>JAPXFY010000032.1:24479355-24504355 GCA_030674185.1 Monoplex corrugatus
GGTCTATTGTGCTAACCAGTGCACTACAGTGCCTAGTGTGATAAATGGATTTCTAGTTTTACGTGTTTTTGTAGAGCGTTATCTCTTCATATTGAAAAAAAAAAACCAAAACAGAACCCTCGTCTTGTCAAAAAAAGTGATTCTCCATGCATTGTATTAGTTGTGTAATCCACGATTTTACCATGCTTTGTAACATGCTAGTTTCTATGTGTTCCAAACTTTGTCAAATGGTCAGTTACACAGCTGCCCACATCACCAAGGACAGAAGCTAGCCACAGAGCTGTTGCCCTGTTGATCACTGACTGCTGCATACAAGAGGTTGAAGCAAGACAACTCGGCAACACCTCTTACTAAACTATGAGAAGGTGAGTAACTACTAGTAGTAATATGCGGGCTGGTTCTTTTAGACGATTAGAACTATGGGTCGTATTTGTTATGTACATTAAAGTGAAAGAAATGTCAGTCATAATCACCAGCTTATTGAAACATAAAAGAGAAGTTCTGTTGTTTTCTTCCAAAGTTTTGTGTGTAGTTGTGTCTTCATTGTCGTTTATGTACGCTTGACAAAGGCCATTTGACCGAAAATTTGCGCCGGTATATTTTCCTCCCATGGAAGTGTTTATAAGATTAGCTCTTTGGAGACGCGCTCTAAAATGGCTGCTGAAACTCTCGAGACGCACAGTTTTGGTACTTTTTAAAAATTTATGGAGAATATCCAATGACAATAAAACTATCACATTATATATGTTTTGAAAGGTCATTATGTCTACTTTGTAACTGTGCTGACAGCTTGTTTATGCATGCTTTCATTTTTTTCTGGTTTACCATTGAAAAAGACATACGAATAGCAAAAATAGAAAAGTTCCGGATGTACACACACATGACTTATCAAACTGCTGCTTCTAATCCATTAAATATCCATGTCACAAAACTGCACTGAACATGTCACAGGATATACATTCTTCACTGGAAGTCACTATGAGTTCTGCTTTTATGAATATTTTGTCCCAAAAATGATTAAATACAGGCTAGAGTCTTTTGACTCTTCGAAATTTCTTTGTTTCGGGTACCGTGAAAACAAGCCAAAAATAGAGTTCCAACAGTCTCCTACAGTCAAAGGGAAAGAAATCTACTTAGAAAAATGGTTAAACTCTGCTGTCAGTATAATCTTTTTTATTATAGTATACAAGTAGTCTCGGTAAGAACAGCGTGTGTTTGGTTATGTGCGTGTATTGTCTCCCTTCTTTTAAAGTCAAGGAATGGAGATAGTCTCATATTACCTTGAAAGTGGTGTGTGTGTGTGTGTGTGTGTGTGTGTGTGTGTGTGTGTGTGTGTGTGTGTGTGTGTGTGTGTGCTTGTGTGTGTGTGTGCTCTTGTGTGTGTGTGTGTGTGTTTGTATGTATTTGTGTGTGTGTGTGTGTGTGTGTGTGTGTGTGTGTGTGTGTGTGTGTGTGTGTGTGTGTGTGTGAAACGAAAATGTTTTAACCACAATTTCTCAGCTGTTTCTGGATAGATCATTATCATATTGAGACCAAAGATGTGAAAAGTCGTAAAGGTTTAAGTTCGGAGGGGAAAATGCGAAAACGAAGCCCAGACCAACGATAACAGAAATGCCTGGAATCAGGATTTTCATTTTGGAAGGTATGTAAGTAAACACCTTGGCAGGTGAGCTTCTTGACATTGTTTACATCACACTTTCGCTGTTGTGATAACCTACCGATGTCCTTGGTGCTCCTTGAGTTTTATTTCATCTGATGCTTCTTTGGGGTCACTGTGACCTTGAGAAGAACAGAATCTGGATAAATTTTGAAATGATTTTTTTTCTTATAAAAATGGATTAGTTAGAATGGTACGGTCGTTGATTGATCTTTGGTTTTGTTGTTGTGTTGTTTCGATTGAGACAATGATGTCAACTGCATTATTTGAAAAGCGCGCACACACACACATAAATTATGCATGTGTACAACACACACACACACACACACACACACACACACACACACACACACACACACACACACACACACATACACTCACGCACACACACATACACTCACACATACACACACGCACACCCACACACACATACACACACACGCGCGCGCGCGCGCGCACACACACACACACACACACACATACACATACACACACACACACAAAAAGAAAGAAAAAGAAGCAAAGAAACACGACAAACAAATGATTAAAGACACATTGTAATTTTTTGTTGTTGATGTAGTCGTAAAGAGACTTAGACATTTACAAATAGTGTGACATTGTTGTAAAATGTAATCCTTGAATTCGTGCAGTGTGACAAAGTGTAACATTAGTGAGTAATGTAATCTGTCACTGCATTGTGAAAAAGTGTTACATTGTTGTACATTGTAGTCACTTCCTTTATGCATTGTGATAAAAGTGGGTCATTTTCTGTCAAATGTAATCGTTCACTTTATGCAGCGTAACCTTCCAAAGTGTATCGCTGTTGTGAAATGCAATCTCTCACTTCATGCATTTGCTCAGCGTGTGGTATTGTTGAAAAATGTATTGTCTCATTTCAAGGACTGTGTCAAAAGTGATACTGAGAGTATATATTACAACAGTGTCACCTTTGGCATAGTGCATTAAATGAGAGCCGGCATGTTATAACAGTGTCACATTGCCTGTATGAAGTAAGAGATTACATTTTATAACAACGTCGCACTTTGTCACACTGCATGAAGTGAAAAGATTACATTTGATAACAGTGTCACACTTTGTCACAATGCATGAAGGGAAAGAATTACATTCTACAACCATGTAACACTTTGTCACAATGCATGAAATAAAAGAATTACATTTTACAATAGCGTCACACTTTTTCATAAGAACATGAAGTGAAAGAATTACATTCTACAACAATGTCACACTTTGTCACAATGCATGAAACAAAAGAATTACATTTTACAATAGCGTCACACTTTTTCATAAGAACATGAAGTGAAAGAATTACATTTTACAACAATGTCACACATTGTCACAGTGTATGAGGTGAAAGAATTACATTTTACAACCATGTCACACTTTGTCACAATGCATGAAGTGAAAGATTACATTTCATAACAGTGTCACTCTTTGTGACCGTAGTTGAAATGAGAGAAGTACAATCTTATTACAACAGTGTCACACATTATCACATAGACAGAGTGTGACATTGTTAAAAATACAATCTCTCACACTGTTAAAAATACAATCTCTCACATTGTTAGAAATACAATCTCTCAATTGTTAAAAATACAATCTCTTAATTGTTATAAATGCGATCTCTCATTTGTTAAAAATACAATCTCTCAATTGTTATAAATGCGATCTCTCAATTGTTATAAATGCGATCTCTCAATTGTTAAAAATACAATCTCTCGCATTGTTAAAAATGCGATCTCTCAATTGTTAAAAATACAATCTCTCAATTGTTATAAATGCGATCTCTCAATTGTTATAAATGCAATCTCTCAATTGTTATAAATGCGATCTCTCAATTGTTAAAAATGTGATCTCTCACATTGTTAAAAATACAATCTCTCACACTGTTAAAAATACAATCTCTCACACTGTTAAAAATACAATCTCTCACATTGTTAAAAATACAATCTCTCACATTGTTAAAAATACAATCTCTCAATTGTTAAAAATACAATCTCTCACATTGTTAAAAATACATTCTCTCACACTGTTAAAAATACAATCTCTCACATTGTTAAAAATACAATCTCTCACACTGTTAAAAATACAATCTCTCACACTGTTGAAAAATAAAATCTCAATTGTTAAAAATACAATCTCTCACACTGTTAAAAATACAATCTCTCACACTGTTAAAAATACAATCTCTCACATTGTTAAAAATACAATCTCTCACATTGTTAAAAATACAATCTCTCACACTGTTAAAAATGCAATCTCTCACATTGTTAAAAATACAATCTCTCACATTGTTAAAAATACAATCTCTCACACTGTTAAAAATACAATCTCTTGCATTGTTAAAAATACAATCTCTCACACTGTTAAAAATACAATCTCTCACACTGTTAAAAATACAATCTCTCACATTGTTAAAAATACAATCTCTCACATTGTTAAAAATACAATCTCTCACATTGTTAAAAATACAATCTCTCACACTGTTAAAAATACAATCTCTCACATTGTTAAAAATACAATCTCTCACTCTGTTAAAAATACAATCTCTCACACTGTTGAAAAATAAAATCTCTCAATTGTTAAAAATACAATCTCTCACACTGTTAAAAATACAATCTCTCACACTGTTAAAAATACAATCTCTCACATTGTTAAAAATACAATCTCTCACATTGTTAAAAATACAATCTCTCACACTGTTAAAAATGCAATCTCTCACATTGTTAAAAATACAATCTCTCACATTGTTAAAAATACAATCTCTCACACTGTTAAAAATACAATCTCTTGCATTGTTAAAAATACAATCTCTCACACTGTTAAAAATACAATCTCTCACACTGTTAAAAATACAATCTCTCACATTGTTAAAAATACAATCTCTCATATTGTTAAAAATACAATCTCTCACATTGTTAAAAATACAATCTCTCACACTGTTAAAAATACAATCTCTCACACTGTTAAAAATACAATCTCTTGCATTGTTAAAAATACAATCTCTCACATTGTTAAAAATACAATCTCTCGCATTGTTAAAAATGCATTCTCTCACACTGTTAAAAATACAATCTCTCACACTGTTAAAAATACATTCTCTCACACTGTTAAAAATACAATCTCTCACACTGTTAAAAATACAATCTCTTGCATTGTTGAAAATGCGATCTCTCACATTGTTAAAAACGCAATCTCTCACATTGTTGAAAACGCAATCTCTCACATTGTTGAAAATGCGATCTCTCACATCCTGCACTGTGACAAAATAAAAACCACGAAGTGTGCAGCGTTGGGCAACAGCGGGAGCTGGACCAGATAGAACGACTCAAACTGCACCTCAGGCAATTCAGCATGTCGTCCCTGAAAGTCAGCGTTGATGAGGGGGACAAGGTGAGGCATATTGATTTATTCCATGTCCTTGAGGTCAGTTCCTGTCTGGGTTTGTGGTACGTGTGGGTGGGTCGTGGGGGGGTGGGGGTGGGGGGGGGGTGGCAGCGATTGGAGGGACGTAAAACTTGTCTCCCTTATTGGAGTATAACTGCCGTGTTTGGTGGGGTGGGAGAAGAAAGGCCCTGCAGGTAAAAGCCTGATTCATATACTTATTGCTATTTTTATTATTGTTGTTTAAAGCCCTGCCGACTGTGTAGAGCCATATCAGGGCTATAACCGCTTCAAAACATACAAAACTTCAAAAGGAAAAAAATGGAAAGAAAATTCAGTACACACATCAATGCATTCGCGCACATAATCTAAGGACATGCCCCCAGCGTTGACCACTCCGTCCAATTTATCGCACAGGGGATTTAGAAAACACACCTGAATACAAATTTAAGCATACCTAAAGACGCCAAAACATGCATGAAAACATGCATAAATTACCTAAAGTTGCGTCCGCATATCTCACCTCACTAGAACCAAAAATGCATTTAATACATGCACCCAATTATCAATGCTAAGGAAGAGTATGTAAGACTTTATCGAACACAAACAGGTGAATGAACCATTAAGGCAGAAAACGTTAGGTAGAAATGACAAAAAGCAAAGGAACAAGAGAGAAACAAAATGAGTGACAGAAAAGAGGAAATTTCTGGCACAGAATTTCCAGAAGGTGGAGATACTATTTATACTGAAAGAGCCCCCGGCATCCCCACGGGGGGGGGGGGGGGATATATGTGGGTATAGAAATGGTAGTGCGTGTGTGTGTGTGTGTGTGCGCGTGTTTGTTGTATGTGTGCATGTATGTGTGTGATGCGTGTGCACGTGTATGTGTGTATGTGCCCATGTATGTGTGTGTGTGCACGTATGTGCATGTATGTGTGTTTGTGTGTGTATGTGTGTGTATGTGTATGTGTGTGTGTGTGTGTGTCTGTCTGTGTGTGTGTATGTGTGTGTGTGTGTGTGTATGTGTGTGTGTGTGTGTGTGTGTATTGTGTGTGTGTATGGGGTGTGTGTGTATGTGTGTGTGTGTGTATGTGTGTGTGTGTGTGTGTGCGTATGTGTGTGTGTGTGTGTGTGTGTGTGTGTATGTATATGTGTGTGTGTGTGTGTGTGTCTGCATATCTGTCTGTGTGTGTGTGTGTATTGAAAGGATAACCGTGAGCTTGGCCTTCGGCCGCTGTCCTTTTCAATTGAACTTAAAAGTTTGGTTTTTAACATGAGATTAGCCCTGACGATGGCTCTAGAGAGTAGACTGGGCCATAAACTGGTATGAACTTGGAACATGCTTAATCCAAAACAAGTGTGACTGCCCGGGGTTCAAGCAAACAGGAACCAGAAGAAAAAAAACACGAAAAAGAATAATAAGGCGTATTTTATAAAAGCCAAGCTCACGATTCTCCTTTCAACACACACACACACACACACACACACACACACACACACACACACACACACACACACACACACACACACACAGAGAGAGAGAGAGAGAGAGATACACACGTACATACACACACACACCGTCTAATATCACTCATAGTGAAAAGACGTTAAATCAAAGAACGAACGAACGAACACACACACACAACATACACACACACACATACACACACACACACACACACACACACACACACACACACACACACACACACACACACACATAAAGATACACACATACAGACACGTACACATACACACACATACACACACATAACGCCAGTCTTGTCTTGTTGTATTAGATACGCGTTCTTACTCTTTTTCGTATTTTTTTTTTTGGTTCTTGGAACATTCTTGGTTCTTTTCTCTGCACAGGCGAGCGACAAGCTCAAAAAGCACCTAGCCACACGGTGTGCTAAGAACCCAAAGTCCAAACTATTGTGCAAGGCGCTGGCGCAGTTCATTCAAGGATTCCCAGACAAAGGGGGCAAGGGTCTGAAGAATGGGACCCACCTGCTCAACGGCGCTGCCGGCATCATTCTGCAAGGGACTTCTACCTTCAAAACCCCGTTTCAAGCCCAGGGAGCTGTGCTGTGTCTTAGAAAAACGGTACGGGCAAGTGTTTTTCAGATCGGTTCTGACTTCACCCATTCAAGAACTACATACATACATACATACATGCATACATACATACATACATACATACATACATACATACATACATACATGCATGCATACATACATACATACATACATACATACATACATACATACATACAGACAGACAGACAGACATACATACACACCTACACATATACATACATTCATACATTCATTCATTCATACATACATACATACATGCATACATACATACATACATACATACATACATACATACATACATACATACATACATACATACATATTATTATACAGACAGACAGACACATGTTGACATGGGAGATGGAAAAAAAACATGTCCACCCTTCGCCTTCCAGGTCTAATGAATTCCATAGTCAGGATCGATCCCCAGATCTTCTGATTGGAAGCCTACGTCGTACCCACTTGACCATCACACCTGTCAAGTGTATGTGCGTGTATGTTTTAAGAGAAAATAGAACATGCAAAACGTGTTGTATTAATTGCACAAGGAGATGTTTCTCATTTCATTATTCATGTCCAAAAGAGTTAAAAGAGGCGTTTTTCTTCCTAAAGAATACATTTCTATAAAATCTAGATTTTGGTTGTCTGATCGTTTTAGTATGATGCGAAGTAAAGTTGACATGAGAAATATTGCTTGGTGTCTGTAATTGACTGATTTTTTTTCAGGAACCAGAAAAAATACACGAAAAAGGAATAAGAACGCGTATTTAATAATACAAGACAATACAGGCGCAAATTTTCGGCCGACTGGCCTTTGTCAAGCGTAAGATCACAAACAAACAAACACCAGATACAAAAATTAGGAGAAAAAAGACTGAAACTTCCCTGCTGCTCCGTCCAGTGTGAGATTTCCTTTTGCAGTGTTTCTTTATTTTTTTTAAATGTTTTTCTTCACTGAGTTTTGGTTAATGACGATTTTGTTAACCTCCATACCTCAATCAGAAGTTAAATAAAAAACGCTTTAACTTCTTCCTGCTGGCCCCAACCCACATGCCTGTGGCTTGTTTGGTTGTCTTTCGTGTTGTCTGTGCTATAGAGTGTGACTGGTGTGTATGTGTTAGTTGAGGAGAAGGCAGAGCGAGGAAGGAACTGGTGTTGTGTGTAGTGTGTGTTTGTGTGTTTGTGTGTGTGTGTGTTTGTGTGTGTGTGTGTGTACGTGTGTGTATGTGTGTGTGTTTTTGTGTGTGTGTGTGTGTGTGTGTATGTGTACGTGTGTGTGTGTGTGTGTGTGTGTGTGTGTGTGTGTGTGTGTGTGTGTGTGTGTGTATGTGTGTTTCATTTTCGTTCTTTGATTTAACGTCTGTTCACTATGAGTGATATTAGACGGGGGGAAAATGGAGGATGAGAGATGGGCGAGTTGGATTGGGGGCATAGGGGAGAATGAGTATGAGACATGAGTAAGCGGGTAAATATAAAAATGGAACAAAATCTTAACACTAACAGTTAACATTAACAATGCGAAGGGAAAATTTAACGCTAAAGTACAAACTTCATAAACTTAAAGCAATACATTAACAGCACTGTGAACCAATGATTCTGAAATTTTAACTGACAAAGATTGATCTGAAGTTACTTCTTTAAAATGAGTTTCAGAATAGTTTTCTTGTGTAAACATTTTTGGTAAAAAGGAACGTAGCTTTTTGCGGTAAAATATACAGTGAAACAGTGTGAACTGTTCTCCGCAAATACACTTGATATTTTTACAATATTTTGTTTTCAACGCGTTTAGCTGAATACGAAAATGAACAGCAACAATTGATCTCGAATGATATATGGAAGAATACTGCAATTTTTTACATACATTTTGAAAAGAACGTTTTATCATTTGTTGTGTCACAAACTTTTCATTGAAATGTTCATGAAAACGAATCCATGAGGCTGATTCTAACAAGCCGCAAGCTTCTTTTACGGAAGTTTTAATACGTAATTCTATAGTATTATCAGTGTTGTGTGCACCTTGCTTAGCTGCTCTGTCTACTACTTCGTTGCCACGAAGACCAACGTGAGAAGGCACCCAGCATAAACTGATATATGTACCTTTTGTCCTTAAACGATGTATAAGATGATTTGCCTCAGTAATTAAGTCAGGTCTTGTGTCTGTATCAAAAGACTGTAAGGCATATAATACAGATTTTGAATCAACAAAGAGAACTACTTTGACAAATACAGGTTTAAGGTCTACTAAATAATGCAACGCTTGTATGATAGCGACTAATTCCGCTGTAAATATAGATATATTTGGCCCAATGAAAAATGACTTTTGTATTCTAAATTTTGGAAATTTAAAACGCTGCTCCAGCAGATTTATTTTCTAAGACTGATCCATCGGTAAAAATATGGAGGTGGGTACGGTAATTTTCATCGACGTGATCTCTCGCTGTGCATATCGAAGTGTTAATATTTTCATATTTCTTAGCATCTGTATAATCAATATCAAAAGTGGCTTTAAGCATTTCCCGTGTAGGGATAGGCGTTGTGGATGGTGTCTCAGCTATTTCATCCAAATTTATGTTAGACTGTTTGACTAAGTCAGATACATAAGTTGCAACAGTCATTTGTGATGAAATGTTGCTTGTTCGTTTTGGAAAGTCAACATCAGACCTTAGTTTAATTTCCTTGCTCACAAAATTGTCCGTTTGTGAAGTAGTTCTGACTGCAAATTTTGCTGTCGCTAGCTCACGATAGTTGTTAAGAGACAGAATTCCAGCAACTTTGTACGTTTCCTAGTGCAATTTTAAGACTTTTGCAGTCTAAGCTTTGAATCTTCTTTAGTAAATATTTTGGTGCACTGAAGAACACCTCTTGTGCATAGGATAATTTAGATCTTACAAGTGCTGTTGATAGATGAAGTAGTATGTTTGTATCCATTCCCCAGGGTAATCTGCTTATTATCTTTAGAAAATTTAAGGCTTTTCTTGCTTTTGTTAAAACATAATCAAAATGGACATTCCAGTTTAATTTCGATGTTATAAAAACTCCCAGAAATTTTACCACATGTTTGTAATGTATCAGCACTTCACCATGCAGTCTGAAAGTAGGCAAGTTATTTAAAGTACCACCAGGATTAAATAGCATCATGTTAGTTTTTTTTCAGTTGATAACGACATACCATTTTCTAACATGTAGTTTCCAAGACTATCAAGATCAGATTGATACACCTTCCTGATGTAATTCTGTGCTCTCTGGGGAGTTGTCTTTTTTAAAGTAATATTCATCCATATGCATATATCATCAGCGTACTGTACCAAAACAACACGATTTGAGAGTACATTAGGAAGATCATGTATAAGGATATTAAATAATATAGGTGCTATCACTGAACCATGAGGAATTCCCATATCAAGACATCGTGAAGTAGAATAACTTGTTCCCACTCTTGCCTGAATTGTTCTATTGGCTAAATAGGACTTGATATAATTATACATATTGCCAGACAGACCAATAGATTTCAGCTTGTACAATAATCGTGTATGCCAAACTTGATCATAAGCTTTTTTCACATCAAAAAAGGTTGCTAAAAGACTTTTTCTACGGGCAAATTGTTGTTTCATCTGAGTTGTAAATTTAACCAGGTGCTCAACTGTGGATCTCCCTTTTCTGAAACCTGCCTGGTTTACCGGAATAACGTTATTTCTATCACAGTAATGTATAAGTCTGTTCAAGACCAATCTTTCCATTAGTTTGCTCGTATGGGACGTCAACGCAATAGGTCTGTAACTGTTTTTATTGTTTTTAGGCTTTCCTGCTTTTAATATGGGTATAACAACAGACTTTTGCCATACCTGTGGTACAGTTCCACTCACCCAGCATTTCTGAAAAATTTTGTGTAAGAAAATAATATAATTTTCTGGAAGATGCTTAATCATTTCAGTTGAAACTGCATCGACACCTACCGAACTCCTTTTGTTGTGTAGAGACAAGATAGTGTTTTTTAGCTCTTCTAGGGTGATGGGAGAATTAAACCAGCAATCATTCTGAGGTATTGGATCAGTGAAGATAGGGTTGTTAGCTGCCGTTTCTCTGTAGTGTTTGCAGTTAGGAGACAACCCATCTACTTTACTATTTTCAGCAAAGAGTTCTACGAAAGTTTCAGCTTTGTCCATGTCGGAAGGAAATTTGTGACATGTATCAATCATTATTGGAAATCTAGGTAAGTTGGCGCTGTTTTTCATTTGATTCATTTTTGTCCAGACTTTATGAAAATCCTTAAAATCTGAAATTTCTTTGGTGCAGTATGATGCCCAATAATTTTTCTTTGCTTCAGCAATGATTTTATTACACTGGGTGTTAGCTTTTTTTCATTTCCATGTGATCGTCCGGTTTTCTGCTTTTGATGTAGATTTTGAATTTATCTTTTTTATACTGAACTGCTTTCTCACATGCCTCTGTCCACCAAACATTACCTAAACGATTATTAGACTTAAAATTTTTGAGTTTCGGAATGGAGAGGTCTGCAGCAGCTAGAACTGACTCCTGGAACTTAGAAAACATAACGTCTACATTTTCATTTTCATAATGCTTATATTCTTGTTTAGCAAGAGCAATCTGAAACATGGTCCAATCAGCACGCATGTAATTATATTTTGGTATAATGTCAGGAGTGCTGTCTTTCATCCTGATGTTGTCATTTGTTATTGTTATGATGATAGGTAAGTGATCACTTCCCAAAGTATTTCTGTGAGTGTCCCAGGTACAGCATGGTACTAATTCTGGTGATATTAGTGACAGATCGATGGCTGTTGCCCGGTGTTTGGAAACATCAGGAATTCTGGTGACACTCCCATCATTCAAAAGGTAAAGCGCACTGTCAACTATGTTTTCTACTAAACGATTGCTTGTAACAGTACAACAATCTTTTTCCCAAAACGGGGAGTGGGAATTAAAGTCTCCACCTATTAGCCATCTACCGTGCTGCAGATCCGGAATCGTACGCAGCCATTCTGTATTGTGGTCATTTGGACCTGTTGGCAGTTAGACTGACAAAACGTTCAGGATGAAAGAATTACTGAATTGTACTGTGGCGGCACAAGCGTGTAAGTCTTCAGTGGATGTTAAAACTGGGGAATTAAATATGTGATACTGCAACTCTTTAAGTATATATATCGCAGTAGCTACCTTCTTCCCGGGATTTCCTAAGTCATATATTGGAGGATAATAATAATTTTGGAAGTTGGGAAGTTTGGTTGGGATAACATTAAGGGACTGCAAAATTAAAACTTCACACTGATTTGATGAGAGAAAATGTTCCAGGTATGCGGAATTGGTGAAAATAGATCTACAATTCCACTGCAAAAATTTGATTTGTGATTGTTGGCGCAGTTTCATTGTTGGCTAATCTCCTATGTGTGTGTGTGTGTGTGTGTGTGTGTGTGTGTGTGTGTGTGTGTGTGTGAGTGTGTGTGTGTGTGTGTGTGTGTGTGTGTGTTTGTGTGTGTGTGAGTGAGTGTATGTGTCTGTCCGTGTGTGTTGTGTGTGTGTGTGTGTGTGTGTGTGTGTGTGTGTGTGTGTGAGTGAGTATATGTGTGTGTGTCAGTGTGTGTGTATGTGAGTGTGTGTGTATGTGTGTGTGTGTCCGTGTGTGTGTGTGTGTGTGTGTGTCCATGTGTGTGTATGTGTGTTTGTGTGTGTGTGTGTGTATGTTTGTGTGTGTGTGTGTGTGAGTCTGTGCGTGTGTGAGTGTGTGTATATGTGTGTGTAGTGTGTGTGTATGTGTGTGCGTGTGTATGTGTGTGTGTACGTGCGTATATATATATATATATATATATATATATATATATATATATATACATATATATATATATATATATATATATATATATATATATATATATATATATATATATGTATATATATACATACATATATGTATATGTTATATATAGTCGACTATTGTGGGCGATAAAGTCCAAACCTAGCACTTTGTGTGTGTACCCTCATGTTGGATCTCGGTGGTTGTGAGTGGGATTGGCGGTAGGTGCCATGCGCTTATATAAGTCACGGTTGTTTGCGCACAGCCTCAGCAACTCTCTCTGCCTGCCTCCACAAGTCCAGGGCAAACCGAGGTAAGACAGCTGTTCTCATAGGAGACACAGACGGCTGAACAGGAGATGGCAAGTCACAGCATATGGCGAAAACCACAAGCAGTGCTCTGTGGCAATGCCCTGTATGCAGTATGCGGCTGTGGGATTTTCTGTCTGGGTTTATTCCCATAGCCTTTCCCCACCCAAGGGGTAACCCACAAGGCAGCGGAGACAGACGCAGGTCGTACAGTCTACTGTCATACTGTAGCAGAGATTTTGCTCTGACCTGACACGGACGAGATTCTCTGGTCGTGCGTGCAAGGTTTGCTCTGGCCGTCCGGGTTAAGGGATTGAACTCTTCTCTTGAGTTTGCACAGAATTATCTTTCTTGCAAGAAAAACGCGGGACGACGATAAGTGTATTACTGCTGTGAGATCGAGGCCTTCATTTACGAGAAGGGTGATGGAAATCACTAACAGAGATTTACTTGCAGCTGCATGGGAAAACACCGCCAGAAAGGTTGGGTCGGAACGGATGTGCAGAACATTGATGGGTCGGACGTGCAGCGTTTCTTTTCTTCTTCCACCACCACCACCACAATATCAACTTTTGTCGCTTCGTGCACACCATTTTATTATTGAGAAGACTGGGACCATGAAATCGAGTTCAGTCCATTTCATGGCTGCATCATTGAGGATGTTGCTCAGATATTCCGCTGACTGTGATGTCTGTATCTATCAGAAGATATATTGATTGTAAGTGTAGGGTACCACCTTCCATACGATTCAAAACAAAATGCAGTGCTGTAGCATCAAGCTGATCTCCATTATCATGAAATTATCCATCGTTATAGCAACACGAAGAATGTCCCAGGTTTTATGGGTGTTCATGCCCTGATCTCGTGGTGACCTCAGTTTCGGTTTCCACTACCACTTCCCAGCATGAAGTGAATTCAGTTTGCGGTCTGTGTTGCCAGTGGTTTGGGCTGCATTGGAGGTAGAAGGACCATGATGGTGAACTTCTTATCAGGGGGTGGGTGGGTGGTGGGGCTGTCATTGGAGGTAGAAGGACCATGATGGTGAACTTCTTATCAGGGTGGGGGATGGGGCTGTCATTGGAGGTAGAAGGACCATGATGGTGGACTTCTTATCAGGGTGGGGGGGTGTCTATCACTCGGTGTGACTTCGTGACTGAGTGATAACTGTCGTTAGTCGGGGACTCAGTAACCAGTGTCCTACGTAAGTTGGATCAGAACAGGCACTGTTAAACTCCACCGATGTCACCCAGCAGTAGTGCAGGTTCTCCTGTGGTGGTTTGACATCTTTGACTGCTATAGGCTTTTGCTCAGTTAGACTGGAAAATCGATCTGAACGTCTAATCCTTCGGAAGGGGACGAAAAACGAGCCGGACCCGCGGCCTTCTTGCTGCGCTCGCAAAAAATCCAACGGCAGTTGAAAATCGTGAAGAGCAGGGCATTGACCGGCGACCTTGGTATAGAACATTGGAGAGATAGATTGATTTCCCAGGTCCCAATTAGCCCTCTTACCTTTCTGAAGTCTTGATTAAAAAAAATGTGACTCTGAATATGAATTTGAATCAAGGGAGAGGCGATGGGTGCCGTCCTCGTGGTGCTGTGCTGGCCCCGGGAAAAGTTGACAATAAATATGTGAATCAAGTAGTCATTATTGCTATTACTTCATTAACCACTTGGCGTCATTAACTTGCACCCTGTTTCTGAAGACTATCGCCATGGGCAGGGCAAGCTGAGCTCCTACAGACGAAAAGATGGCAGGGATGTTTACATCAGCACGCCTCTCCTGTGCCAAGTTCTCTGCTCTTTGTTGGAGGAGGCCCCCGAGACGCAGAACGAGACCAAGGACATCACCAACGAGGAGCTGGCTGAGAGGGCCGACCAAGCCAATATCACCGTTGAGCTGGTGAGAGATTTCAGACTTTAAAAGATGATTTATTCATCTAGGCAATTGCGCGCACACACACACACACAAACGCACGCACGCACGCACACACGCACGCACGCACACACACACACACACACACACACTCTCTCTCTCTCTCTCTCTCTCTCTCTCTCTCTCACACACTGTATGAATGGACGCGCACACACACACACGCATGCGCGCGCAACAACACAGACACACACACACACACACGCACACACACGCACGCACACACACACACACACACACACACATATATACTGTATGAATGGACGCACACACGCAAGCACACACGCATAGACACACGCACACACACACATACACGCACACAGTCAAACACGCACGTAGTTATTTTTCTACATAGTATTTGCTGGTTATTTCCTTAACTTGTATGTGGTAGTTCTTTTTTGCCTATTATGTGCTGGATTACTTCCTTACCGAGTATTTGTATTTGCTGGATATTTCCTTACCTGGTATGTACTGGTTATTTCCTTACCTAGTATGTACTGGTTATTACCTTACCTAGTAGTAGTATCGTGCTGGTTATTTCCTTATCTGGTATGTACTGGTTATTTCCTTACCTAGTATGTACTGGTTATTACCTTACCTAGTAGTAGTATGGTGCTGGTTATTTCTTTACCTAGTATGTATGGTTATTTCCTTACCTAGTATGTACTGGTTATTTCCTTACCTAGTATGTACTGGTTATTTCCTTACCTAGTATGTACTGGTTATTTCCTTACCTAGTGTGTGCTGGTTGCTTCCTTACCTAGTATGTGCTGGTTATTTCCTTACCTAGTATGTGCTGGTTATTTCCTTACCTAGTATGTACTGGTTATTTCCTTACCTAGTATGTGCTGGTTGTTTCCTTACCTAGTATGTGCTGGTTATTTCCTTACCTAGTATGTGCTGGTTATTTTCTTACCTAGTATGTGCTGGTTGTTTCCTTACCTAGTACGTGCTGGTTATTTCCTTAACTAGTATGTGCTCGTTATTTTCTTACCTAGTATGTGCTGGTTATTTCCATACCTAGTACGTGCTGGTTATTTCCTTACCTAGTATGTGCTGGTTGTTTCTTTACCTAGTATGTGCTGGTTATTTCCTTACCTAGTATGTGCTGGTTATTTTCTTACCTAGTATGTGCTGGTTATTTCCTTACCTAGTATGTGCTGGTTATTTCCTTACCTAGTATGTGCTGGTTATTTCCTTACCTAGTATAGTGCTGGTTATTTCCTTACCTAGTATGTGCTGGTTATTTCCTTACCTAGTATGTGCTGGTTATTTCCTTACCTAGTATAGTGCTGGTTATTTCCTTACCTAGTATGTGCTGGTTATTTCCTTACCTAGTATGTGCTGGTTATTTCATTACCTAGTATGTGCTGGTTATTTCCTTACCTAATATAGTGCTGATTATTTCATTACCTAGTATGGTGCTGGTTATTTCATTACCTAGTATAGTGCTGGTTATTTCCTTACCTAGTATGTGCTGGTTATTTCCTTACTATGTGGTAGCTATTTCTACCAAGCATGTGCTGGTTATTTCCTTATCTAGTATGTGGTAGTTATTTCCTTACCTGGTACGTGCTGGTTATTTCTTTGCCTGGTATGTGCTGGTTATTTCCTTACCTAGTATGTGCTGGTTATTTCCTTACCTAGTATATGGTAGTTATTTTTTACATAGTATTTGCCAATTATTTCCTTACCGAGTATGTGGTAGTTATTGCTTATATAGTATTTGCTGGTTATTTCCTTATCTGGTATGTGTTGGTTATATCCTTACCAAGTACGTGGTAGCTATTTTTAATCTAGTTTGTCCTGGTTACTTCCTTATCTACTATGTACTGGTTATTTCCTTACATAGTATGTGCTGGTTATTTCCTTACCTAGTATGTGCTGATCATTTTCTTACCTAGTATGTGGTAATTAATTTTCCCTAGTATGTACTGGTTATTTCCATATCTAGTATGTGATGGTTGTTTTTTTTGGGTTTTTTTTTACTTAGTATGTGCTGGTTATTTCCTAACATATTATCTGATAGTTATATTTTACTTTGTATGTGCTGGTTATTCCCTTACCTAGTATGTGCTGGTTATTTCAATACCTAGTATGTGATGGTTATTTTTTATCTAGTATGTGGTTGTTATTTTTCTCCCACTATGTGCTGGTTATTTCCTTAGTGTGTGGAAGTTATTTTTTATGTAGTATGTGCTGGTTATTTCCTTACCTGGTATGCTCTGGTTAGTTCCTTATCTACTATGTAGTAGATATTTTTTACATAGTATCTGCTGGATATTTCATAATCTAGTATGTAGTAGTTATTTTTTACCTAGTGTGTGCTGGTTATTTCCTTATCCAGTATGTTTGGTTAGTTCCTTATCTACTATGTAGTAGATATTTTTTACATAATATCTGCTGGTTATTTCATAATCTAGTATGTATTAGTTATTTTTTACGTACAATGTGCTGGTTATTTCTTTACCGAGTACGTGGCAGTTTTTTTTTACTTAGTATGTGCTGGTTTAAACCTTACCTAATATGTTCTGGTTATTTCCTCACCGAGTATGTGCTGGTTATTTTTTACCTAGCATGTGCTGGTTATTTTATTACCAAGTGTGTACTTTTTATTTCTTACCTAGTATGTGCTGGTTATGTTATTACCTAGTATATGCTGGTTATTTCTTTATCTAGTGTGTGCTGGTTATTTCCTTACCTAGTATGTGTTGGGTTTTTTACCAAGTGTGTGCTGGTTATCTTATTACCTAGTATATGTGATTATTTTCTTATCCAGTAAGTGCTGGTTATTTTTCTTATCTAGTATGTCCTGGTTATTTCCTCACTTATTATGTGCTGATTAGTTCCGTGCCTAGTATATGCTGATTATATTCTTACATAGTGTGTGCTGGTTATTTTCTTTCTTAGTATGTGCTGGTAATTTTCTTATCTAGAATGTGCTGGTTATTTCATTATTTACGTCGTCTAGTAAGTGCTGATTACTTTCTTACACAACGTGTGCTGGTTATTTCCTTATCTAGGATGTGCTGGTTATTTCCTTACCTTATATGTGCTGATTATGTCCTTGTCTATTATGTTCTGGTTAGTTTCTTAAATAATGTGTGCTGCTTTTCTTTCTTTCTTAGTATGTGCGGATGATTTCTTTGTCTAAGTGTAGTATGGGCTGGTCATTTTCTTGTCTAGTATGTTCTGATAATTTAGTTATCTGCTGGTTATTTCGTTATCTAGCTTGTGCTGATTATTTCCTTATCTAGTATGTTCTGATAATTTAGTTATCTGCTGGTTATTTCGTTATCTAGCTTGTGCTGATTATTTCCTTATCTAGTATGTTCTGATAATTTAGTTATCTGCTGGTTATTTCGTTATCTAGCTTGTGCTGATTATTTCCTTATCTAGTATGTGTGGGTCATTTTCTTATCCAGTAAGTGCTGTTATTTCCTTATCTAGTATGTGCCGATTATTTCCTCATCTAGTATGTGCATGTCATTTTCTTATGCTAGATGTATCCTTATCTAGTATGTGCTGGTGATTTCCTTATCTAGTATGTGCTGATTACTTCCTTACCTAGTATGTGCTGGTTATTTCCATATCTAGTATTTGCTGATCCTCTCCTTAGCTAGTGTGTGCTGGTCATTTTCTTGTCTAGTATGTTCTAGTTATTTCCTTATGTAGTATGTGCTGTCCTGTAAATCCATGATCAAATTTGCAGTCCTGTGAATCCCTGATCGAATTTGCAGTCCTGTGAATCTTTGATCATGTTTGCTGTCCTGTGAATCTTTGATCAAATTCCAAGTCATATGAATCCTAGATCAAATTATAAGTCCTGTGAATCCTAGATCAAATTTGACGTTCTCTGAATCCTTTATGAAGTCCCATGAATCTGTGATCAAACTCCAAGTCCCATGAATCATTTTTGGTCAGATTTCAAGTCCTATGAAACCTTGATCAGATTTCAGGTCCTTTGGAATCTTGAACAAATTTCAAGTCGTATGAATATTTGATTAAACTCCCAAATCTTAATAATCTTTGATCAAAATCTAAGTCGTTTGAATATTTTTGTCAATACCAAATCTGATGAATTTTTATCATCAAATTCCAAGTTCTGTGAATCTTTTTGGATCGGTTCCAAGTCCTTTTTGAATCCTAGATCAATCCTAGTGCTTTGAATCCTAGATCAATCCTAGTGCTTTGAATCCTAGATCAATCCTAGTGCTTTGAATCCTTGATCAACTTCCAAGTCTTTTAAATCCTCTTCCGTCAAATCAAAAAGTCCTCTTAATCTTTCTTAACCAAATTCCAAGTTTTGTTGCCCTTCTGGTTGAAATTCCAAATCCCTCTCCCCCTTTCCCCCTCACCCCTCTTCTGATGGAAAAATAAACTAGTGCTTATTGCTTCTGATGATTATTGCCCCGCACTGCGATAAACAACGTCTACGAGTGTTTGGCCCAACACATCTACCAACCATGAACTATCTAATAAATGCAAAACAAGTGCGACTGCCCGCGTTCAAGCAAACAGGAACCAGAAAATTACGAAAATAGTATCAGAATGCTTATTTAATACGACCAGACAAGACAGGTGCAAATGTTCGGTCAACTGGCCTTTGTCAATTGGCCGCAAATTTGCGCCTGTCTTGTCTGGTTGTATTAAATTAAATACGCGTTCTGATTCTATTTTCGTGTTTTTTGGTTGTTTTTTGTTGTTGTTTTTTTTGATGGTTCAAGAACTAACCAAGGAAATGGGTTGGGCGCATCATCGAAAGAGAGCAAGATAACCTCACCCACACTGTCCATCACTGGACACCGTTTGGAAGATGTGAGAGAGGAAGACCCAGGAACAGCTGACGACGAACAATGGGGTGAAGACATCAAAGCCTGGAAACACACGTCGTCACAGACGCTAGCTCAGATAAGACACGAATGGAGAACCTTCGTTTTCGCCCTACATGCTAACGGCAGTATGAGCAGTAGATAAGTAAGTAAATAATCACCAGCTGTAAGTTGAACAATATTGCCTAACGGGGAAGAGTGGCACAATGGTTAAGACGTTTGCCTGCCAATAACTAAACTCGAGGTTCCAGGGTTTGCTCCCGGTAGAGGCCTCGGCTTTTCTCCTCAGTTTGACCGGAAAATCGAACTGAACGTCTAGTTCTTCGGAAGGGGATGAACGAGTTGGACCCGTGTGTCTTTTGGCTGCACACGCTAAAGATCCCACGGCGGTTGAAAATTGTGAAGAGCAGGGCATTGCCCGGCTGCCTTGGTATAAAACATTGGAGAGACAGATTGACTTCCCAGGTCTCACCCCATGAAGACCAATTAGCCTTCTTGCCTTTCTGAAGTCTTGGTGAAAAAAAATGTGAATACGAATATGAATTTGAGGGTGAAGGGATGGGCGCCCCCTCATAATGCTGGCCCTGGGAAAAGTTGAGGTCTCTGTCACCTCACTTCCCTACGACCCCAAGGTTATGGAACTATCTGGGTAGGACCTCAGGACCTGGCCAGCTCTTGGGTTTATGTGCAGGCTTTAAGGCTTGTGCCATGATCATTCTGGATTTTCTCCATCACATGGCACCTGTGACGTTAGTGCATATGGAATTCATTCCGAGCGCGGAAACGTCATCTTGAGAAATTGATACTGCAGTTGAAACTGAAAATTGAACAATATTGAAAAAAAAAAAAAGACAATCGAGTAGAGTTTATGGAGTATTTAATAATCATTCGTTGTTTTGGAGCAAACAAAGCAAAATAATCAATCTTTTATGTCGTCCGTCCAACGATGTAGTCATACGTTTTGTTGTATATTTTTTGAGTGATTTGTAGCTATATTCGTTATTTTGGAGCAGTCAGCAAAACGAACAATATTTTATATCATCCGTCCAACGATATAGTCAAACGTTTTGTTGTATATTCTTTCAGTGATTTGTCGCTACATTCGTTGTTTTGGAGCAGACACTGCAAAACAAAAAATGTTTTATGTCCGTCCAACGAAGCAATAATACTTTTTGTTGTTGTTGTTTGTGTTTTTAACTTTTTTAATTTCATTTTTTGTTTCACAACCTACGAACATCAACATACAATCTGGCAACGAAGAATGACAACAACAACAACAACAACAACAACAACAGATTTTTTTACACATATGAAAAGACAGTGTTGACTCACGAACTCCACACAGTATACAGAATATACACAATGATATTTTAGACATTGGAAGTTTAAAAATGACCATTAAGATTTAGCACACGTCAACATTTTCCCTTTGAATCCGTTTCAAATACAACATTTCTTTGCTGAACGTTGTTGTTTTTTTGTTTGTTGTTGTTTTTTGTTTGTTTTTGTTTTTTGTTTTATTTGGTTAGGTTTGGTATGCTTTGGTTTGGTTTGCTTTTTTGCTTTGTTTTTTTTTGTGTTTTTGTTGTTGTTGTTTTTTGGGGGGTATGCTTTTTTTTTAGTCATATTTAGATTACTGTGATTCAGTGGTGAGCTTATTGACATGTATGCCCCAAAAGTGCTTGCTTGAGAAATAAAGGTCACAATGATCACTGGTGTGTGTGTGTGTGTGTGTGTGTGTGTGTGTGTGTGTGTGTGTGTGTGTGTGTGTGTGTGTGTGTATCTGTGTGTGTGTGTGTGTGTGTGTGTGTGTGTGTGATTCTGTCTATCTGTATAAATACACATGTTTCCATTTGAAATGGTTGCGTGAGAAAAGACACTATGTGTGATGATATGTTTGCTCCTCTTCGGTTCAACTGTTGATATAGTGACTAAAACGCTGCTTCTTGTATCCAATCCGGAACTCAGTCCAACAAAGGAGAACAGTCAACGTTCAAGACTATCATTTGTTTGTCTGGTCATTTTGGTTGTTTGGCTGGTTGGCTGGTTGGTTGGTTGGTTGGTTGGTTGGTTGGCTGGTTGGCTGGTTGGTTGGTCGGTTGGCTGGTTGGTTGGTTGCTGGCTGGTTGGTTGGTTGGCTGGCTGGCTGGTTGGTTGGCTGGTTGGTTGGTTGGCTGGCTGGTTGGTTGGTTGGCTGGTTGGTTGGTTGGTTGGCTGGTTGGTTGGCTGGTTGGTTGGCTGGCTGGCTGGCTGGTTGGTTGGCTGGTTGGTTGGCTGGCTGGTTGGTTGGTTGGTTGGCTGGTTGGCTGGATGGCTGGTTGGTTGGCTGGTAGGTTGGTTCGTTGATTTTTTTCCTCCGGCTCTACATCTTTCAGAGAAAACGAGAGAGAGAGAGAGAGAGATTGTAATGTAAGGCCACTGACCTGTGTGCATGGGCACATGTTCTGACACAAACATAAAGAAAAAACGAACAATCAAGCAAACAAGCAAGAAAACAAACAAGCAAGCAAGCGAGCAAACACAGAAACAAGCGAACAAACAAACAAACAAACAAAATAGGGAGCAAGAACAGGAACTAATTTTATTGAGGCTACGAACCTGTGTACCTCTCACCTGGTTGGCAAAGAGTGGAGAATTTTCCCATCTCCCAGGTCAACATGCGCGCAGACTTGCTAGTATCTAACTCCCTTCGTGGGTCTCATCATCATCATCATCATCATCATCATCATCATCATCATCATGTGCCCTTCCGCATGGCGTTGGCGATCAGGGTCCTCCATACGAATCTTTGCTTTTTTCGCTGCAAGTATGTCTCCCACTCTCTCTGTCTTCGTCCACTGCGCAAGTCCGTCCAACATTTTCTCTCTGGGTCTACCTGGTCCGATTTTTCCCTCCAGCTTTCCTGTCGTAACCAGGTGCTCTAATTCCCCTTTCCTCATAAAATGGCCTATAAATGTTGCCTGTCTTTTCCTAATCTTCTTTATTAATGATCTTCTTGTGTCTGCCTCCATCAATACTGTCTCGTTTGTTTTCTTTGCTGTCTATGGAGCTCTCAGCATTCTTGTGAGCAGGTGCTCTGATTTCTCTTGCCTCATAAAATGTCCTATAAATGTTGCTTGTCTTTTGCTAATCTTCCTTATTAATGGTCTTTTTGTGTCTGCCTCCTTCAAGACGGTCTCGTTTCTTTTCTTTCGCTGTCCATGAAACTTTTTAACATTCTTGTTAAAAACCGCATTTTAGCTGCCTAAATCTTGTTCTCACTTTGCAAGTTGATTGTCTATGCCTCAAATCCGTACAACAATATCGGCTCTAAATAACATTCAAAAACTCTCTTCCTGATTTTAATTGATAGGCATTTATTGGTAAGAACGCTTTTCATCTTCTTTATTTTAATGCTGTTTTAGCCTGACCGATTCTGCTGGCTATTTCTGATGTGCATCTGCCGTCTGGTGAAATGATCGTTCCCAGATATTTAAACTTACCAACTCGTGGGTCTACGCACACACAACATCAATTACGCACGGTAAAGATCCTACTAGTCATGTCAGTGTCCAATAGACAATGGAAACGTAAAAAATTGTGTACACTTCCACCAAAGACAAAGTAGACAATCTCTGCAGCTACGAGTACATACTGCTTACACAGGAATGACAACAACAACAACAAAAAAGAAAGAAAAAAAAAGAAGAAAAGGAAATGCAAACGAGCGAAACGCATCCGAAAATAAATGAAGTGCTAAATACTACTACTACTGCTGCTGCTGCTACTACTACTACTACTACCCATAAGAATAGTAATAATAATAGAAATTAAATAATAATAATAATGATGATGATGATGACGCGATGATGATGATGACGACGATGATGGCGTTGATGATGAAATAATGATAAGAACAAGAAGAAGAACAACAACAACAACAAAAATGATGATGATGATGATGATGATGATGATGATGATGATGATGATGACGACGACGACGACGACGATGATGATGACTTACGATTATGTAAAAAAAAAAGATATGAATACTTTTTTTAACATCCAGCCCTTGCGATCAGAAAGAAAGAAAGTTGTACGCAATATGGTATGAGAAGGTTTTATCGCTGAGTGTAAAACACTAGAATACAAGTGTATCGAACCTCTTTTTTTTTTCAAGTAGAAAGAGAGAATGTGTGCGTTTATTGTAAGGCACCAAACTGTGTTCAAGCACTACTAGCAATGCATGTGCACTGTGCACACGAAGGTCTGAACGTGTTATAGGCACAGATACATAGAAACAAATATTTTCTTTTGAAAACGAGATGGTCAAGCCTTTCCAACAATCTCCTTTTTCACATAAAACTTCTTCAGAGAAAATCCAGGTTTTTGTATTCATCACAGAAAGGCCGGATTTTTTCCCCATGTACTACAGAAATTTCCAGTTTCATGCTTCCCAACCTGGCCAACTCATGGGTTTATGTGCAAGCTTAAGGCTTGTTCCGTGATCACCATACACATGGCATCTGTGACGTTAGTGCATATATGGAATTCGTTCCGAGCGCGGAGACGTCGTCTTGAGAAACTGAAACTGAAAGTGAATCGTGACCTTGACTAAGCTTCGGTTGAAATAAACTTCACGTGTTTGGAGGATAGTAGCAGATACTGTTACAGTAGTGAAAACAGATTGTAAATATTCTTAAAAAGTTCCATAAGACGTGCTATACACACGTTCTCGAAAAAGCACTAATTCTAGACAATGTTTTGGTCTGCCTTCTAAAAAAAAAAAAGTACTAATTTTAGACAATATTTTGGTCTGTGTGACCTTGACCTTGGAGCTTTACTATCTAAACGTATGCTTTCGGGGTTCCTCAGCGGTCTATGCCGTTGATCCTAATCGGGTAAAGATCCTTCCAGAAACGGGTGAGGACATCTAGATAAATTTTTGTCCCAGATCACTCAGTACGATATCCAAAACAAGTT
>JAPXFY010000032.1:24506855-24509355 GCA_030674185.1 Monoplex corrugatus
GGCATCGCCACGCCGTTGGAGGCCATGAAGCCCACCAGACACACGGGGAACCAGCACAGGAAGTCCGTGAGGGCGATGGCGATCAGGCGTTTGGTGATGGCGCGCTCCATGGACTGAGACTCGCTGTTCACGCCCACCGTCTTCCGCTTGGACTTGACGGCGCAGTAGATCAACGCCTGGCCCACGGCGATGACGAGGAAGAGGGCGAAGTTGAGCATGATGAGCACCCCGAAGGAGTAGTCCCTGCCGTCGAAGGACTTGCTGTTGGTAGGGAGAGGGAGGCAGGTGACGGCTTGCCCGTAGAACTTCCAGTGCGATTCGATCAGCGGGACGCTGGCCATGAAGAAGCCCGCGAACCAGGTCATGTAACAGGTCAGCTCTGCAGACGCCTTCCTGAAGTGCAGCCTGGAGTTGGGGAACCTCAGGGCAGCCAGGCGGTCGATGGTCAGGAGGCAGATGAAGAACGCCGAGACCTCGCTGGACAGGAGGGAGAGGAACCCCGCCGCCTTGCAGCTGGTGCTGCTCTTCCAGTCGTCGCTGTAGACGAAGAAGGTGGGGCCATAGAAGGTGTCGGCTACGCCCATTATCACCAGGTACACCCCCATCAGAAAGTCGGACACGCACAGATGGGTGATCACCACCCCGCAACTGTGGCTCCTCTCCTCTCGGTTGATGAACACGCGGTAGATGAAGCTGCCCACGTTGCCTCCGATGGCCAGGGAAGCGAAGACGATGAGCAGCAGTCTGTAGTAGTCGAAGTGCAGCAAAGAGTCGCAGGACGTTGAGGACTCCTCCGGAGTGGAGCACACACGCAGCCCCGCACTGTCCGGGAAGTTCCCTGGGCAACAGAGCTTCGGGTTGGACCCGTACACCTCTTGCAGCTGGCCCAGCCGGCTGAAAGCATCCGCTCTGAACTCCTTCAAGGGACAACCCCGAAGGTCAAGGACACGCAGACTGGGCAACGAGCGAAGATCACCCACCACACGCTCCAGCCCCGTGTAAGACAAGTTGAGAACCTGAAGGTCATTCAGACCCAGCTTAGAGATAAGCTGACCGTCGATTTCAAAAGTCCACACCATGGACAGATCCAGACGCTGCACCGTCCACGCACCCTTCCAGTGTCCAGCAACGAAAGGAAACACCAGCGGATTGCTTCTCAAAGACAGGTCCCTTAGGTTGGGCAGCTTGTACACCGCGTCAGCTCTGAAGATGGTGATCTTGTTGAAACTCAGATCCAGGATACGAAGGTTGCTCAGAACGGCTACCAAGCTATCAACGGACGATATTTCGCACGAAGCGAGATTGAGATAAACTAAAGCTCTGTTCTTGTTCAAGTCTTCAAAACGCATGCCGGACTCCCTCACATCCAAAAACCGAAGATTGGGATAAAGATCCGCCTTGAAGGAGCTCGAGCACGAAAAGACGTGACCGTAGCGACAGGAACAAGAATCTGGACACTCAACATTACACATGAATTCATCATCTAGGTTGGGGCATTGGTGAACTCCGTCACACACGTTGCTGAGATGCAAGCAGATTTTGACGCCGTCCCCCATCGAGGGGGAAGACTGACAACGGTAATAACCTGGGCACTGGTAGTCCTGGCAAGACAGCTCATCGTCTCCTCTGGGGCAGTCCTTCACACCGTTACAGCGCAGGTAGACGGGCAGGCAGTAGAAGGAACATTTGAAGTGAGTACCCGCAGGACAGGTGAAGAAATCGTTAGCCCCTGCCGCCATCTTCTCCATCACAGCTATGGCGTCTACCTGCACGACCAGAATATTAACCCTTGCATAAATCTGTGATGACAAGCATTCTTACCAACAAATGCCTATCAATTAACATTAGGAAGAGAGTTCTTGAATGTTATATAGAACCAATACTGTTGTACGGATGTGAGGCGTGGACAGTCAACAAACAAAGCCAGAACAAGATTGAGGCAGCCGAGATGTGGTTTCTAAGAAGAATGTTGAGGGTTCCATGGACAGCAAAGAAAACAAACGAGACAGTCTTGATGGAGGCAGACACAAGTAGATCACTCATAAGGAAGATTAGGAAAAGACAAGCAACATTTATAGGCCATTTTATGAGGAAGGGGGATTTGGAGTACCTGGTCACAACGGGAAAGCTGGAGGGAAAGAGAGCACCGGGTAGACCCAGGGAGAAAATGCTGGACGGACTTGCAGAGTGGCTGGGGACGAGGAGTGTGGGGGAGATGCTGGGGGCAACGAGAGATAGAGGCAGATGGAAGTCCATGATCGCCAACGCCAAGCCTCAGGGCACCTGGTGATGATGATGATAAATCTGTGAACCGTAGACATACAATCATCATCTTCTTCTAATTTCTCCTCCTCCTCCTCTCCTTCTTCTTCTCCTCCTCCTCCCCCTTTTTCTCGTTCTCTTTTTCTCCTTCTTCTTGTTCTTCTGCATTTTCTTCTTCTTCTGCTTCTTCTTCTTTTTCTTCTCCTCCTCCTCCTCTTCCTCCTCCTCCTCCTTCTTC
>JAPXFY010000032.1:24524355-24551855 GCA_030674185.1 Monoplex corrugatus
TGGTTGGTTGCGTTGGTTGGTTGGTTGGTTGGTTGGTTGGTTGGTTAGTTTGGTTGGTTGGTTGGTTGGTTGGTTGGTTTGGTTGGTTTGGTTGGTTGGTTGGTTGGTTGGCTGATTGGTTGGTTGTTGGTAGTTAGGTAGTTGGTTCGGCAGCTGGTTAGTTAGTTAGTTATCTTTTTGTTTATTTGTTTGTTTGTTTGTGTGTTCGTTTGTTTGTTTTTTGTTTGTTGTTCACTTACGTGTTTTCTATTTGTTTCTTTGTTTGTTTATTCATTCATTTATTTATTTATGTGTGTTTTGCTTGTTTCTTTATGTGTTCATTCTAATGTATGTATTATTATTTTCTTTATCAAGTTTGGATATTATGAGTGTTGTATGGGTGTTTTTTTCTTTTCTTTTCTCTTTTTGTTCGTGTTTCATCTTGTAATTGGTCTTGTACTTGTTGTTGTAATTATTGTTGTTATTGTTGGAAACAATGGAATGTTCCTGTGTGAAATGCCAGTTCGTCTCCTCGAGGAAAGCATTTCGCCAGAACGACAGAACGACGCCATCTATTTGAGTGTGTGTGTGTGTGTGTGTGTGTGTGTGTGTGTGTGTGTTGTGTGTGTGTGTGTGTGTGTGTGTGTGTGTGTGAGTGTGTGTGTATATGTGTGCGTGCGTGCGTGCGTGCTGTGTGTGTGTGTGTGTGCGTGTGCACGTGTGTGTCTGTGCACATGTGTGTGTTTGTGTGTGTGTGTGTGTGTACGCGCGCGCGCGCGAGGGTGTGTGTGCGTGCGTCCTTGTGAATGTGTGCATGTGTCCGTGTGTGCATGTGTGTGTGTATGTTGAGTGTATGTGCGTTTGTTCGTTCGTTCTTTGATTTAACGTCTTTTCACTGTGAGTGATAATAGACGGCGGAGGGGGTGGGGAGGGGAATAAAAAAAAGTATAAATAAAATAAAATGGAGAACGATAGTTAGTTGGACTGGGGCAGAGGGGAGACAGAGGAAAAAGTCATAAATAGGTAGTAGAATAGTAAAATGAAACGAAATCTTAACTCTAACATTAGTAACAATTAATTTCAACAATGTGAAGGGAAAAGTTAATACTAAAACACAAACTGCCTAAAGTTAAAGTAATGCATTAACAGGACAGTGAACTAATGATTCTGAAATTTTAAGTAACAAAGATCGATCTGATGTTACTTTTTTTAAATGAGTTTCAGAATAGTTTTCTTGTGTAAACATTTTCGGTAGAAAAGAACGTAGCATTTTGCAATAAAATAAACAGTGAAACAGTGTGAATTGTTTGCCGCAAATACACTTGACATTTTTACGAATATTTTGTTTTCAATGTTGAATACGAAAACGAACAGCAATAATCGATCGCAAATGATACATGGAAGAATACTGCATTTTTTGGTATAAATTTTGAACGGAAAGTTTTATCATTTGTTGTGACAAAAACTGTTCATTTAAATGTTCATGAAATCGAATCCATGAGGCTGATTCGAGCATGTTGCAAGCTTCTTTTACGGAAGTATGAACATGTAATTCTATAAAATTAACAGAATTCTGTGCACCTTGCTTAGCTGCTCTGTCAACTACTTCGTTGCCGTGAAGACCAACGTGAGAAGGCACCCAGCATAAACTGATATCGGCCTCTGTACCTTTTATCTTTAAACGATGTACAAGATGATTTGCCTCAGTAATTAAATCAGGTCTTGTGTCGGCTGAATGGGTAGCGCAAATTGTGTTAGATTTGAGAGTCCTAATAAGGAAACAATTTGGATGCAACCAAAGCTAGTACAGCGAATAACTGTGTAATGCGTGTACATATGTGGACACGTGTATGTTTATGCGTGCACGCTCACGTTTGCCATCGTGAGTTCGTGTGCAGCGTGAATCTACACACACAAGTGTGTGTCATTGCTTGCGTGCCGTGTGTATATGTCATAAATAATGAAAGAAACAATATAAGTCAATAATAATGCAGTAAATATGTATGTGCGTGCAGTGTAAACTCACCACTCAGGAAAACCGAAGTTACCAAACCGAAGCCCCACATGAAACCTGGTAGGTGGGGCTTTTGCCGGGAATGCTCTTCCACTGACAAAATCCCGCATGGCTTGCCATTTACGTGGAGAGTTCAGAGCAGGAAGAAAGGCCTTCTCCTTCTGGCACAGTTCGCTGGCCGTTGTCCAGCTGCCGTCATAATTATCAGGAGGAGACAGAACCTTCAAGCACGTACCCGCTACCCATACCAAACCCTCCCCCTTGCAGTTTTTCGGCGGTGTGTTTCTGCCTTGGACATTAAGCCAAGGGAAGGACAGGTTGCCAGCAGAGCTCTTATGCTCCTTTCTCGCGTCCAAATACGTCAGCCACAGTTTAAACCCTGCGGCGTAAGGGCCGTAATCGTACGTGTGATTTTTCGTAGTGAACAGGAAGTCGACGACACGCGCAGTCCAGACAAGCGGGACAAGCGGAAGTGGACTCTGACTTCCGCAAGCTTTCCAGAGAAGGGTTCTCCCTTTGGCGTTCACACGGTACGCGGAGAGTGTGTCTTCCATCTGAGGGTTGCATCCTCTGTCGTCGTCGTTGTTGTGTTGTTGTGTTGTTGTTGTTGTTGGTATGGTGGTTGAGGAGGTTGAAGTGCCAAACGGTCACCTGGAGGAGTTTTCCTTTCGGAATTTCCAGCCGTTCCCTGACGTTCAACCCCCGTGGGTAGTTCTTGCCGCTTCCCCACCCAGGAGACTGCAGATAGGCTGTAATTTTAAACAATGATTGGTCAGTTTCTGATACAGAACGGGCTGTAATTTTAAACAATGATTGGTCAGTTTCTAATACAGGACAGTCTGTAATTTTAAACAATGATTCGTCAGTTTCTGATACAGGATAGGCTCAAAACAAGTGTGACTACCCGCGTTCAAGCAAACAGGAACCAGAAAAAACACGAAAGAAGAATACGAACGCGTATTTAATGCAACAAGACAAGACAGGCGCCAATTTTTGGCCAGCTGGCTTTTGTCAAGCGTAAGATTACAAACAAACAAACACCAGATACAAAAATTATGAGAAAAAGACTGAAACTTCCCTGCTGCTGTGTCCAATGTGAGAAAAGGAATAAACTGACTAAGATGACATCATAATGTGTTTTTGAGTAAATATGATGTCAGAGCAGAAATGAGAACTATGACGCACTAGAGAAGAGTAGTGTTTGGAATGTAAAGGATACCAGTATTAAATAATGCATAAGAGAAAATATAGGCATATGTTCGACAGAATGGGAAAATATTTAATCAAGAGGTATGGCTGATGTAAATGGATCGTGCCTAGTGCAACGAATCTGGTCTGACCTTGGACAAGGAAGAAAAACATCCTAAACCAACAGCCAAGGGGCTGAAGGGAATACCGGAGTCCCCGGAGAAAAAAAAAACCTTAGTCAGACGTGGCTGGGCCTGTCTTGTGAAAGGAGAATTCAAACAGATTGAATTTACAATAAAAATGAAAATAAAAATAAAAATAAAAACGAAAATAAAAAGGCATATGTGCAGCTGCAAAGCCAATACCTCACTGGGATGGGAAAATGGTGATAATATGATCTATTTCAGTAAATCATCATCGAGATAAAACATACATGGACTCAAGGGCACATTAAAAGAAGACAATAGTATGCATAGAATCATCCAAGCAGTATAAACATGAATTATACATGACGGACAAGAAATGTTATACCTATACATTCGAGCGAATACATACGCATACACATGCACACCAATGTAAAAGTACATGAACGCAAAGCCATGTCCAGATAAAAGTACATGAAGTGGCATGATACTGAATTCAGTTGAGAAAATCTTTATGGTTTGTCATTGAGGCCATGTGGCTTGCTCGTACCAAGTATATCTATAAGATGGGATTTTCGGTCTTTCTCTGTCTGTATTACAGGATAGGTTGTAATTTTAAGTTTCTAATACAAGATAGGCTGTAATTTAAACAATAATTCGTCAGTTTCTAATACAGGATAGGCTGTTATTTTAAACAATGATTCGTCAGTTTCTCTAAAGGAATATAGGCTGTTATTTTAAACAATGATTCGTCAGTTTCTCTAAAGGAATATAGGCTATTATTTCAAACAATGATTCATCAGTTTCTAATACAGGATAGGCTGTAAATTGAACAATGATTCCTTAGTTTCTAATACAGGACAGGCTGTAAATTGAACAATGATTCGTCAGTTTCTAATACAGGATAGACTGTAATTTGAACAATGATTCGTTAGTTTTTGATACAAGTCAGGCTGTTACATTAACAATGATTCGTCAGTTTCTAATACATAATAGGCTGTTATTTCAAACAATCACTCGTCAGTTTCTTATACAAGACAGGCTGTAATCTGAACAATGATTTGTCAATTTCAAATACAGGATAGGCTGTAATTTGAACAATGATTCGTCAGTTTCATATACAGGACAACTTCAACGCAAAATACATTGAAAAAAAACCCCAACATTTTAATGAATATAAAATGTCCACCCAAATAGACTGACACAACTGATAAATTTGAACATACCAGCAGTTGTACACATTATATACCTGCAACCATTCATTTTCTTCCCGAAAGAACAGGGATCTAATCTCTCTCTACTTTAACATCAGATAAGAAATTTGCAAACTGTCATTATAAAAGACGAACGAAATCGAGAACAAAATGTAGTGGTCATGTTCATACTATACAAGACATCAAATCAGAATGGGTACAAATAAGTAATGTACAAATCATTCTTGGAACTACTCTAGAACTATAAGAAAAACAGGATGCAAATAACTTTTCAGGTTCCTGATTTGCTTTGCTAATATATGTATAATATACATATATATATATATATATATATATATATATATATATGTATATATATATATATATGTATGTTATATACATACATATGTATATATAGAGAGAGAGAGAGAAAGAGGGAGAGACATAGATAGATAGATAGATAGATAGATAGATAGATAGATTGATAGATAGATAGATAGATAGATAGATAGATAGATAGATAGATAGACGGACGGATAGATAGATGGATAGATAGACGGACGGATAGATAGATGGATAGATGGATAGATAGATAGATAAATAGATAGATAGATAGATAGATAGATAGATAGATAGATAGATAGACAGACAGACAGACAGATACATACATACATACACACATACATACATACATACATACATACATGTATACATACATGCATACATACATACATACATACATACAAACATACATACATACATACATACATACATACATACATACATACATACATACATACATACATACATATCATAATCATCATCATATGCCCCGCCGCATGGCGTCGGCGATCATGGCCCTCCATACGAATCTATCTGTTGTCCCAGCAAGTACATCTCCCACTCTGTCTGTCCTCAGCCTCCCTGCAGGTCCGCCCATTATTTTCTCCCTGGATCTACCTGGTGTTCTTTTTCCCTCTAGCTTTCCTGTTGTGATTAGGTGCTTCTAATTTCTCTTGTCTCATAAAATGACCCATAAATGTTGCTTGTCTTTTCCTAAACTCTTCATTATTGTCCTTTTAATGTTTCCCTCTTTCAAGACTGTCTCGTTTGTTTTTTTAGCTGTCAGTGGAACTCTTAACCACACTTCGGCTGCCTTAAACTTGTTCTGACTTTGCATGTTGACTGTCCACGCTTCACATCCGTACAACAGTATCGGTTCTGCATAACGCTGAAGAATTCTCTTCCTGATGTTATTGATAGGCATTTGTTGATAAGAACGCTTCTCATTTTCTTGAATGCTGTTTTAGCCTGGCCGATTCTGCTGGCTATTTCTGATGTGCATCAGACGTCTGATAAGATGACAGTTTCCAGATATTTAAACTTATCAACTTGTCTCAATGTTGTGCCATTTTCTGTTACTTTGCATGAGCGGATTTCATGTTTTTCATTGAGTACCATGACTTCAGTCTTCTTGCTATTTAGCACCAGCCCTTTATTTTTGCTTTCTATTATATTCACAACAGTTCGTAGGTCTTTTTCATTTTCTGCAATTAGAACAATGTCATCTGGGTAACGAAGATTGTGTAACATTTTTCCTTCAAACTTTATCCCAGGGCATTCTTCCAGGTTTTTCAAAATGGTTTCGCTGTAAAGTGAAAACAAATCTGGTGACAGAACACATCCCTGCCTAGCCCTTCTTTTAATACTTTGGAAAGAGCTTGCATCATTTTCTACTCTGGGTACTGCTGTTTGTTGCCAATACATATTCCTTATTTTCAGTTCCTTTCCATCAATATTCAGCGTTGCTAGATGGTTGATCAGTTCTTCGTGTCTTACCTGATGAAAAGCCTTGGTCTAATCAACAGAACATAAATGTAAATCCTTAATCAACTCGATTGATCTTTCTATGAGAGTTCTTAGGATGTATAATGCATTGGTAATTCCTTTCACCTTCCACAAATCCACAGTGTTCTTCTGCTATTTCTCTTTTGATTCTGTTCCTTGTCCTCATCATGATTATTCTTAATATAATCTTTGTTACATGATTCATCAAGCCGATCGTACAATGGAGTTCGCATTTAAAAAAAAGCTACTTTGGAGGTGTAATGAAAACTGATTTTGACATACCTTTAGGTATTTCTCCGGTGTCTTAAATTTCATTTGGGAAGGCTGTTATTTTTGCAATACCAAATTCTAAGGTCTCAATTATTTCTGCAATAATATTGACTGGCTTGGGGCTTTTCCCGGTTTCATCTTTTTCAGCGCTACTCTAACTTCATCTTTCATTGTGGGTGGTCCTTCAACGTTCTTTCTTATGATGCGTTCTTCCTTTCTGTCATAGTGAAAAAGGTTTTTAATGTACTCTCCCCATGTATCTAATATTTTGTCTTTTTCCATAGTAGTCGTACCACCTTTACGTTTTAAGCAACCAGTTGATATTCATGTCATTTTCATGTCGGCAATATCTTCAGTGATTCTGTACATGCTTTGAGGAACTTTTTTTTTATGTCGATCTTCTATTTCTTGCACTTTGTTTCCAGCCAAGCTTCCTCAGTTTTATTGCACCTATTCCTGATTTCCTTATGTATCGTTATTTTTGTTTTGTTTTGTTTTGTTTTGTTTTCTTCCTCCTTTCCTTTTGCCCTCCTCTATTCGTTCATCAAGCTTAAAATTTCTTTTGTCTTCCAGTTCTTCTTTGCTTTCCTTTCAGCTCTGGGGATTTCTTCACAAGCTTCATTTATCGAGTTTCTCAACTTTTTTCCATTGTTGCCCACTATCACCAACGTCCTCCAGGGCGCTAATTTCGTTTTGAACATAAACGTCAAATTTTGCACGAGTCATTTCATCTGATAGACATACATACACACACACACACACACACACACACACACACACACACACACACACACACACACACACACACACACACACACACACACACACACACACACACACACACAGAAAGAGAGAGATCTACATATATCTATGTATCTGCATCTATCTATCCGTCTATCTATCTATCTATCTATCTATCTACCTATCTATCTATCTATCTATCTATCTATCTATCTATCTATCTATCACAGCCCCCCCCCCCCCCCCCTTGTAGGGGGAAGAAGCATTCCGATCGACTCCATAGACGAGTAAATGAGGTGGGTGTGCTGCAGATCACGCCATCCATAATTCAACTGGTCGCTATGTCAAGATCGCCATCAATGTCCAAGAAAATTATAGGAATGTTGAATGACGACCATGGCCGCTATGTCAAGATCGCCATCAATGTCCAAGAAAATTATAGGTATGTTGAATGACGACCATGGCCGCTATGTCAAGATCGCCATCAATGTCCAAGAAAATTATAGGTATGTTGAATGACGACCAAGGCAACTATGCCAGGATTGCCAAGTTCCCCAAATTTGAAATGCCCAGTTTTATTGATATCGACAGCTAGAGGGCAGCTGGGAATGTTTGTAGCAGAGACAAAGATCGGTAAATGGGAATCGCACTGTATATAGGCTAGCAGTCAGTCGTTAGGAGTCACTAGTGGGAGAGTCAGCACTGAGTCGGCACCCAGTGTGACAGTGAGTCAGTGAACGAGAGAAGTCTCCAACCTATCTTAGAGGTATGTAACCACGTTTCATCTTATACTTTTGTTAGGGTAGGGCTAGAAGTAGGTAGACTAGTATGTTTTATTTTCAAGAGAGAGAGAGAGAGGGAACAGAGTAGGAATTATGGAAGTGCTCAGTATTCCAGTGATAAGTAAGTTAGTGAAGATTCGTAGCGCATCTTAGGTTTTTAGGACTATTAGGATTCATGGCACGCACGAATGGCGAATTACGCTTTTGCTTAATTGAATAAAGGCTTTGTAGTTATCAATTTATGTGTGGACTATTTATGAGAATCATGTCTAGTGTGGTAGGACATTTCTTCTCGTCACTCTCCTTTCTGGTTGCATGTGATGTTGGAGACAGAGTGACCCTAAATTCTCCTATGATAAAAGGAGACTAAATTCTTTCCCTGATAGATGGCAAGACCAAATCCTCCTTGCGATACATCAAAGTAGAGAAACAATTTTTCATGCTCACCCCCAACTCTTCTTAATCATCCCCAATTCTTCATGCTCACCCCCAATCCCCAACTGCATCCTTCTTGCGATACATGGTGGAGTTGCAGTCTTTCCCCTTTACCTCAAAATCGCAGCCTTCGAGTATTCCCCATTCTTAAAAATTCTAGACAGAATCATAGTGAAAGTCGAAGTGTAAGTCAAAGATAGCCGAGAACCAAGATATGTCAGTGTTCCGAATTCAAGTTTCTGGCACTGCCCCACACAGCACAAGTTGATAGCCAAGCGTTGGCCTACTTCCTGAGCTGAGTGAACATAGATATAAATACTAATGAATCACATAGATTAGCACTTACAGGAGTTCATCTTCTATGTTCAGTTATGTTCAGAGTCATTTCCCATAGATTGGTTGATGCCTTTATACATCTATAAAATGTCCAGTCAAGTTAACAGATGTGTGTTGGATACCATTTCGTAGGCAAAGTGAAGCAAGTACGTCACAGACTGCACGAAAGCTTCTTGCTTGTCTCCAATACAATGTCTGTGATTCAGCTTATCTCCAGCGCGTGTCAGTTGTGAGGTTAGGGCCGACCTTGACCGTAGCATGTTACGCCTACAGCCCCCATCCTTCCTCAGTCCCCACCCTCCCACCCTATCAGAATCATTCATTCTCTGTTGTCCATCGCGGTCACTCGCGTGTGTGGTTTCTTAACAGGGCTTTTCAAGATTCGGTTTTCGTACAAGCGTTCTTAAACAAGGGTTGCATATTTTTCATTACCTGTGTGGTTATGTACATTTGTCTGCTTCGTGTGTGCTGTTCTACATGTCCCTTGTCGTTTTATATTTCTTCACAGTCAGTCCAACAACTATGATTTCGTTACTGAGGTTTTTCACTTTCATCCCCAATCCAGGGTCAGTCAGTCATGCTGGGAAAAACGGAGTTGTCTTCAGGACACCCATACATACACGTTGTGATTATGATGCTCCTGATCATGTATATGTCCAACCACCTGTATGTCTAGTTTGAGTCTCGTGTACACGTTCTGTACGTTGTGGCTGATATGCAACCACCTTTTGTGGTTCCTTTTGTACTACAGAAACATCAGTATCAATTCATACCTACATGCATCTTCCTACTATTCAGGGCGTGATTATTCATTGTATCACTTCTACAGTTAGTCGTCAAGGTTTATTAACGTATAGTGAATGGTAGGGAGAAAGTATTCACATGTAAGTCAGTATATTTTACATGGGAAACCATCTTTGTGGACTATACATCAGACTTATTAGCAATGTGAGCTCGTTGCTCGTGTGATGTTCTTTCTTCTCGTCCTTCCACAGCTTATGTATTGCGATCTCAAGTCCATACAATCAACACTGTTTTGCAAGGTAGTCTCCTTATCTCAGTGATTGCTTATTTGTTCATTCAACATTTCATGTGCTCTTCGTACTACTACTGCGTGTTCATGTACCTTAGCACCACATTAGGTCAGACAGCCCACTGCTCATCTTGGATTTTGTGACTTCGTGCTACGTTTCATACGGCAAAGGGTTATGCGCTGGCGACCCTGATACTGCCCCTTCCTACTTTGGTTTAATTACTACGGCAAACGATGAAGAGCCACGCGCTGGCAGCTCCGAGTATTGCCTCTTGTTCTACTTCATGGTGTGTTATACGGCATACGTCGTCATAGGGCCAAACGCTGGTAGCCCTGATTCTCCTTCATTTCGTCTTCATGGCACATATTGTACGGCAAACGTTGAAGAACCATGCGCTGGCAGCTCTGAGTATTGCCTCATGTTTTACTTTATGGTGTTTCATGTGTCATATGTCACATGGCCAAACAGTAGTGGCTCTAGTTTTCCTTGATGGCGCATTTGGTACTTATTGAATGATGCACACTTCTTACTTCTACTGCCTTTACCAGTTCTTCATTATGTCCGGTGCCAGTTACTACTGTTCATACTACTTTGTGCTTCATGCTACATGGCATACCACCATAGGGACTTAAACGCACATTGGTGCCGCCCTCGGTATTGCCCGTTTTTTTTCAATTTATTTTGGTGTGTGTATTGAGTGACACTCGTCACAAGGTGCCGTGCTTGAGGGCCTTACAGTGCATATGTGTCGATCCTTCGTTCAGAGGATTTCTATTCAATTCAAATGATATGGCACACATAATCAAAGACTGATAAAAGTATGTACAGTGACGTGAATGATTACTGCTGAGAAAATGACACTATAATTATGCAAAAAGAAAAATCTTCTTTTCTTGTGCTCATTAACAGTGATTCAATTTACACAGTAGGATGTATAGTACTAACACTACTACTGTCTATGGCCCAAGAAAGGTTCTCACCAGTGTTACGATACCTATGTATGTCAGATATCAATGAGCATTACATATTTTATAGGATTTACGTTCTTTTTGTGTTGTGTATGTTTTGGTACTAACGTGTTTGTTTGTTGCAGGCAAATATTCTTCATAATACAGGAACCATCATGGTGCGACGGTACATTCGGTTGTATGACGGCTATCGATCCTGTCGTTCTTGCCGCCTTTAATTAAATCAGGACCGTCGATCGTTCGCGATTAAATATTCCGATATATATCATCAACCGTTACATAATATGTTCAACGTTTCCTTACTCTTCTGAGCATTATCGCAATGGAACTCCGTTGCAAGGGCCAGTGCCCTGCTGCCCCTATTTTACCCCATTGTATTCATTTTCATTTGTCACGGTATACAGTCGTTCCTATCGCGACACCGTCCTCAGAATGATTGCTCGCGCTCTAGAGCTCATTCATTTCATTTCACATCCCTTCGTGTTCCTGTGCATACTTTCATTTTTATGCTCCTTAAGCGTTCATCTGCTCAGCGCATACTCTGCGTTCATTTTAACCTTGCGTTCATAAAACTATGGCAAGAAGGAGTTATTTGTATCCTGTATCGCGAGAAGGATATTTGGGTTGAGTCATCTATAACAGGTAGATGAATTGGGGATGTATATGAAGAATTGTTTCTCTACTTAGAAGCCACACACACAACAAGGAAGGAGAGTGACGAGAAGAAATGCACTAACCACACTAGACATGATTCTCATAAGCAGTCCACACATAGATTAATAACTACGACGTATTTATTTAATCAATCAGCTTCAGCATAAACGTGATTCACCATTCCTACTGTCCTGGGTCCTAATATTCCTAAAATCCTAAGATGCACTACGAATCATCAGAACTTGTATATCACTAGAATGCTGAACACTTTCTTATGTCCTACTCTATTCTTTGCTTTGTGGAAAATCAAACATACTACCTACTTCTATCCCTACCCTAACTAAGGTATAAAACGAGACGTGGGATTACATACCTCTAAGATAGGTTGGAAGGTCTCTGGCTGGGTGGTAATCGAATGGGTGAATTTCTATAGTGATTGACTTTCTGGCTTTTATACGGTGCGTTTCTGTTGTTTCTGTCACAAAACCTTCCCATCTGTCTTTCATTGGACATCGAAATTTGAATAACTAACCTGTCTTTCATTGGACATCGAAATTTGAATAACCGAGCAATCTTTGGCACCTGGCGGCCCTGGACTTTTCGCTTGGACGTTGGTATTTGCTGAAACCTTTTGTGTACTAGATAACCTACCCTCTATAGTTGGATAAGACCAATGTGAGCGTTAGATCCTGCTCGGTGGAAAATGTTGAGTAGTCAATTAAATCATGGATGGCATGCTCTTCATTACGCAAACCTTACGTACCCGTGTAAGATAGGGCTTGAATATTCTTCCCCGCCTCCTTTAGAGGTCGGTGGAAAACGCCGAGTAACCAGTTAAATCGTGGATGGCGTGATCTTCATTACGCAAACCTTACGTACCCGTGTAACGATACGGTCTGAGGGGGACTAGGTCGGTGGAAAATGTTGAGTAACCAGTCCAATCATGGATGGCGTGATCTTCATTACGCAAACCATACTTACCCGTCTAACAATACGGTCTGAGGGGGACCCTGTGATAAAACGTTCAATTGCATGTTTTGTATCTACGTTCATTACATGTTCATCACGTTATTCTTCTACTCATTTATTTTTATGCAACCCCGAGGTATTATCATTGTGTATCATATATTGTCCTCTCATCCTCTGGTATCACTGCGTATAATACGTTATAATCTAATTATACAGCATCATCTTGTATTATTTTGTATCGCATGGTTTTCTCCCTTATCTAATTGTATCAGTCCATGTTATTTCACGTCATACGGCACCATATCATTTTTGTCTCCCTGTGTTCTTCTTATGCTTTCTGAGAACTACACTGGTGTCTACTGTGTACAACAACACACGTGTAGAACTTTTTTTTGTATAAGCGTACTTTACCAACGATTATAACATTCTTCAGTTGATTTTGAACTTTAGCTTCATGAGACCAAGATGTTATACTTCATTATCATTCATTTGCTGATCATGTAGTTATATGCCATAAAAAAAATTGGTATGATGAACCTCATTTGAGCTCTGTTACAAGTTTGCAAGACTTCTTATACCCTATCCCATACCAAGGAGACATGCCACTTTATGTTACTTCATTTACTTTTTCAGCGTGCTTCGAACATGTGTATTCAAGTGCTATAAGTTACTTATTGTGTGTACACCATTGAGTCGCAGCTTCTTCCTGTGTGATGAACATTATACGTGCTACAAGTGCACTGACTTCTTCACCCTTGTTTATTCATGACAGTCGGCAATGTGTATTAGTGTTTCTGTTGATATTTCAAGTGGCATTTCTCTTTGATGAAAGATTTTCGCTTCCTTGCAATGACTTTAAATTATCATAATGGCTTCACGGTGCAGTGCAGCTTACCACTGCTTGTCTTGCAATCTTGTAAGGATATCAAGTATCAGCCTGTCAATGATCTATTGCTGCATATGATTGATTCTTCTGAAATGATTATTATGGTTGTTTACATGTATGAAGTGTGTTTTCAGGTATTGGTTATATACATTATTAAGATGTTTTTTTCAGCCTGCATTTCTGTATGTGTATCTTGTGTTTCCAGGACATATTTCTCCATACATGCATTGTGTTTTCAAGCTACGTTGTTTTTTCTGGAATAGCATTTTCCTTGTATTCTTATTTTGCATTTTTCATGCCATGCTTTCTTTTATGCCTTCTTTTATGCGTTACATATTCTTATTCTATAGTAGGACATAGTATGACTTTGTATGCTACAACACAAAACTTCAGTTATATTGTAGTTGTGGTTTCTTTTCATATACATTGCCAAGTCAACTTATTCTTGACGTGGATGACAAGCTATTGCTTTATTTGAATGCTATATTTTCCCATCCCATTCCCTCAAAGTCCCATGAATCAGAACACATTGTGCAAGAAGCTACTAATCTTCATTATCGGGATGATTCCACGCAACTACTTCTGCTCATCATCCCAGTGTCCTGCAGCTGGTCTCTGCTCCAGTCATCTCAGCTCAACAACGTTCCTGAGCCATCTTCCATCCCGACTACAACGCGTCACATGGACTCATTTCAAACACCATCATTTTACCAATTCAGTCACAGTTTGCATACGAGACACATCCACGCACACATAATTAACATTGCTGTTATAGAAGGTGACACAGAGTGTGATGGCATGACTCTGGACATGGTCTTTGCCATATGTATCGCCACTTTCACGTCTTCGGTCAACAGGCAGTCTGCATTTCTTCTTTGTCTTCAGCCTGACTGCTTGCTGACACACCAGTTCACCTCCCTCATCCATGTTTCTTTGGACGTCCTTCAGCATACGTCATATGGACATGAACTCTGTGTGCATGGTGTTCTCGTAGTGCAAATACGACATATGTACACGTGTGAAAAGTCTTGACTGTGTAAGCAGAACTTTGCCTACCACAGCTGGTGAATGAGATCTACCTGGACCTGACCTGCCCATCCCGACTGCTACAGTGTGCCGACAGCATGCACATGTGTGTTCAGATTTATCTCATTTCCCATTAATCCTATGATAAAATTCCTTATTCCCAAACCTTCCTATCGCCTGTCATTCATGTGCGAGAATATGTGTTGAATTGTACCTTATTTCCTCATGTGCCCTTTCCCCCTTTACTGTCACATAAAAAAAAATGAGGACATTTTTTGTCGGGGAGGGGACATATAATCACAGGAGCCCCCCTCTAGGGGGAAGAAGCATTCCGATCGACTCCGTAGACGAGTAAATGAGGTGGGTGTGCTGCAGATCACGCCATCCATAATTCAACTGGTCACTCAGTTATTTTCACTCAAACGGGATCTAACGCCCACATGGTTCTTATCCACCTTTAGTGGGCACAAAGGGTAGATAACCTGAATTACCAACATTCCTTCGACCGACTCGGTAGACGAGTTAATGAGGTAGGCGTACTGGAGATCACGCCATCCATAATTCAATTGGTCACTCAGCAATTTCCATTCAAACGGGATCTAACTCTCACATGGTTCTTATCCACCTTTAATGGGCACAAAGAGTAGATAACCCAGAATACCAACATTTCTCAGCAAATACCAATGCCCAAGCAAATTACGGGACTGTTGAATGACGACCATGGCCGCTATGTCAAGATCGCCATCAATGTCCAAGAAAATTATAGGAATGTTGAATGGCGACCATGGCCGCTATGTCAAGATCGCCATCAATGTTCAAGAAAATTATAGGAATGTTGAATGACGACCATGGCCGCTATGTCAAGATCGCCATCAATGTCCAAGAAAATTATAGGAATGTTGAATGACGACCATGGCCGCTATGTCAAGATCGCCATCAATGTCCAAGAAAATTATAGGAATGTTGAATGACGACCATGGCCGCTATGTCAAGATCGCCATCAATGTCTAAGAAAATTATAGGAATGTTGAATGACGACCAAGGCAACTATGCCAGGATCGCCAAGTTCCCCAAATTTGAAATGCCCAGTTTTATTGATATCGACAGCTAGAGGGCAGCTGGGAATGTTTGTAGCAGAGACAAAGATCGGTAAATGGGAATCGCACTGTATATATAGGCTAGCAGTCAATGGTTAGGGGTCACTAGTGGGAGAGTCAGCACTGAGTCGGCACCCAGTGTGACAGTGAGTCAGTGAACGAGAGAAGTCTCCAATCTATCTTAGAGGTATGTAACCACGTTTCATCTTATACTTTTGTTAGGGTAGGGTTAGAAGTAGGTAGACTAGTATGTTTTATTTTCAAGAGGAAGAGAGAGAGAGAGGGAACAGAGTAGGAATTATGGAAGTGCTCAGTATTCCAGTGATAAGTAAGTTAGTGAAGATTCGTAGCGCATCTTAGGTTTTTAGGACTATTAGGATTCATGGCACGCACGAATGGCGAATTACGCTTTTGCTTAATTGAATAAAGGCTTTGTAGTTATCAATTTATGTGTGGACTATTTATGAGAATCATGTCTCGTGTGGTAGCACATTTCTTCTCGTCACTCTCCTTTCTGGTTGCATGTGATGTTGGAGACAGAGTGACCCTAAATTCTCCTATGATAAAAGGAGACTAAATTCTTTCCCCGATAGATGGCAAGACCAAATCCTCCTTGCGATACATCAAAGTAAGAAACATTCTCATGCTCACCCCCAACTCTTCTTAATCATCCCCAATTCTTCATGCTCACCCCTAATCCCCAACTGCATCCTTCTTGCGATATATCTATCAATCAATATATATATATATATATATATATGTAGATAGATATAGATATATATATGCATGCATACACACTTACGCAGACAGATACACATACATACAACACATACTCACACCACACACACACCACACACACACACACACCCCACACACACACACACACACACAACACAAAATATATATATACATATATACACGCACACATACGTACATACACTGACTTGCCTAAAAAGATGCATGTGAATAGACGTTAAAAGAAATGTCGTATGTACACACGCACAGATACAAACTTACATGTATATACACTCATCAATACAGAGAGATACACACACATATATACACACACAAACACGCACACTCACAGATACATACTAAGAGACAATACACACACACACAACCACATGCCTGCACACATACACACATGCAGACAGATACATATAAATACATACATACACATATACACAAACACATAGACACACATACAAGCACACACACACACACACACACACACACACACACACACATACACACACACTCACTCACTCACCCACTCACCTCACTCACTCACTCACTCACTCTTTCACTCACTCACTCACTCTTTCACTCCCTCACTCATAGAAACATACATGCGTACACACATGTTCCTCACTAACACATAGTGATACATGTATACATACATCACTGACCTTGAAAAGAAGACAAGAATTTGACCTTGAAATCATCAGATTTCACAAAAATGTCATCACCAACTTCGTTTCCCAACGAGGGCGACAACTCTTCTTCGTCTTCCGCGTGACTTTCTTCTGACGTCGTTTCTGACCCAAACGCAGAGTTTCCGGTAGCACTTTTATTTCCGTCAGAGAAACTGACAGCCTTTTTAGTGTCGTCTGCTGTTTCGCCATGATCATCGTTTAAGGGTTTTCCCGTCAAATCTTGATTTTTGTCAGCTTTCACTTTTTCAATGGTCTTTTCAGACCGTAAAGTGTCCATAAGTCTAGACTGCTGTTTGGCTCGTGCTGGTCGATTTTTTCTGGCTTTTTTCCGTTTCTGAGGGCCAGATTTGAAAGCACCGTGTTTCTCGTCGGCAGTCTGGCTCAATTTGCTCGTTTTGGTTTGCTTTAAGCTTTCACGTTTTTTTCCAGCGAGGTGTTTTTTTCCATCTGCCGATATTGTATTCTTTTCATCGGGTGACTGAGGTTTGACATTATCAAGATTTTCTTGCAAGATTTTACTTCCTGTTTCCGCAGGAAGTTGTGCTTTGACGTCACTTCCTGTGAGTGTGACATCAGAATCGAGGTTTCGTTGGGGGGTGGGTGTTTCTTCAGCATGGGTCATATGCGTATTAAACCAATGGTATCCAGGATGAAGGAACAGGATCCAGAGGGAAAGTGAAGTCCACCACTGTCTCATGTTGAAGAATACGTTCTGTAACCTTGAAAAAAAAAAAAAAGAAAAGTCGATGAATATACATTACCATCATGTGCCCTGCTGCAAGGCTTTGGCGATCATGGCCCTCACACAAATCTATCCCCTGTCGCTTCAAGTACACCCCCCCTCTCTCTCTCTGTCTCTCTCTCTCTCTCTCTCTCTCTCTCTCCTCTCTCTCTCTCTCTCTCTTTCTCTCTCTCTCTCTGTCTTCAGCCACCCTGCAAGTCCAATCCAATATTTTCTTCCTGGGTCTACCTGGTGTTCTCTTTCCCTCCAGCTTATCTGTTGTGACCAGGTGTTCTAATTCCCCTTTCCTTATAAAATGTCCTATAAATCTTGCTTGTTTTCTCCTAATTCTTCTTTATTATGAAGATACATGCGTAATAAGATTTGAAAGGTGTGGGTTCGATCATACTTTGGTACCTCCCGTCTGGTGGGTAAAGGGTGAAGATTTATCCCATCTGCCAGGTCAACATAAGTGCAGAGCTCTTAAGTGCCTACACCTCCCTGAGTATGTGTGTGTGGGGGGGGGGAGGGGGGGAGGTGTGTGTGTGTGCGTGCGTATGTGTGTGTGTGGGGGGGTAGGTGTGTGTGTGTGTTGAGTGTGTAAGTGCGTGTATGTGTGTGTGTATTGTATGTGTTGTGTGTGTGTGTGTGTGTGTGTGTGTGTGTGTGTGTGGTGTGTGTGTGTGTGTGTACACGCACGCAGAATATTAAAGTGTGTTCGTTTAAAGATCCTGTAAGTCGTGTCAGTTTCTGGATATCATCGTCACCATCAGTGCCCTGCTGCATGGCGTCGGCGATCAGGGCTCTCCATTCGAATCTATCCCCTGTTGCTGCAAGTACATCCCCCCCCCCACTCCTCTCTCTCTCTCTCCTCTCTCTCTCTCTCCTCTGTCCTCTCTCTCTCTCTCTCTGTCTCTCTCTCTCTGTCTCTGTCTCTCTCTCTCTCTCTCTGTCTCTCGTCTCTGTCTCTCTCTGTCTCTCCTCTTGTCTCTCTCTCTTCCTGTCCTCTGTCTCTCTCTCTCTCTGTCTCTGTCTCTCTCTGTCTCTCTCTGTCCTCTCTCTCTCTGTCTCTGTCTCTCTCTCTCTCCTCTGTCTCTCTCTCTCTCTGTCTCTGTCCTCTCTCTCTCTCTCTCTCTGTCTCTCTCTCTCTCTCTCTCTCTCTCTCTCTTCTCTCTGTCTCTCTCTGTCTCTCTCTTCCTGTCTCTCCTCTGTCCTCTCTCTCTCTCTCTGTCTCTCTCTGTCTCTCTCTCTCTCCTGTCTCTCTCTCTCTCTCTCTCTTCTGTCTCTCTCTGTCTCTTCTCTCTCTCTGTCTCTCTCTCTGTCTCTCTCGTCCTCTCTCTGCTCTCTGTCTCTGCTCTCTCGTCTCTGTCTCTCCTCTTCTCTCTCTCTCTGTCTCCCTCTCTGTCTCTCTCCTCTCTCTGTCTCTCTCTCGTCTCTCTCTCTCTCTCTCTCTGTCTCTCTCTCTGTCTCTCGTCTCTCTCTCTCTCTCTCTGTCTCTCTCTCGTCTCTCTCTCTCGTCTCTCTCTCTCTCTGTCTCCTCTCTCTCTGTCTCTGTCTCTTCTCTCTCTCTTCTCTCGTCTCTCTCTCTCTCTCTCTCTGTCTCTCTCTCTCTCTCTGTCCTGTCTCTCTCTCTGTCTCTCTCTGTCTCTCTCTCTTCTTCTCTCTCTGTCTCTCTCTCTCTCTCTCTCTCTCTCTCTTCTCTCTCTCTCTCTCTCTCTCTCTCTCTCCTCTCTCTCTCTCTCTCTCTCTCTCTCCTCTCTCCGTCTTCAGCCACCCTGCAAATCCATCCAATAACTTTCTTCCTGTGTGTATCTGGTGTTCTCTTTCCCTCCAGCTTTCCTGTTGTGACCAGGTGCTCTAATTCCCCTTTCCTCATAAAAATGTCATATAAATGTTGCTTGGCTTGTCTTTTTCTAACCTTCTTTATTAATGGTCTTATTGTGTCTGCCTCCTTCAAGAGTGTCTGTGTTCTATGCTGTCCATGAAACTCTCAACATTTTTTTTTCTTACAAGTGGCATATGTCAGTCTTAATCTGTACTTTCATCATTACGTTAAATAATGTGTCTCTCCCCCTTTTCCTCATCGCCCGCTCCCCCCCCCCCCCCCCACTATACACACATATCCCATGTCCCTGGCTGTTCTTAATGCTTCCTACATTTCCTTCTATTCCTTTGAATCAATGTTTCTTATTTATTCTTTTTAATGGAATGATAATACATCTACCAGCAATATTGTTATACTATTGTTGCTGTTATCGTTGTTGTTGTTATTGTTGTTGTTGTTGTTGTTGTTGTTGAAATTTGACGTGCATGTCTATTTACACATGTCTACCACCGTCTGCCATGCTTCTGTAAAATGCCCATTCCATTTGCGTATGTTTAACAGTCAACATATTATCAACATATTATCACAATTTACTTGCAACTTGCCTGACATTTTGATTATGTTTTTGTTTGTTTTGTTCATTTCTTTTTTCTTCTTCTTTTCTTCTTCTTTTTCTCTTCTTTTTCTTCTCTCTCTATCTCTCCCTCTCTTTGCTTCTATCTTTCTCGCTCTCTCTCTCTCTCTTTCTTTCTTTCTCTCTCTCTCACTCTCTCATTCCCTCTCTCTCTCTTTCTTTCTCTCTTTCTCTCTCTCCCTCTCTCTGTATTTCTCTGACACTGTCTCATTCTCTCTATCTCTGTCTCTCTCTCTCTCTGTACATACATATACATATATATATATATATATATATATATATATATATATATATTATATATATACATATGTATATATACATAATATATATGTATCATATATTAATGTATATACATATATACATAATTATGTGTGTGTGTGTGTGTGTGTGTGTGTGTGTGTGTGTGTGCATATATTATATATATATATATATATATATATATTACTTCTCTCTCTCTCTCTCTTTCTCTTTTATAGTCTATAGTTTGTGTACAGTTGCAAGAAGTAGCTATTAGACAGGTCCAGTGGGTCCTAATGCTACTGTCCTAGAGTAATTAAAGTATTCTGAAGTCTGAAGTCTCTCTCTCTCTCTCTTTCTCTCGCTTTCTTTCTTTCTTTCTTTCTCTCTCTCCCTCTCTTTCTCTCTCCCTCTTTCTCTCTCTCCCTCTATCTCTCTTTCTTCTCCCTTTCTTTCTCTCGCTCCTCACTCTCTCTCCCTTTTGTTCTCTCTCTCTCTCTTCCTTCCTCCCTCTCTCTCGCTCCCCCTCTCTGTGTCTCTTCCTCCTCCCTCTCTCTCCCCCTCTCTCTCTCCCGTTCTCTTTCAGTGCGTGTGTGTGTGTGTGTGTGTGTGTGTGTGTGTGTGTGTGTGTGTGTGTGTGTGTGTGTTTCTTTCTCTCTGTTCTTGTCCAAGAAAGATAGATCTATTCATTGCCTTCTTACCTTTAAGCCTCTCTCGCCCCCCCCCCCCCCACCCCCACCCCCACCGTACCCCCTTATCATGACTTCATGACTGATGGACTTCTGGAAGTAGATGTTTTATTATAATTCATTTTGATATCATTATCAAAGACGGCGTATCTCACAATAGCGGTACAGATTGATATATACCTGCGAGTTCGCAGAAAAGGGATGACAGCCAACAGGCCAGCATCGGCATACACATGCGACCGCTGCGACAGAGACTGCCTCTCTCGCATTGGTCTCTACAGTCACAGGCGACGCTGCTTGGACCAAGCAGACAGCCCATCTAGACATTAGAACGGATGTACTTTAACCATGGTCAGCCATGACCGAGGGAGGCCTACTACAACTACTTGCTTTATGTGTTTCTGCCTTTTGTCATGCTTTTCATGAAGCGTCTTGGATTCCCATGAGATGAGGCGGCACTGTTTGAGTATTGATTATTATCATGATAATAATAGAAATTATTATGTTTATAATAACACTCATTATCATCATCGTCATTATCGCTAAAACAAAAAAGGGTTTATTATTAATCATTATTATTATTATTACTATTATTATTATTATTATTATTATTATTATTATTATTGTTGTTGTTGTTGTTATTATTAGTGTTATTATTATCATTATTATTTTTACTATCATTATCATTATTATTATTATTATTACTATCATTATTATCATTATCATTATCACTATTATTACTATTATTAACATCATCATCACCACTACACCGCCACCACCACCACCATCATCATCATCATCATCATCATCATCGTTGTTGTTGTTGTTGTTGTTATCATTATTATTAATATTATTATTGTTGTTATTAATTGTTATTGTTCTTCATCTTATAATCATATCAATTCTTGCTATTCTAATTGATTATTATTTTTGTTGTTGTCGTCGTCATCATAATCACCACCATCATCATCAACATCATCATCGTCATCATCACAATCATCATCAACTTCATTGTACTTGTTGTTCTTGTTCTTGCTCTTGTTGTTCTTATTGTACTTGTTGTTGTTATCGTCATTAGTACAGTTATTATAGTTGTTGTTGTTGTTGTGTGGTGGTGGTGGTGGTGGTGGTGGTTGGTGGTGGTGGTGGTATTGCTGTTGTGGTTACATTCTTCTTCTTCTTTTGATTATTATCATTATTATTATTATTATTATCATTATCACTATTATTATTATCATTATTATTTTATCATATTATTATTATCATTATTATTATTATCACTATTATTATTATCATTATTATTATATCATATATTATTATCATATTATTATTATCATTATTATTATTATATATTATTATTATCACTATTATTATTATCACTATATTATTATATATTATTATTATTATTATCATTATTACTATTATCATTATTATTATCATATTATTATCACTATTATTATCATTATTATTATCATCATCATTATTACTGTTATTGTTGTTATGATTATTATTGTCATTATCATTATTATCATTGTTGTTCTTGTTCTTGTTTTTGTTGTTGCTGCTGTTTTTCGCTGTTGTTGTTATACTTCAGACCAAGACATTTTGTCAACACTTACCTTAGTTAAGTCCTCGTCTTCGACGAACAAGAAGAAAGCGACAGCCGCGCGACATGACGGTGTTGAAGATGTTCGCTCAGTTACCAGTGTCTATCGCTCAGCGGACATCCACCATATAAACTGTCCACACTATGTGATCCACGAAATAATGTGCAAACAATACCACTCCCGTTTATATGATTTTAATTTAAGACCTCACGATTCCATATGCGCTCCACAGATTATGCCACGACCTGGGAATAGGTCTGAAGTTTCCACTGTGTTCTTCCTTTTTGTTTTTATATATTTTCCTCTTCTTCCCCTCTTTCCTTAATTCCGTGGAGAGTCATTAGCACGCCTTATTAGAAAATGTTCACCAGATTCCTCCAGTTCTGTCAGTTGTGTGCCAAAGCCTGGGGCTTTTCCACTCGGAACGCTCAAAACAAAAATAAAAATAAAAAAAAGGAAAGGAGCAGACTAATTTTGTCTTGTTTCGTCTGCCTGTCACAACATTCAAAACCCAGTAACTGAAACAACGAAGCGAAGAAATCTTACTAAAAAGGAAGTATTTCCATGGTAGAAAAAAAATATTACCAGTCGATGTCAGCTATTCTTGAATTACAAATATGAATGATGCACTATCACCATGCCAGCAGCAGTAGGCCTACTGATGCTTCAAACAGCAGACGCCAGTGATGCTGTTGTACACGTGCCGTTTGCTAAACGCCTCATCGATTTTTGTATCCGCTCTCTCTCTCTCTCTCTGCTCGTGACTTCCGAGTCTTGTTGATAAGTAACTTTAGCTCTGCGGCGCTAGTGTTAAACTTGCAGGCGCCTGCCGTAATGCGTCTTTCTCTTGTCTCTCTGTGTGTGCCTCCGTGTCTCTGTGTCTTTCTTTCTGGGTACGCATGTTGTTCAATTCAGTTCAGTTCCATGTTTCCCCCCTTGGGGATGCCGGGGGCTCTTTCAGTATAAATAGTATCCCCACCTTCTGGAAATTCTGTACTAGAAATTTCCTCTTTTCTGTCACTCTCTTTGATTCTGCCTTATTATTATTTTTTTTTTTTCATTTCTTCTTAACATTTCTGCCTTTCTTCACCTGTATGTGTTCGGTAAAGTCTTACGTACTTTTTCTTATGGTTGATAATTGGGTACATGCGTTAAGTGCATTTTTGGCTCTAGGGAGGTGAGATATGCGGAAGGAATTTTAGGTAATTTATGCCCAGTTTTATATATATACATGTATATGTATATGTTTGGGTGTCCTTATGTATGCTTAAATTTGTATTCAGGTGTGTTTTTTTAAATGTATATATATATGTTTGGGTGTCCTTATGTATGCTTAAATTGTATTCAGGTGTGTTTTTTTAAATGTATATATATGTTTGGGTGTCCTTATGTATGCTTAAATTTATATTCAGGTGTGTTTTTTTAAATGTATATATATATGTTTGGGTGTCCTTATGTATGCTTAAATTTGTATTCAGGTGTGTTTTTTTAAATGTATATATATGTTTGGGTGTCCTTATGTATGCTTAAATTTGTATTCAGGTGTTTTTTTTAAATGTATATATATGTTTGGGTGTCCTTATGTATGCTTAAATTTGTATTCAGTGTTTTTTTAAATGTATATATAGTTTGGGTGTCCTTATGTATGCTTAAATTTGTATCAGTGTTTTTTTAATCCTCTGTGCGATAAATGGGTCGGAGTAGTCAACGCCAGGGGCGTGTCCTTAGATTATGTGCGCGAATGCATTAATATGTGTACTTAATTTTTTTTTCTTTTTCTTTCTTTTTTCTTTGTTGTTGTTGTTGTTGATATTGTTTGTTTGTTGAAGTTGTCTATGTTTTGAAGCGGTTATAGCCCTGATATGGCTCTACGCAGTCAACTGGGCTTTAAACAACAATAACAATTCTATGTCTCATAGATCCTATGACCCCAAGCAGAAAGAATCCATAACAGATCCTACTTGTCTCACCTGTCGGCGTCACCAGGTTCGGTGTTGGCCGCTACACTCTTTGACACCACCACCTCCCTCCAGGCCGCTCTGTCTTGACTTTTGTGGACAACTTCTTGAATGTTTAGGCCACTGATGTTTTGGTTATGTTCTCGATGTATGAGATTGGACGCCTGTCTTTCTTCTTTTTCGCTACTGTTTTTCCTTGAAAGATGGTTGCCATGAGGTCCGTGTTCTTGCTGCGTGACACACGGCCAGTGTATTTTAGTCTTCTCGTGTTGATGTCTGCTAGAAATTTTCTGGTGGTATCAGGTTCTTCCAGGACACTTTCAATAGTTTTTCTATCTGTCTATTTGACACGTAGTAGACTCTGATAAAACGGTATCTCTGCTGCCTCAATTCTTCTGCAATCAGCTTTTTCGGAGAGTCCAGGCTTCGCAACCATAAATCATGACTGGCCAGGTCAAACGTTTTAAAAGTGTAATTTTCAAGCCAATTTATAACAGATCAACAGGGGAAAAGGTACATTTGAAATTGTCCAGCGATTTGACATCAAATGTACAGAAGGTAACTTTACAAATTTTAGTCAGTTTAATGAATTTCACTGTATTCAAGTAATCTTAATTTTGCGTTCCAGAAATTAAGTTATACAATGAGAAAATTTATTTGACTGATTTATATTGTGTGTGTGTATGGAACTGACTCGGTCATTAAGGAATTTAGAACATTTTCAAAATAAAGTGAAACTTATCGCTTACAGTATTGTCATCACATGACTTACATACATGTATTCTGCTATGCCTATCGACTCCTTAGTCTTCGCTCAACCACGCGCACACACACACACAGCGCACAGCACACATGCGCACACACACACACAGCTGTCATACATACACAAGCACACACACACGCGCACGCACACACATACATACTCACACATACACACACACATAACCACACACAGTGGCAGAGAGACATACAGACAGAGAGCATACACACACACACACAGACACTCACAGCAGATGCACATACACAGGCACACAGACACACACACACACAACACATACATACATACACACATACATATACACACATACAGAAAGAAAGAGAGAGCGAAAAAAAAGAAAGAGAGAGAGCGTGCAGACACACACACAAGACACACACACACACCACACACACACACACACACACACCACGCACGCACGCACGCACGCACGCACGCACACACACACACACACACACACACACACACGCAGCGATCAGGTTAAAAAACGACCAGTCTTAAAAAAGAAAAACGATATAAGAGTTATACTATCTACAGTTCTGTAACTGTTTCTAAAAGAGGGATGATTTGCTGAGTGTCTTTTTTTTTATCTTTTATTTTATTTTATTTTGTTTTTTCCGTTTTGAAAAGAAGCAGACATTTGCTGTGTCTTAAAGGTGGAGATCCATGTCGTGGGTCAGAAATAAAAAAGATAAAATACGCTCGTATTGCCATCAACTGGACATTTACACACACACATACACACACACACACACACACACACACACACATACACACATACACACACACACACACACACACACACACATCACACACACACACACACACTACACACACACACATACACACACATACACAACACACACACACAACCACACACACATACACACACACACATACAACACACACACACACTACACACACACGCATACACACACACACACACACATCACACACACACACACATACATACACACACATACACACACACACATACACATACACACACACACACACACACACACACATACACACACACAACACACACCACACACACACACAACACACACAAAACACACACACCACACATACACACACACACAACACCACACGACACACACACACAACACACACATACACACACACTAACACACACACACACTACACACTACACTACACATCCCACACACCACTTACCATACAAACATACAAAAGCACACACCTCCAACATACACACACACACATCACACACACACCATTCCACACAACACACACACTATAACACACACAAACCCACATACACACAATCACACCACACACCACACACAACACACACCACACACCACATACACACACACACAACACACCCACACACAACATACACACTAAACAACACAACAACTACATAACAACACTAACACACACACCCATTACACTCCACACACACATACACACAACTCACAACAACACACACACACGACAACAAACAGACAACACATAAACACACAAGACAGAGACACACACAACACAACACAAGACAACAGAACAAAGACAGGAGAGACATTTCAAAAAATGACAGACGTGACAGATATGAGTGACTTCTTACAAAATGAAACATAAACAATGGCAAGATCTAACAAAACAGAAGACATAGATGGATGAAAAAAAGACAGAGGAGAAGACAGAGACAAAGACAGAGAGAGATAGAGACAAAGACAGAGAGAGACAAGACAAGACAGAGACAAGAGAGAGTGAAAATCCAGAAACAACAAGAAAAATAAATAAGAATGAAAATCATACAATCATATTCAGAATAATACTCTGTAATGAAAAACAATCATTTATAACGTCTACTAATGACATTCATTGATGCTACGTGTTTTTATGTCATAAACTGTTTTCCAAATACTTCTGAATAAATGTATTTATAGTACAGCATATCTATATCACTCTTTTCTAATGCTAATACTTCTGAATATGTTTATTCATAGTACATCATATTCATGTTTGCATTTACAAATACAGTATTCTGCATGGAGCATGAACAAGCCTAAA
>JAPXFY010000032.1:24559355-24561855 GCA_030674185.1 Monoplex corrugatus
ATCAAGCAACGAACGAACATACACACATACGCACATGCCCACATACACACGCCCCCCCCCCCCCCCCCACCCTCTCGTTACAAAATCTACCTTGCTTATGCATAGAAATGCATGTTTGGAGAACCTGTCCATTTTGATGTGCATGTCTATCACACACGTACGCACACACACACACACACACACACACAGTCACACACGCACACGCCCCCCACCCACCCATCCACACGCACGCACACACATACACGCACACACTCATACACACACACACACACCAAAACACACTCATACATATACACACACACACATACACACACATGCACGCACGCACGCACGCAGGCACATGCACTCACACACACACGAACACACACACACGCAAAGACTCACACACACACGCTCACACACATGCACACACACACACACACGCTAACACACACACACACACACACACAAACACAAACACGCCCCGCCCTCCGCCTTCCCCCCCTCCCCGTTATAAAATCTAAATCGCTTGCGCATATGGATGCATGTCTGGATAACTTGTCCATTTTGATGTACATGTCTATCACACACACACACACACACACACACACACACACACACACACACACACACACACACACACACGCAGACACACACACATGCACGTACGCACGCACACATGCACACACACAAATTAAACACACACACGCACACACACTCACGCACACACACATAAGCACACATACTCAGACGCTCTCACACACATGCACTCACACGCACACACACTCAAACTCACAGACACACGCAAATGCTCATGCACGCACGCACATTCAAACACACGCACACACACACGTCCACACACACACATGCACACATCAGAGACAGAAACGCACACGCGCACACACACACAAACACACACAACAACACAAACACTCACACACAACACACACACACACACACACACACACACACTCACACATACACACACACTCACACAAACACACACACACACTTACACAAACAAACAAACAAACAAACAGACAATGAATAAGGACAGACACACACCCTACCTCTGCCATATTCTGACGGCATGATCCACAAGGAGAGATGTAGTTTTCAACCAGGTCACTGTGAAAGGCAACAAACAGACCGTTACCAACATACATGTGTTCGTACGAGCCATTCACCTCCACTATTAATCCTCCGACACAAGAAGATCATCCATAAGGAAGATTAGGAAAAGACAGGCAACATTTAAGGCCATTTTATGAGGAAAGGGGAATTAGAGCACCTGGTCATTACAGGAAAAGCTGGAGGGAAAGAGAGCACCAGGTAGACCCAGGGAAAAATATCGGACGGACTTACAGAGTGGCTGACGACAGAAGGGGTGGAAGATGTGCTTGCGGCAACAAGGGAAAGATGCATATGGAGGGCCATGATCGCCAACGCCATGTGGCAGGACACTTGATGGTGATGATTAATCCTCCACTCGTACGAGCCATAATCATGACTGGCCCAGTCACGATTTATGGCTGCGAAGCCTGGACTCTGAGAAAAAAAAACTGATTGCAGAAGAACTGAAGCAGCAGAGACTCTGAGAAAAAAAACTGATTGCAGAAGAACTGAAGCAGCAGAGACTCTGAGAAAAAACTGATTGCAGAAAACTGAAGCAGCAGAGACTCTGAGAAAAAAGCTGATTGCAGAAGAACTGAAGCAGCAGAGACTCTGAGAAAAAACTGATTGCAGAAACTGAAGCAGCAGAGACTCTGAGAAAAAAAAACTGATTGCAGAAGAACTGAAGCAACAGAGATGCGGTTTTGTCGGAGACTGCTTACGTGTCAAATTACTGGACAGACATAAGAACTAACGAAAGTGTCCTGAAAGAACTTGATACTACCAGAAAACTACTAGCAGAGACCAACAACAGAAGACTAAAACACATTGGTCAAGTGTCACACAACAAGAACACGGACCTGAAAGGGAAAGGATGTGTGAAGCTGAGCGCAAGGTGAGCATGCAGAATCCATCAACACTCAGTGGAAGCCTGTTCCAGGCAGACAGTCCTGAAACAGCCAAAGAACGCTAGCCAACAATCAATAGTGTGTAATTATAGGAAACTGAACGGAAAGGGTGGGCGTGTAGAATCCATCAACAATTTATGTTTCCTCAAACGAGCTAATTATCTCAAGTATAAAACCTCAGCAGGAAGACTGAAGTCATGGTGATCAGTAAAAAACATGAAATCCCCTCCTGCAAAATAACAGCAAATGGTACAACCTTGACACAGGTTGATAAATTCAAATACCTGGGAACGATCATTTCATCAGACGGCAAATGCACATCAGAAATAGCCGGCAGAATCGGCCAAGCCAAAACAGCATTCAAGAAGATGACAAGCATTCTTACCAACAAATGCCTGTCAACTAACATCAGGAAGAGAGTTCTTGAATGTTATATAGAACCAATACTGTTGTACAGATGCGAGGCGTGGACAGTCAACAAACAAAGCCAGAACAAGATT
>JAPXFY010000032.1:24569355-24579355 GCA_030674185.1 Monoplex corrugatus
CGTTGTTTATGTGCTGGGTGTTTTCACGTTTTCATAATCCAGCCATTGACATGATTTACAGGATTTCTGATGGTGCGTATTTGATATTCTATGAGTATATACTTACATGGGGGGGTTATGGCACTAACAGATCTTTTTCTTCTTCTTCTTCCTCCTCCTCTTCGTCTTTGTCTTCTTCTTCCTCCTCCTCTTCTTCTTTGTCTTCTTCTTCTTCCTCCTCTTCTTCTTTGTCTTCTTTTTCTTCCTCCTCTTCTTCTTTGTCTTCTTTTTCTTCCTCCTCCTCTTCTTCTTTGTCTTCTTCTTCCTCCTCCTCTTCGTCTTTGTCTTCTTCTTCCTCCTTCTCTTCTTCTTTGTCTTCTTTTTCTTCCTCCTCCTCTTCTTCTTTGTCTTCTTTTTCTTCCTCCTCCTCTTCTTCTTTGTCTTTGTCTTCTTCTTCCTCTTCTTTTTCTTCTTCTTCTTCATCTTCGTCTTCTTCTTCTTCTTGCTGTTGTTGTTGTTCTTCTTCTTCTTCGTCTCTGTCTTTGTCTAATTCTTCTTCTTCTTCTTGCTGTTGTTGTTGTTGTTTTCTTGTTCTTGTTCTCGTTGTTGCTGTCGTTGTTGTTGTTGTTATTGTTGTTGTTGTTCTTCTTCTTCTTCTCCTCCTCCTCCTCCTTCTTCTTTTTCTTCCTCTTCATATTTTTCTTCTTCTTCCTCTTCTTCGTCTTCTTCTTTTCCTCCTCCTCCTCCTCCTTCTTCTCCTCCTCCTCCTCCTTCTTCTTCTCCTCCTCCACCTTCTTCTTCTTCTCCTCCTCCTTCATCTTCTTCTTCTCGTCCTTCTCCTCCACCTCCTCTTTCTTCTTCTCCTTCTTCTCCTCCTCCTCCTCCTTCTTCTTCTCGTCTTCCTCCTTCTCCTCCTCCTCCACCTCCTCTTTCTTCTTCTTCTCCTCCTCCTCTGACAGCTGCCCAATAGAGAGATAAAGGACCAGAGTAATTGCTTTTCACTCTATCTTTGTTCGGTAACAGGGCTGGATCTGGATGGTGCGAACTGTGTATCTATGTCCCGAAGGTTGTCGTCTCCCTGGTCTTGATATTTGGATTTTAAAACAAAGTATCTCAGTCACCTCAGGTTTGCCGACAACATTATCATCTTTGCGTAGAGTCGAGCAAGTGCAAAATATGCTGAATGAAGTAAATGAATGCACTAAAACAATAAAGTAGGACTTACGGTAAACTTGAAGAAGACAAAAATTATGGTCAACAACTACATCGAAGACCTAGACGGAAAAGTAAAGATTGAAAATGAAGAGCTAGAAAGGGTTGACCACTACATCTGTTTGGGCCAACGCATCTCAGCAGAATCCTCCTCCAAAGAGGAAGACATCAAACGTAGGATAACCCTTGGCTGGCAAGCGTTTGAAAAAGCAAGTTCGGTTTTCACGACTGACAAAATTCCAACTGCCTTGAAACGAAAAGTCTATGACCAATGTGTCACAATGTAAAGATGTAGGTAGGTGACTGGCAGTGTCTTGCAGTTTATGCAGGTTCGTGAAGATCTAGCAGTCGATCGTTCTTCTCAGAGACAAGATACACCCAGTCCAGGTTAAACGAAAATGATCCTTTATTTGAAGAACGAATGAAACACAACAGGAACTGGGTAAAAACTTCACACATCCAATGTACCACTCCTAGTTTGCAGAATTCTTCTTCTTCAGTCCTCGAATCTACACACAGCAACTCCACGAATCTACAGCAACTTTTCCATCTCTGACAGCAGGCTTACACTTCAACTCTTTCGATCGCTCTCTCTCTCTCCTACCCACAGTCACGCTTTATTTATAATATCATGGAAAGTTCCCGAATATTCTCGGCTTTTCCCTAGATTTTCAGCCAATCATAGTCACATTCTCGAACCTTCCCTTCTAGAATATTCTGTAGTTCTAGCCAATCACTGTACAGATTAAATTTGTTTACAATTTCCGGAACCTTCTTGAAAGATCTAAGGTATTCTACGTTTTTCTCGTCATTTCTAGATTGTTCCGAAGCATTCTACACATTTTCATACAACGAAATCAAACTTAAACATATATTTTCAGTGTTAGCAAGAACCAAAACAAATATTTTCGATTCATTATTGAGTGAAACACAAACCAATCTTTAAGAACGAACAGCGAAGAATATCTGAATCCACAGACACATTTTGACGTCACACTTCTCTTATCGGCCTTCGCACTTTCACATTGACTTTCTCTTTTTGGAATGTAACACAATGTATTCTGCCCACAGTCACGTAGGGTGCAGAAACGTGGAATCTAACGAGAAAAAAACTAAGAAACTAAGAACCATGCAGCAAGCACGTGAAAGAATCATGCTTGGTATCACCTGAAAAAATCGCAAAACGGCTCAGTGGATCAGAGAAAGCACAAAAGTGCGAGACATTCTGGAAACCATCAATGTCAAGCGTAAGATTACAAACAAACAAACACCAGATACAAAACTTAGGAGAAACAGACTGAATTTAAAAAAAAAACACATTATGATGTCATCTTACTCAGTTTCTTCCTTTTCTCACACTGGACCCAACAGCAGGGAAGTTTCAGTCTTTTTCTCCTAATTTTTGCATCTGGTGTTTGTTTGTAATCTTACGCTTGACAAAGGCCAGTTGGCCGAAAATTTGCGCCTGTCTTGTCTTGTATTAAATACGCGTTCTTATTCTTCTTTCGTGTTTTTTTGTGGTTCCTATAAAATATGTTTCTGTGGTACATAAAACTAAACTGTTCAAACCGTAGGTGATCAGGAACCAGAAAAAAAAAACACACACGAAAATAGAATCAGAACACTTAGTTAATACAACCAGACAAGACAGGCGCAAATTAAAGGCCAGCGTAAGATCACACAAACAAACAAACACCAGATACAAAAATCCGGAGAAAAAGACTGAAACTTCCCTGCTGCTCTGTCCAGTGTGAGAAAAGGAATAAGCTGATCAGTGGGGTTTTTTTCAAACCAGGTCATACCAGGTTGGACCGATGTTAGGTTCGAACTCTCAACTTTCAAGTCAGTAATCCATGGCGCTCTCTAGGTCACAACAGTTTGGACTGATGTTAGGTTCGAACTCTCAGCCTTCCAGTCAGTAATCCGTGGCGCTCTATCTTCGTATTCTTATTGTTGAAAGTCCAGCTGACTGCGTACAGCCATCATCATCATCATCATCATCATCATCATCATCATCATCATCATCATCATCATCAGGTGCCCTGCCGCATGGCGTTGGCGATCATGGACTTCCATTTGTCTCTATCTCTTGTTGCCCCAAGCATCTCTTCCACCCTCTTTGTTCCCAGCCACTCTGCAAGTCCGTCTAGTATCTTCTCCCTGGGTCTACCTGGTGGTCTCTTTCCCTCCAGCTTTCCCGTTTTGACCAGGTGCTCCAAATCCCCCTTCCTCATAAAATGGCCTATAAATGTTGCCTGTCTTTTCCTAATCTTCCTTATGAATGATCTACTTGTGTCTGCCTCCATCAAGACTGTCTCGTTTGTTTTCTTTGCTGTCCATGGAACTCTCAACATCCCTTTTAGAAACCACATCTCTGCTGCCTCAATCTTGTTCTGGCTTTGCTTGTTGACTGTCCACGCCTCGCAACCGTACAACAGTATTGGCTCTATATAACATTCAAGAACTGTCTTCCTGATGTTAATTGATAGGCATTTGTTGGTAAGAATGTTTGTCATCTTGAGGGCTATAACCATTTCAAAACGTACACAACACCTCGCTCAAAAAGAGAAAAAAAGAAAAAAAGAAAAGAAAAAGAAAAAAAGAAAATTACCTGGAAAAGAAAACTATATACACATAACCGATGCCTAGCGCACATTAATCTTAGGATAAGCCCCTGGTGTTGACCATTTTGCCCAATTTATTACCAGAGGGTTGCACAAAAAAAACCAACCTTGTTATTGTTATTGTTATTGTTTAAAGCCCAGCCGAATTCGTAGAGCCATATCAGGGCTATAACCGCTTCAAAACATAAAACTTCAACAGGAAAAAAAAAGGAAAGAAAATTAAGTACATATATCAATGCATTCGCGCATATAATCTAAGAAGATGCCCCTGGCGTTGACCATTCCGTCCAATCTACCGCACAGGGGATTTAAAAAACACACCTGAAACAATCTTAAATATAACTAAGGACACCAAAACATATATAAAAAGGGGCATAAATTACCTAAAATTGCTTCCGCATATCTCACCTCCCTAGAGCCAAAAATGCACATAATACATGTACCCAATTATCGATTCTAAGAAAAAGTATGAAAGACTTTTTATCGAACATATTCACGTGAAAGGACCAGCAAGGCAGAAAATGATAGGAAGAAATGACAGAAAGCAAAGGAGGAAGAAAGAAACAAAGAGAGTGACAGAAAAGAGGAAACTTCCTAGAATTTCCAGAAAGAGGGGATGCTATTTATACTGACAGAGCCTCCCCGGCATCCTCGGGGAAGGGGGGGGGGGGGAATAAGAAACCTGATTATTCATGTACATATAACTAACGACACTAAAACATAAAAAAATGGCCTAAACACCTGAAAATTATAACTGGCCTAAATACCTGAACATTATTTCCGTGGCACTATTTTCACACGCTGGGTGCATTTTTTTTTTTTTTTTTTTTTTTTTTGCACTGTTTTGATATGTCATGCTCTTAGCAGCCATTTTTGGTTGGTTTGTCCTGCTTGTTTTCTTACAAGACTTACCTGTAAAAATACGGCCTTCTTTAGTTAGCAGAGCGGCCCCGACAGGAAAATTGCTGTAGGCGGCGTAGGCGTTAAGCTTGGCCTCGTTGCATTTGGCCAACAAGGTGGCTTCCTCCTCCGGTGCTGTAACACACACACACACACACACACACACACACACACACACACACACACACACACGCACACACGCACACACACACACACACACAGAATTATAGACATATATGCATATTCACATATTCGTCACCAACATCAACACTCATAAATGTACACACACACACACACACAATATACACAACACACATTGACACACACACACACGCACACACACACACACACACACACATAATAATAATTACAATATTTATATAGCGCAAAATCTTGATGAAACAGACACACCACGCACGCACGCACGCACGCACGCACGTACGCACGCATACACACGCACACACACACACACACACACACACACACACACACACACACACACACACACACACACGCATGGCTATAAATGGGGAGAAAGAATAAAAGCAATAAAAGCAAGAATAAAAGCAATGGAAAATTAGAGAGAGCATATCATATACAATTATATATTATAACAATGTGATTCCCCTCCGAGCGGAGACAGGCTGCAGAGGGGAGTTGAGTGAGGTTAGGATTTTATGCAGAAGAGAAAAGGTGAGTTTTGAGAGCGGACTTGAAGGAGACAAAAGTAGGTTGCTGACGGACTGAGACAGGAAGTTTGTTCCAGGAGAGTGGACCAGAAACAGAGAAGGCTCGTGGACCATAGGTATTGAGCTTAGTGCGTGGAAAGCGAAAAGTCAGAGGATCGGAGGCAGAGCGGAGGGTACGTGAGGGAACATAGATCTCAAGTAGGCTTGACAGGTAATGGGGGGCTGCGTTATTGAGACTTTTGTAGCACATGGTGTCTAGTTTGTACTGTATGCGTTTTGATACAGGGAGCCAGTGAGGCTGTGCCAGGAGAGGAGATATGTGGTCAGCTTTTTTCTTTTTGAGTACAAGGCGTACAGCATTGTTTTGAATGCGCTGTAGGATGTGAATGGTGGAGGCAGGAAGACCAGACAGGAGTGAATAGCAATAGTCAATGCGAGACATTATGAAGGAGAGAACGAGTTTTGCAGTTGTTTCCACAGAGAGATACTTCCTGATCAGGCTTATACGATGGAGATGATAGTAGCAAGATCTGGCAGTTTGAGAAACAAAGTTGTTCATGGAGAGGGTAGAGTCAATGTAGACACCAAGGTTTTTAGCTGAATCAGAAATTGGGACTGATGTGTTACATAATGGGAGAGAAAGAGGAGGCAGCTGAGAAAGTTTCTGACGGGTGCCAATGAGGATAGCTTCTGTCTTGTCGTCATTAAGCTGAAGTTTATTGTGTGTCATCCAGTTCTTAATGTCCGAGTAACACTCAGTGATGCGAGTCAACAGTCGCTGTATATTATCAGGTGAATCACTGTCTTGAAGTTGGGTGTCATCAGCATAGAAGTGGTGTTTTATAGAGTGGGAGTTGATAATGGTGGACAGGGGGGAGGTATAAAGAGTGAAAAGAACAGGGCCAAGGACAGATCCTTGTGGAACACCACAGGTCAGGTATGCAGGTTGAGATAAGTGCCATTGATGAGAACAGTTTGTTTTCTGTTTGATAGATATGAAGTGAACCAGGAGAGAGCAATGTCAGAGATGCCAAAAGTATGATGAAGTCTAGAAAGGAGAATACCATGGTCAATGGTATCAAAGGCTGCAGACAGATCAAGGAGTGTGAGGAGAGAGACTTTGCCAGTATCAGTTGCAAGGAGGAGATTGTTGAGAATGTGTGGTTAGGGCAGTTTCAGTGCTATGGCACTGGCGGTAGGCTGACTGGAAAGGATTGAGGAGATTGTTGGCAGACAGGTGAGAGTTCAGCTGGTTGAGGACGACTTTTTCAAGGAGTTTTGACAAGAAAGAGAGATTAGAGATAGGCCGGTAAATTTTTCAGTTCATTTGGGTCTAAATTGTGTTTCTTGAGGAAAGGGTGAACAATAGCAGACTTGAAAGAATCTGGGACAGTTCCAGTTTGAAGAGAAGTGTTGATGATGTCAGTGATGAATGGGAGGAGAGTAGGGAGACAGTCGGAGTAGAGAGAACCTGGAAGAGGATCCAGTTTGCAGGTTTTGAACGACATGGATCTGATTGTGTTGAAAATTTCTTCTTGTGAGACTGGGGTAAAAGTAGTAAGAGGTGTGCCAGAGAAGGAAGGGTCAGGTGGGCATGGTTGACAGGGTGTCCTGTCAAGCCTGTCACGAAGAGTTTGTATTTTGATGGTGAAATACTTGGAGAATACAGATGGGAGTTCTTCATTTGTATGTTTTGTTGGGAGAGGTAAATCTTTTCGTGTGCCAAGGAGATGATTCATGGTTGTAAAGAGTTCTTTTGAAGAAGAAGCATTCAGGATTTTGGTTTGGAAATAGCTTGTTTTTGCAGATGCAATGAGGGTGGATACTTTTGTTTTAGAGGCTTGGAAAAGTTGCCTGTGTACAGTGAGTTTGGATTTGCGCCAGCGGCGCTCTGCTCTGCGGCGGGCACGTTTTGCACAGGCAATCTCATGAGTGAGCCAGGGGGTACGGGGGTGGTCAGGTAAAAGACGGGTTGTGGCTGGAGCATGAGTGTCCAGAAGATGGTGGAGAGTAGTATAGAATTTATCGGCAAGGTTATGTGACTTTTCAGAAAGGAGACGGGAGGCATCAGATGAAAATGTGGAGAGGTCGATAGATTTGAGATTGCGTCGAGTCACTGTGCGCGTGGTACGGGAAGGAGGAGAAATGTCAAGAGAACAGAATTGCAGAGTGGTCAGATGGAAGGGCTGAAGTTAGACGGTAGAAAGAACTAAGCAGTTGTCAGTAGCTGAATTGTGGTGATCATGAGAGAAATGATCCAGTCAAGAATGTGACCTTTTTGATGGGTTGGTTCAGAAATGTGTTGAGTCATATTGTGATTGGACAGAGAGTTGATGATATGTCTTGTGTCATAACGGTGAGTGTTGTCATAGTGGACATTGATGTCACCTAGAATGATGAGATTTCCAGGTAAGAGGCAGTAGTGGTCAAGCAGTTGGTCAAAGTCAGAGAGAAACGTGGATGTGGTGAGTTTGTTGGCAGAGCTAGGTGGAGGTCGATAGACACAGGAGAAGGTGATGGGGTGGGGGTGGATTGGAAGGATACTTCAACGTGCTCGAAAGAAGGATGGGAGAAAGGCAGAGACTGCGAGTAAGATAGGCGGGAATGGAGTGAGTCGTTGTAGAGGATGGCGATACCGCCACCTCGGGATGAGCGATGGAAAGAAGCAAGCCTGTAACCACTCGGAGTGAGGCTAGCATGTATAGGTTCATGACCAAGGGGGTTAAGCCATGTCTCTGTGATAAAAGCAATGTCAACATGCTATCTGCGATAAAGTCAGCAATGACTTCGGCTTTGCCATCCTTGCATGTTGACTGAGCGTTAAAAAGGCATAGTTTTAGTTTATCACAGTCATATGGCGGTGGCCGAGGTGGCGACAAGGCTGCACCAACGGGACAAAAGACGAAGGCGACACCAGCGGGGCAGAAGACGGAGGCGGCACCGGCGGGACAGAAGACAAAGGCAGCATCGGCGGGACAGAAGACGAGGGCAGCGCCGGCGGGACAGAAGACGAAGGCGGCACCGGCGGGACAGAAGGTGAAGGCGGCACCGGCGGGACATAAGGTGAAGGCGGCACCACGGGACATAAGGTGAAGGGGCACCAGCGGGACATAAGGTGAAGGCGGGGCACCAGCGGACATAAGGTGAAGGCGTGGCCACCAGCGGGACAAAGGTGAAGGCGGCACCACGCGGACGAAGGTGAAGGCTGGGCACCCCAGCGGGACATAAGGTGAAGGCGGCACCAGCGGGACATAAGGTGAAGGCGGCACCAGCGGGACATAAGGTGAAGGCGGCACCAGCGGGACATAAGGTGAAGGCGGCACCAGCGGGACATAAGGTGAAGGCGGCACCAGCGGGACATAAGGTGAAGGCGGTACTATCAGGATAGAAGGCGAAGGTGAAGATGGCAGAGGAGGAGACGAAGTTTGCTGCAGCGAGGTCGAGGGCAGGGGCAGTGGAGGAGACGAAGAAGCAGAAGACGAAAAGTGGCGTCGGGCTGGCACAGCAGGAGGCAGGTTGTGCCAAAGACGGTGGAGACGTCCACCACGACAGGATCGCGCAGTGCGGGGCTTGCAACAAAGCCCCAATGTACGCATGCGCTGGTAGACGTCTCCACCGAGGTAGCATTTGCTGTGTTTAAAAAGTGTCAGTCCAATTTGTTTAAGAAAGAACGGATCCATAATTGAGAGCCAGTCAGGAGAGGATGATGTTTGCAGGTTGGTGTGTGGGTTGGTCAGTTCACAACAATTGAATCAGAGAACAACGAAGGTTTGGGAGCTGTAGCGTTGGGCGAACACAGTAGGCTAAAATGTTAACACAGTTCACAGATTAAATGTCCGACCTGAGCGGCAGAATTAAAATGACGAAAAGTAGGCATACGAAACTCCAAAATCAGATTATCCGGTAAAATATTCAAAATTAAAAAAAATATTTACATCACCATTTGTCGGGACCCAAGAGGAATAAACTGATATAAAATTCAATACACAAAATCAAATAGAACCACGATAAAATCACTGTAAAATACCACACACACTTTTGCTGCCTGCTGGCGCGACATCTACTCATACATCTCTCATACACACACACACACACACACACACACACACACATATATATAAACACACACGGCATACACACACACGCACACATACACATACGCACACATACACACACACACACACATACACACACACACACATATACACGGCATACACGTACACGATCGATGTGCGCACAGACACCCAAAGGTACAGACATATACACACAATCACGGACGAATCAAAGAAGGAAAGAAGGAGAAGGAGAAAAAGGAGAAGGAGGAGGAGAAGGAGAAGAAGGAGAAGAAGAAGAGGGAAGAAGAAGAGGGAAGAAGAAGAGGGAAGTAGAAGGAGAAGAAGAAGAAGAAGAAGAGAAGGAAGAAGGAGAAGAGAGAAAAAGGAGAAGAAGAAGGAGGAGGAGGAGAAGAAGAAGAGAAGAAGAAGAAGAAAAGAAGAAAAGAAGAAGAAATAGAAGAAAAGAAGAAGAAGAAGAAGAAAAAGAAGAAGAAGAAGAAGGAGAAGAAGAAGAAGGAGAAGAAGAAGGAGAAGAAGAAGA
>JAPXFY010000032.1:24581855-24656855 GCA_030674185.1 Monoplex corrugatus
ATAATGGTAGTGGTAATAGCAGCAGTAGTAGTATAGTAGTACTAGTATAGTAGTAGTAGTAATAATAATGGTAGTGGTAGTAGCAGCAGTAGTAGTATAGTAGTATAATAGTATAGTAGTAGTAGTAATAATGGTAGTGGCAATAGCAGCAGTAGTAGTATAGTAGTATAATAGTATAGTAGTAGTAATAATGGTAGTGGTAGTAGCAGCAGTAGTAGTATAATAGTATAGTAGTAGTAGTAGCAGTAATAATGGTAGTGGTAGTAGCAGCAGTAGTAGTATAGTAGTACTAATAGTATAGTAGTAGTAGTAGTAGTAATAATGGTAGTGGTAGTAGCAGTAGTAGTAGTAGTAATGGTAGTGGTAATAGCAGCAGTAGTAGTATAATAGTAGTAATAGTATAGTAGTAGTGGTAGTAGCAGCAGCAGTAATAGTAGTAGTAGTGATGGTGGTAATAGTGGTATAGTAGTAGTAGTAGTAGCAGCAATAGCAACAGCAGTAGTAGCAGTATTAGCAGCAGCAGTAGTAGTAAGTAGTAGTAGCAGCAGCAGTAGTAGCAGTAGTAGTAGTAATAGCAGTAGCAGCAGCAGTGGTAGAAAGTAGTAGTAGCAGTAGTAGTAGTAATAGCAGCAGCAGCAGCAGTAGTAGAAGTAGTAGTAGCAGCAGCAGCAGTAGCAGTAGTATAGTAGTAGTAGTACAGTAGTAGTAGCAGAAATGTAGTAACAGTAGTATAGTAGCAGCAGCAGTAGTAGTAATAGTAGTAGTAGAAGCAGCAGTAGTAGTAGCAGTAGTAATAGTAGTAGCAGAAGTGTAGTAATAGTAGTATAGTAGTAGTAGAAGTAGAAGCAGCGGCAGCCGTAGTGGTAGTAGTAGTTGTTATAGTAGTAGTAGTAATAGTAGTAGTAATAGCAGTAGTATAGTAGTAGTAAGTAGTACAGTAGTAGCAGAAGTAACGCTTAGGATGGGCTTTGGTGTGACTGCTTCGTTTGTTTTCTTTGCTTCTAAGAAGAATGTTACGAGTTGCATGGACAGCAAACAAAACACACATACACAAACACAGAAAACAGCACTGTCAGTGGACTCGCACACTCTGTTCAAAACTTAAATTTCGTGAAAACAACAACAACAACAACAACAACAGTAAACACTTGTTGCCCATCTGCGCGTGGGGTCTTACCCTGCATCATCTTCTTCTTTCTTCTTTTTACACAAGCTACAGCTTCTGCATATGAATTCACACAAGCGTTCTTACCTACCTCGCGGGTCCCAGTAGCTCAGCTGGTTTGAGAGTCGGATTCACATGCTAACGGTTGTGGGTTCGAATCCCAGGGGCGCGCTACATTAAAACTGGTCTTCTCACTGTCCCATCTTAACGTTACATCATTGTTGTTCTGGTGGTGTCAGTGTTGGATTAGACAAGTCCCACTTCTCCCACTTCCCTGGAAATGGTTATCCCGTCGGCCGTATCACCTGAGGTGGGTGTCGACTTACAAACTGAACCAAATCAGTCAAATCAAACAATTTACCTACTTAGCAGAGGGGATGGATTTTAGTGCCCACGACCGTTCTTTATCCACGCCTTAATGGCATTCATACACCGTCTTCGGGGAGCAAAGGAAAGAACATGGAAGAAATACAGATGAACGATCTAGAAGGCAGAAATGAAAAAGAGTCTTGTGAGAAAAAGAGAGCATGATAGGAAAGATTTTGCGAATTTGCAGTTTGTTCAAGAAGGATTCATTGCGCTCCGACAAATCCCATATACGCTCCACCCAAATCTTCCGGCAATTATCTCACGGACTTCCTGAGCCTACGCAAAACCATATGCGCTGGCAAGGTCTTGAAATGGGGGAGGGGGAAGAGGGTCCTATGTAAACACTAAACTGACACCCCCAGAATATGCAAGCCTCAGTAACGCAGTAGGTTGAGCGTCGGATTCACGTTCTAATGGTTGTGGGCTCGAACCCCGGGGCGCGCTACGTTAAAACTGGCCTTCTCACTGTCCCATCTTAACATCATTGTTGCTCTGGTGGTGACGGTATAGGATTAGATAAGTCCCCCTTTCCCCCCCCCCCCCCCCGCTTCCCTGGGATGGTTGTCCCCGTCGACCATAATTATCACCTGAGGTGGGTGCCGGCGTAAAACTGAATCAAATCAATCAATCATACCCCCAGAATGATGGAAACACTAAGATCAAGATGGGCAGCAAACAGCCAGGTTTTTAATGTTGGGGACTGGGATTGAACTCAAGGATATTCGAGGAACCCCCAACCGTCCTAAGAGCAAATTAGATACCCCTGTGGTTCCAAACCAGGCAAGGGGCATTGAACTCTCCATCCGCAAAAGCCCCACTGTGGTGGACCTCTACACACTATCAGTAAAGCAATCCAAAACAAGTGTGACTGCCCGCGTTCAAGCAAACAGGAACCAGATAAAACACAAAAACAAATCAGAACGCGTGTTTAATACACCCAGAAAAGACAGGCGCAAATTTTCGGCCAACTGGCCTTCGTCAAGCGTAGACGTAAGATCACAAATGAACAAACACCAGATAAAAAAAAAAAAAATAGGAGAGGAGAACAACAAGGAAGTTTCAGTCTTTTTCTGCTAATTTTTGTATCTGGTGTTTGTTTGTTTGTGATCTTACGCTTGACAAAGCTCAGTTGGCCGAAAATGTGCGCCTGTCTTGTCTGGTTGTATTAAATGCGCGTTCTGATTCTATTTCGTGGGTTTTGTTGTTGCTGTTGTTGTTGTTGTGGTGGTGGTGGTGGTTGTGGTGGTGTATCAATACAGCCCTCAGAGAGTTGAAGTAACGAATAATTGGTATTCCCTGTAAGGGGGTTGTTGTTGTGTAAATTGAATGCCTATGCTCGCGATGAGCCGTTAGATACTGTCATTTTGGGTCATGACCCCCGGTCGTGTATACATATGTATATGTATAGATCTATATAATTATATATGTGTGTGTATACTGAGACATTGTCACATTTTTTTCTGGTAGTGCGTTTTGGAGTAATTCCTGAAGAGAGAAAGAGGACAGAGAGGGAGAGAGAGAAAAAGAGAGAGAAGAGAGAGACGGGGGTGAAAAGAGGGGGAGAGAGAGGGGAGAGAAAGGGGTGAGGGGGAGGAAGAGAGACAGACAAACAAAGACACAGAGAGACAAAGACTCAGAATGACAGAGAGTCAGAGACAGAAAGACAGACTAGAAAGAGAGACAAGGAGGGAGGAAGACAGACAGACAGACAGAGACAAAAAGAGACAGAGAGGGAGAGAAGAGACAGGCAGGCAGGCAGACAGACAGACAGACAAAGACCTAAACAGCGAGACAGAGACAGATCAGACAAACAAAGATAGACAGAGACAGATTTTTCGGAAAGAACAAAATGAACGGCTTTCCTTGAAAAAGGAAGGACAGCCAGTGACTAGCCTAACCAGGTCAGAATTGGACGATAAACAATTTCATTTGTGTCGGCCACGAGCAGTTCACGCAAAAAGCGTGCTCGCCGCAGTGTGAGACAAGTGCCTACTAACATCCTGTTTCGAGACAAACATCGCCGAAATGCAGTAACACCGCCCACGTTCAAGCAAACAGGAACCAGAAAAAAAAAAAAAAAAAAATCAGAACGCGTATTTAATACAACCAGACAAGACAGGCGCAAATTCTTGGCCAACTGGCCATTGTCAAGCGTAGAGGTTAGATCACAAATGAAAGAACAAACACAAATACAATAAAATATAAAAAAAATTAGGGGAAAAAAACTTAAACTTCCGTGCTGCTTTTGTCCAGTGTGTGTGTGTGTGTGTGGGGTGTGTGTGTGTGTGTGTGTGTGTGTGTGTGTGTGTGTGTGTGTGTGTGTGTGTGGTGTGTGTGTGTGTGTGTGTGTGTGTGTGTGTGGGTGTGTGTGTGTGTGGTGTGTGTAGTGTGTAGTGTGTGTGTGTGTAGTGTGTGTGTGTGTGTGTGTGTCTTTCTCCTTTTTTTTCCCTTTCTATTCGTGTTTGTTCATTTATTTGTGATCTTACGTCTACGCTTGACAAAGGCCAAATATTTGGCCGAAAAATTGCGCCTGTTTTGTCTGGTTGTATTAAATACACGTTCTGATTTTTTTCCCCCTGTGGGTTCCCCCCCCCCCCCCCCCCCCCTGGTTCCCGAAAGCAACTGCGTTATTTGTGGCAAATCCAAGAAATATCTGATCTGGATAATTACGCTGCAGGAGCCTTTTCAGGTTATTCCCTAAACTGAAACCAGTTTCCTTTCACCTATTTTTCAGTAAACAGGAGTGACTTGTACTTTCGGTTTTGCGAGGCAAACCCGGATACCGGTCGAATCTTACATCAGCCAAATTTGGTCGATTTTTAGATCAATTTATCCTAACTGCATACATGTATTGTTTCCGTACGCTGCAGAATGCTGGCGTCATTTGGGGGTCATGAACCCGGATGCCTGATGTCAAAGTTTAAACGTCATCTTCCCCCCTCCCTTCCCCTGCTCTCCCTTTCACCACCCACCGTCGCTGTGTGTGTGTGGTGGTGTGTGTGTGTGTGTTGTGTGTGTGTGTGTGTGTGTGTGTGTGTGCGTGGTGTGTGTGTGTCTGTCTGTGTCTGTCTGAATGTGTGTTTTTCTCTATATGTATATATGTGTGTACACATGTTTGATGTCTGCGTATCTGTAAGTTTATGTGTGAATGTATATATATATATATGAATATATATATATACATATATATACATACATATATATATATATATTGTAATTACATACACACACACACACACATACATATATATGTATATACATATATATGTGTGTGTGTATGCCTGTCAGTCTCTGTTTGTCTATCTGTCTAAGACACAGAGAGAGAGAGAAAGAGAGAGAGAGAGAGAGAGAGAGAGAGAGAGAAATAGAAGAGAGAGACGGTAACAGCACAGAGAAATAAAGAGAGAGAGGGGGGAGAGAGAGACAGTCAGACAGTGAGAGAGAGAGAGAGAGAGGAGAGAGAGAAATACAGAGATAAAGAGATTAAGAGAGAGAGGGAGGGAGGGGTGAGAGAGATAGACAGACAGAGACACAGAGAGAGAGACAGAGAGAGTATATGAATATGACAGAGAGACAGAGAGAAACAAAGAAAGAGAAGCAGAGTGAGAGAGAAACACATAGAGAAGCAAGACCAGGACAGAGACAAAGACAGACATCAGAGACAGACAGACAGGCAGAAACTGAGACAGAAGAAGAGAGAGAGGAGAGAGAGAGAGCAGAGAGAGAAGAGAGGAGAGAGAGGAGACAGAGAAAGAGAGAGAGAGAGAATGTGTGTGTTCGTTCTTTGATTTTACGTCTTTTCACTATGAGTGATATTAGATGATTATTAGAATATTAGTGATATTAGAATGTGTGTGTGTGTGTGTGTGTGTGTGTGTGTGTGTGTGTGTGTGTGTGTGTGTGTGTGTGTGTGTGTGTGTGTGTGTGTGGTGTGTTTGAGAGAGAGAGAGAGAGAGAGAGAGAGAGAGAAAGAGACAAAGAGAAAGAAAGAGAGAGAGAGAGAGAGAAAGAGACAGAGAGAAAGAAAGAAGAGAGAAGAGAGAGAGAGAGAGAGAGAGAGAGAGAGAGAGAGAGAGAGAGAGAGAGAGAGAGAGAGAAACAGAGATGAGAGAACAAACAGAGAGATAGACAGAGAGAAATGGCAGACAGCCAGCTTGAGCCTATGTGTAGGCCTAACGTTAACGTGACCGTAGGTCTCAAGCGTTGCTAACAACAATGACGAGACATTGACAAGTCAGCTAATCAAACCGTCGTGGTGTAGTGGTTAGCGAAATGGACAACCAACTGGAAGGTTGTTGGTTCGAAACCTCCTTAGTCCCTTCAAAATCAGAGTGCGAATTTTGTGCTCCATGTGGTTCCTATCCAGAGCTTGAGCGTGCTAAGAGCTCATTGGGAAGGGAAGACTGGGACCACACTGTCGAGTCTCACCCATGGGACCACACTGTCGAGTCTCACCCATGGACCACACTGTCGAGTCTCACCCATGGACCACACTGTCGAGTCTCACCCACTTTACGTATGCGCCATCATTGAGGGTGTTGCTCAAAATCTTCTGACTAATACTGCAGGTGTCTGTATCTCCCAAGTCTGGTTGACGTCAGGATATATTATAATAATATCATCATCATCATCATCATGTGCCCTACCGCGTGACGGTGGCGATCATGGCCCTCCATATGCATCTGTCCCTTGTCACTGCAAGTACATCTTCAATCCACCCTCTCTGTCCTCAGCCACTCTGTAAGTCCGTCCAGAATTGTCTCCCTGGCTCTACCTGGTGCTCTCTTTCCCTCCAGCTTTCCTGTTGTGACCAGGTGCTCTAAGTCCCTTTTCCTCATAAGATGGCCTATAAATGTTGCTAATATAATTATGTACAGTATACCCCTGTCACGCAGTCTCAATCCTAGATGGAACTCCACAGCAGCAATGGTTTCATCCGCATCACCATCGCCATAATCATCGTCGTCGCACTGTTAAAAACTGTCCTGGCTCATGTGGCCATTAAGGTGACATAGAGAATGGACCACAAAAAACAAACAAACAAACAAAGACATAGAGAATGGACCACAAAAAACAAACAAACAAACAACAAACAAACAAACAAAGACATAGAGAATGGACCACAAAAAACAAACAAACAAACAAAGACATAGAGAATGAACCACAAAAAAAACAAACAAACAAACAAAGACATAGAGAATGGACCACAAAAAACAAACAAACAAACAAACAAACAAACAAAGACATAGAGAATGGACCACAAAAAACAAAGACATAGAGAATGGACCACAAAAAACAAAGAAACAAACAAACAAAGACATAGAGAATGGACCACAAAAAACAAACAAACAAACAAACAAAGACATAGAGAATGGACCACAAAAAACAAACAAACAAACAAAGACATAGAGAATGGACACAACAAACAAACAACAAACAAACAAAGACATAGAGAATGGACCACAAAAAACAAACAAAGACATAGAGAATGGACCACAACAAACAAACAAACAAAGACATAGAGAATGGACCACAACAAACAAACAAACAAACAAGACATAGAGAATGGACCACAAAAACAAACAAAGACATAGAGAATGGACCACAAAAAACAAACAAACAAACAAAGACACAGAGAATGGACCACAAAAACAAACAAACAAAGACATAGAGAATGGACCACAAAAACAAACAAACAAAGACACAGAGAATGGACCACAACAAAAAACACAAAAAACAAAACAGAGAGAATGGACCACAAAAAACAAACAAACAAAGACACAGAGAATGGACCACAAAAACAAACAAACAAAAAGACATAGAGAATGGACCACAAAAACAAACAAACAAAGACAAGAGAATGGACCACAAACAAACAAACAAAGACACAGAGAATGGACCACAACAAACCAACAAAGACACAGAGAATGGACCACAACAAACAAAAAGACACAGAGAATGGACCACAACAAACAAACAAAGACACAGAGAATGGACCACAACAAACAAACAAAGACAAGAGAATGGACCACAACAAACAAACAAAGACATAGAGAATGGACCACAACAAACAAACAAAGACACAGAGAATGGACACACAAACAAACAAAGACACAGAGAATGGACCACACAAACAAACAAAGACACAGAGAATGGACCACAACAAACAAACAAAGACACAGAGAATGGACCACAACAAACAAACAAAGACATAGAGAATGGACCACAACAAACAAACAAAGACACAGAATGGACCACAACAAACAAACAAAGACACAGAGAATGGACCACACAACAAACCAACAAAGACACAGAGAATGGACCACAACAAACAACAAAGACATAGAGAATGGACCAAACAAACAACAAAGACAAGAGAATGGACCACAACAAACAAACAAAGACATAGAGAATGGACCACAAAAACAAACAAACAAAGACATAGAGAATGGACCCCACAAAAACAAACAAACAAACAAAGACATAGAGAATGGACCACAACAAACAACAAGACATAGAGAATGGACCACAACAAACAAAGACATAGAGAATGGACCACACAAACAAACAAACAAACAAACAAAGACATAGAGAATGGACCACAACAAACAAACAAACAAAGACATAGAGAATGGACCACAACAAACAAACAAACAAAGACATAGAGAATGGACCACAAAAAACAAACAAACAAAGACATAGAGAATGGACCACAACAAACAAACAAGACTAGAGAATGACCACAAAAAACAAAACAAACATAGAGAATGGACCACAACAAACAAACAAACAAGACATAGAGAATGGACCACAACAAAAAACAAAGACATAGAGAATGGACCACAACAAAACAAACAAAGACATAGAGAATGGACACAACAAACAACAAACAAAGACATAGAGAATGAAACCCCAACAAACAAACAAAGACTAGAGAATGAAACCAACAAGTAAATACAAACAAACAACAAGTTAAGTTAAGCAGCAAGTGTGCCACACAATTTTCTCAGTCTCAGGTTTTTTGTTTGCTTGTTTGTTGTTTGTTTGTTTGTTTGGGGTTTTTTTTTTTTTTTTTGATACAATGTTTCTGCGCTCAGAGGAGGAAAGGACACTCATGACACAGATGCCATGTAATAGAGAAGACCCATAAAGAACATTGCCTGAGCTATTTTAAGCCTGAACATCAACCCTATGCGTTGTGTAATGTCCTGACTGACCTTGAGTATGGTCATTACGTCTAATCTCTGTATCATATCAGTCTGTTTTGCTAGACTATACAATCTAGGACACATTATCGCTAAATATATGCACACACATTTATATATATTTACATGTATATATGTATACATAATACACACACACACACACACACACACACACACACACACACACACACACACACACACACACACACACACACACACATTATATATATATATATATATATACATACATAATTATATAGATAGATAGATAGACAAAGAGAGAGCATACATACATACATACATACATACATACATACATACATACATACACACGTACATACATGCATGCATACATACATATAGACGGACAGACAGACAGGCCTGGCCATTCTACAGAAACTGTTCTTTTACGCATTGTAAATGATCTTTTGAATGCTATTGACCAAGACAAAATATCTGTTCTTCTACTTTTGGACCTTTCTGCTGCCTTTGACACAATAGATCATGACATCCTTCTCTCACGCCTGAATACAACATTTGGAATTACAAATATCGTGCTCAACTGGTTTCGATCATATCTCTCTGACAGAAAGCAAATTGTTCTAGTAGACGGAAATAGATCCTCTGAATCTACTCTTACTTTCGGCGTTCCTCAGGGCTCTGTTCTGGGCCCTGTTCTTTTCATACTCTACACCACTCCACTCACTCATCTCATTGATACTCATTCCATTCGTCATGAAATGTATGCTGATGATACTCAACTGGAACATTCTGATACGCTTTCAAACTACGATAATCTCATTCAATCTCTCCAAGATAGTGTCACAGAAGTTAAAAATTGGATGACCAAAAACAAACTGAAACTAAATGATGACAAGACTGAAGCTCTTAGACTCCTTCCTCCATCAGTTGATGCCACTTCCCTACCTCCTACTTTTGACCTAGGAAATACGCCCGTCTCATTTTCAGACAATGTACGTGACCTTGGCTTTTTCCTTGATAAAGAGATGTCCATGAAACATCATATCAGTAAAACCTGTCAAGTAGCCTACCATGAACTCAGACGCATCAGCTCTATACGTCGCTACCTCACAGTTGATGCAACAAAAACACTTGTCAGTTCTTGTGTACTATCTAGACTAGACTACTGCAATTCTCTTCTTGTCGGTTCTCCACATACCCTGATCAGACCACTACAACAAGTACAGAACTCAGCAGCCAAAATAGTGTGCAAAGCAAAAAGATCGGCACATTGTACACCCCTTCTACGAGAGTTACACTGGTTACCTATTGAACAAAGAATCAAATACAAAGCTTCTTGTCTCTGCTACCAAGTCATAATTGGCACTGCGCCTAAATACCTTTCTGACATCTTTACGATCTATGTACCACCCAGATCTCTTCGCTCTGCTACCGATGATAGAACATTCCGCGTTCCAAAATATAAACGAGAGAGGCATGGTGGTCGAGCTTTTTCATCATCTGCTGTGCAGATGTGGAACTCCTTGCCTCACAATCTCCGTCACAGCCCTTCATTTCCCTCCTTTAAAACTAGTCTGAAGACTTTTCTCTTCCAGCAACATTTCTTGTAGACCCTCTTTCTGCCGCTCTGTATTCTTGATGTGCGTGTTTTTGGGTGTGAATGCGTGCGCGTGTGTGTTTGTGTGCGTGCGTGCGTGCGTGTGTGTGTGGTTTGTGTGTGTGTGTCTGTGCGTGTTTGTGTGTGTGTTGGTGTGTGTCTGTGAGTTCGTGTGCTTGTTTTACTTTTTATTGTTGTTGTAAAGCGCTTTGTGCAAGTGGAAAGCGCTCATAAATAACCATTTATTATTATTATTATTATTATATATACATACATACATACATACTTACATACATACATACATACGTACATACGTACGTACGTACATACTACATACGAACATGCATATCATACATTATATATATATATCTATCTCATACTACACACATACATGCATATCATACATTATATCTATCTATCTATCTATCTATCTAACTGTCTGTCTGTCTGTCCGTCCGTCCGTCCGTCCGTCCGTCCGTCCGTCTGTCTGTCTGTCTGTCTGTCTATCTATCTATCTATCAATATATATATAGACATATACATAAATTATACATAGATACATACAGATATATACATACATATATATATATATCTATATATATATATATATATATACGTACGTACAGACGTACGTAGGTACATACACATACGTACGTCCGTACATAAATACATATATACATGCATACAGACATACATACAGACAATACACGCATACAGACAGACATATATAGATCCATCCATCCATCCATCCATCCATCCATCCATCCATCCAGACATACATACAGACACACGGATATGTATGTATATATAATTATATAGGCCTACATACACATCATTTAATGTGATAAGGAAACAATCACGGTATATGCCATAAAACCTTGGCATTAACCTTTCAAGCTGACAAGGTCATCGGAAAATGATACGAGGCGAAATGGCGCCAGTGGATATGACAGACTGATATTTAAAAACCAAACGTACTTCCTCTGTCGAAAAATCTGATATTGTCGGCTTGTGGTAAATGGAAATGTGGCATGAATCGGTCTGTCACCGTCAAGCGTGCGTAAAGGACAAAAAAGAATATAGTTAACCCGATTTAGAACAACATGACAAGAGTACAATTACGGATAAAAGAATAAAGTTAACCCGATTTAGAACAACATGACAAGAGTACAATTACGGATAAAAGAATAAAGTTAACCCGATTTAGAACAACATGACAGAGTACAATTACGGATAAAAGAATAAAGTTAACCCGATTTAGAACAATATGACAAGAGTACAATTACGGATAAAAGAATAAAGTTAACCCGATTTAGAACAATATGACAGAGTACAATTACGGATAAAAGAATAAAGTTAACCCGATTTAGAACAATATGACAAGAGTACAATTACGGATAAAAGAATATAGTTAACCCGATTTAGAACAATATGACAGAGTACAATTACGGATAAAAGAATAAAGTTAACCCGATTTAGAACAATATGACAGAGTACAATTACGGATAAAAGAATAAAGTTAACCCGATTTAGAACAATATGACAAGAGTACAATTACGGATAAAAGAATAAAGTTAACCCGATTTAGAACAATATGACAAGAGTACAATTACGGATAAAAGAATAAAGTTAACCCGATTTAGAACAACATGACATAGTACAATTAAGGATAAAAGAATATAGTTAACCCGATTTAGAACAATATGACAAGAGTACAATTAAGGATAAAAGAATAAAGTTAACCCGATTTAGAACAATATGACAAGAGTACAATTACGGATAAAAGAATAAAGTTAACCCGATTTAGAACAATATGACAAGAGTACAATTAAGGATAAAAGAATAAAGTTAACCCGATTTAGAACAACATGACATAGTACAATTAAGGATAAAAGAATAAAGTTAACCCGATTTAGAACAACATGACATAGTACAATTACGGATAAAAGAATATAGTTAACCCGATTTAGAACAATATGACAAGAGTACAATTAAGGATAAAAGAATAAAGTTAACCCGATTTAGAACAATATGACAGAGTACAATTACGGATAAAAGAATAAAGTTAACCCGATTTAGAACAATATGACAAGAGTACAATTATGGATAAAAGAATAAAGTTAACCCGATTTAGAACAACATGACAGAGTACAATTACGGATAAAAGAATAAAGTTAACCCGATTTAGAACAATATGACAAGAGTACAATTACGGATAAAAGAATAAAGTTAACCCGATTTAGAACAACATGACAGAGTACAATTAAGGATAGACACATAAAATCATTCAGAAAATAAGATCAATGGCTTTTTTTTTTTTTTTTTTTTTTTTTTGTACCTGTTATGTTGTAGAAAATTAAACTGAAGTTTATGTTCCTAATTGATTTTCTCTGTCTCTCCATCTCTGTCTGTCTGTCTGCCCGTCTGTCTGGCTGTCTCTCTCTCGCTCGCTCGCTCGCTCTCCCTCTGTGTGTGTGTGTGTGTGTGAGAGAGAGAGAGAGAGAGAGAGAGTGTGTGTGTGTGTGTATGTGTGCGTGTGTGTTAGTGTGTGTGTATGTGTGTATGTTTGTGTGTGTGTGTATGTGTGTGTGTATGTATGTGTGTGTGAGTGTGTGTGTGTTTGTGTGTATGTGTGTGTGTGTGTTTGTGTGTATGTGTGTGTGTTTGTGTGTGTGTGTGTATGTGTGTGTATGTGTTTGTGTGTGTGTGTGTGTGTGTATGTGTGTGTGTGTGTGTGTGTGTGTGTGTGTGTGTGTGTGTTGTGTGTGTGTGTGTGTGTGTGTGTGTGTGCATGTATCGGGAATTATTTATTTTTTTATTTGTTTATCTATTAATCTTCATTTTTACGTGAGTTTGTGTTGTTTGTTAAGGTTCTTTGATGTGAGCGTTTTGCGGTGTGTGTTTTGCAGTTTTTGTGGAAGACCAAGACGTAATTTCTCTTTTGGAGATAGTGAGATTGGTGTGTCTTTGCTTGCTTTGCCTTGTCCAGCTTTGAGTCGCCTTGCCTTGCCTTGCCTTGACTTGACTTGACTTGACTTGAGTTGGCTTGCTTTGCCTTGTCTTGAGTTGAGTTGCCTTGAGTTGACTTGCCTTGACTTGACTTGAGTTGACTTGCTTTGCCTTGCCTTGTCTTGACTTGACTTGCCTTGAGTTGACTTGCCTTGACTTGAGTTGACTTGCTTTGCCTTGCCTTGCCTTGCCTTGCCTTGACTTGAGTTGACTTGAGTTGGCTTTCTTTGCCTTGTACAACTTTGAGTCGCCTTGCCTTGCCTTGCCTTGCCTTGACTTGAGTTGACTTGAGTTGGCTTTCTTTGCCTTGTACAACTTTGAGTCGCCTTGCCTTGCCTTGCCTTGCCTTGCCTTGACTTGACTTGACTTGACTTGAGTTGGCTTGCTTTGCCTTGTCTTGAGTTGAGTTGCCTTGAGTTGACTTGCCTTGACTTGACTTGAGTTGACTTGCTTTGCCTTGCCTTGTCTTGACTTGACTTGCCTTGAGTTGACTTGCCTTGACTTGTGTGGGCTTGCTTTTGCCTTGTCTTGACTTGACTTGCCTTGAGTTGATATGACTTGCCTTGGTTTGCCTTGAGTTGACTTGACTTGCCTTGAGTTGACTTGCCTTGATTTGACTTGTCTTGAGTTGACTTGACTTGCCTTGATTTGACTTGCCTTGAGTTGACTTGACTTGCCTTGAGTTGACTTGACTTGCCTTGAGTTGACTTGACTTGAATTGCCTTGCCTTGATTTGCCTTGAGTTGACTTGACTTGAGTTAAACTGACTTGAGTTGACTTGCCTTGAGTTGACTTGATTTGCCTTGACTTAATTTGACTTGACTTGATGATGTGACTTGATTTTTGCCTTGAGTTGACTTGATTTGAGTTACATTGACTTGAGTTGACTTGCCTTGAGTTGACTTGATTTGATTTGAGTTGAGTTGACTTGATTTGCCTTCAATTGATGTGACTTGACTTGCCTTGAGTTGACTTGACTTGACATGATTTGCCTTGAGTTGAGTTGACCTGACTTGCCTTGATGTGGCTTGAGTTGACTTGAGTTGACTTGACTTGCCTTGATCTGACTTGATTTGCCTTGAGTTGACGTGACTTGACTTGCCTTGAAATGACTTGCCTTGAGTTGGCTTGACTGACTTCACTTGTTTGCCTTGCCTTGCCTTGAGTTGCCTTGAGGTGACTTGACTTCCATGCCTTGCCTTGCTTTGCCTTGCCTTGACTTGCCTTGACTTGACTTGATGTAACTTGATTTGCCTTGAAATGACGTGCTTTGAGTTGAATTGCCTTGGCTTGTCTTGCCCTGGCTTGCCTTAAATTGCCTTTCCTAGACTTGTCTTGCTTTGAACCGATTTGACTTGCTCTGACATGACTTGAGTTGTCTTGAGCTGACTTGCCTTGACTTGACTTGCCTTGCCTTGAGTTGACTTGACTTGACCATTGCTTTTGACTTGCCTTGCCTTGACTCGCCTTGAGTTGACTTGACCTGTCTGTTGACTTGACTTGTGTGTTGACCTGACTTGACTTGATTGACTTGACCTGACTTGACTTATTTTGACTTGAATTGCATTGAGTTGACTTGTCTTGACTTGATTTGCCTTGACCTATCTTTACTTGACTTGCCTTGAGTTGACTTGACTTGTCTGTTGACTTGATTTGACCTGATTGACTTGACCTGACTCGACTTACCTTGACTTGACTTGCCTTGTGTTGACTTGACTTGATTTGCCTTGACTTGACTTGAGTTGATTTGACTTGACATGCCTTGAGTTGACTTGAGTTGGCCTCACTTGCCTTGACTTCCTTTGATTGTTACTTGTCTTGGTACGATTTCGGAGCAGAAACTTAAAGTTGAAACAGTCACACTTCTTGTGCACGCGCGCCGTGTGTGTGTGTGTGTGTGTGTGTGTGTGTGTGTGTGTGTGTGTGTGTGTGTGTGTTGTGTGTGTGTGTGTGTGTGTGTATGTGTGTGTGTGTGTCTGTCTGTCTCTCTTTCTCTCTGTATATATGTCTGTCTGTCTCTCTCTCTCTCCCTCTTTCTCTACGTGTGTGTGCCTCCCTCCCTCTCCCCCCCCCTCTCTCTTCTGTCTGTCTGTCTCTGTCTATATATCTAATGTTTGTTTTTTTGTTTTGTTTGTTTTTCTCTCTCTCTCTCCCTCTTTCTCTACGTGTGTGTGCCTCTCTCTCTCTCTGTCTCTGTCTCTTCTCTCTCTTTCTCATCTCTGAATCACTCTGTGTGTGAGCACGTGAGTGTAGTGCGCGCACGCACGCTCATGTTTTTGTGTGTATACATACAAGTGAGTGAAAGTAGAGATCAAACATTTTTCGGGTCCTTAAATAAGGCTACAAACAAGAAGAAGAAGTAAAAAAAAAATACATTACAAGACTGTTGTGCTACATCCATGGAGCTTACAAGGGAAACGTCAGTTGCGCTCGTTTGAGCGTCGACAACGTGGTGCTGTTGTGAAACTATGACAATGAAAACATCGAGGAATGATCCATAAGACAATGGGGTCTCCTCTCCCTCCCGGGAGACGCCACGTGCAGCCCTCAAAAATTATTCCAGTGGTAGGCTGATAAGATACTGGTATAATTAATTTATTAATTAATTAATTAATTACAATATTTGTATAGCGCAAAATCTTGATAAAAATCAAATCTAAGCGCTGAACAGACACATACGTACGCGCGCACAACACACACGCACACACACACACACACACACACACACACACACACACACACACACATGGCTATAAATGGGGGAAAGAAGAAAAGCAATGGAAAATTATAGAGAGCCTATCATAGTATAAGATATAGACTAGGTAAAACATAGTCTAGGTAGAGCCTCAGGACCTGGCCAGCTCATGGGTTTATGTGCAGGCTTAAGGCTTGTGCCATGATCACCATACACGTGGCACCTGTGACGTTAGTGCATATGGAATTCATTCCGAGTGCGGAGACATCATCTTGAGAAACTGAAACTGAAACCTCAAAACAAGGTGTTGTTGTTATTGTTGTTTAAAGCCCAGCCGACTGCGTAGAGCCATATCAGGGCTATAACCTCTTCAAAACATACAAAACTTCAACAAAGAAAAAAAAAGAAAGAAAATTAAGTACACATATCAATGCATTTGCGCACATAATCTAAGGGCATGTCCCCCTGGCGTTGACCACTCCGTCCACTTTATCGCACAGGGGATTTAAAAAAGCACACCTGAATACAAATGTAAGCAAACCTAAGGACGCCGAAAATATATATTAAAAAAACAGGTTTATATTACCTAAAATTGCTTCCGCATATCTCACTTCCCTAGAGCCAAAAAGGCACTTAATACATGTACCCAATTATCAATCCTAAAAAAAGAGTAAGACTTTTTCAAACACGTACAGGTGAATGGACCAGCAAGGCAGAAAATGATAGGAAGAAATGACAGAAAGCAAAGGAACAAGGCAGAAACAAAGACAGTGACAGAAAAGAGGACATTTCTAGCATAGAATTTCCAGAAGGTGGCGATACTATTTATACTGAAAGGTCCCCTGGCATCCCCACGGGGGGGGGGGGGGGGAGTAAGGGGGGAGTAAGGGGGGGGGGGACTCACAACGAGTACGAAAAACAATGAATCCTATTCTTCATAGCGACCAAGTTTAAGCTCAAACTGATACGTTCTCGTCTTTTCAATTAAAATGCCTGGTTCGGAGTTGTTCACATTGGACTGAGTGAATGTACCATTTTGCCTTATGCACTTGTGCTAAGTTTCCCATATCAACGTCGTAAACTCAACAGAAACAAAGAAAGAAAGAAAGAAAGAAACGAAAAGAAAAGAAGAGAGAAGAAAATAGAAAACGATAAAATTTGTCCCTTTTAGATGTGTTTGAGTCTGTGAGAAGGGGAGATACATGGAAAATGAGTTAAAGGAAACACAAAATCTTATTCATTTTGTCGTTTTGTGTTTGATGTGTGTAGGAATCTACGTGTAAATACGGTAATGTACAAGTCAGTGCATGTAATGAAACATGGGAGTGTGATTAAGCAGTGACGTGTCAAAAGGTCAATGGGGGGTGGGAACCGAAACGAGGAATACGGCGAAACGGGACGTCTCACCACCTCCACCCACCCCATTCACCCCTAGCCTTGATCTCCTTTACTGACCCACCCCTGCCTTCGAGGAGACCACACAGCTGAACGCGACGAAGTGCATGTGTTGTGAGCGTGTGTCCTCTTAATCAAGTGGAGCGAAAAGAGACATGGAACTGCTCAAACTGACCAATTTCTCACCCAACACGATTCCTGTTCCCACACGATTTCTCACCCGACACGATTGCTGTTTCCCACACGATTTCTCACCCATGGACAATTTCTCACCCCCGGCATGCGAAACATGTGGGTATAAGGTGACATGTTTTCTCACCTGGCACCTCTCTCTCTCTCTCTGACATGACTGGTTGATCTTATTCTCTGTGCCTCTTTCTCTTGTTTTAACACCACACACACACACACACACACACACACACACACACACACACTCTCTCTCTCTCTCTGACATGACTGGTTGATCTTATTCTCTGTGCCTCTTTCTCTTGTTTTAACACACACACACACACACACACACACACACTCTCTCTCTCTGACATGACTGGTTGATCTTATTCTCTGTGCCTCTTTCTCTTGTTTTAACACACACACACACACACACACACACACACACACACACACACACACACACACACACACACACACACTCTCTCTCTCTCTCTCTGACATAACTGGTTGATCTTATTCTCTGTGCCTCTTTCTCTTGTTTTAACACACACACACACACACACACACACACACACACACACACACACACACACACACACACACACACACACACTCTCTCTCTCTCTCTGACATGACTGGTTGATCTTATTCTCTGTGCCTCTTTCTCTTGTTTTAACACTCTCTCTCTCTCTCTCTCTCTCTCTCTCTCTCTCTCTCTCTCTCTCTCTCTCTCTCTCTCTCTCTCTCCATCGGGGGTGAGTTGATGTCGTCAGTTGGCAAGGCTGCAAAAAAGTTTCTCTGTCGGCATTTCATTTTAACATCTTCGCTTTGGTGATGCCTACCAATCGGTGACTGAGCAGAGATGTGTGTGACACGCTGGTTTAGCCGAAGACGTGAAACTAGTGAGTGGACTTACTGTGGTTTTTGAGTACCAACCCAAAGTTACCTTGTTTACAAACTTACGGTTGATTGACATAATAGGCGGTGTAAGACATTTTGAATTGTTCCTACACCATGTCAAAACAAGACACGGACAAAAAATCTCCAAGTGAAATGGATTGTGAATCTGGTGTCACTCCTGAGATGGCACCTCAAATTCTGCAAGCTCTGAAGTTACTGGAAAGCAGTGCGAGTAGTGTGCGTGATGACACTGCTGTTATGAAATCAGACTTGTCCGACATGAAGAAGAAATGTGTGGACATTGACAATAGATGCAGCAATCTAGAGGAAACAGTACAGGGCACCACAAGGTCAATGCAAACTATGAGTGAGAAGGTTTTAGAACCAGCAAAGAAAAGCAAGGACACCACTCAGAAAGTGAAAAAAAATTGACATCAGGGTTTGAAGAAATGAATGAGGACATCAGGACGCTTGTAGAAGAGGTGGACAGACTGGAGAGCTTTTCCAGACGTGACAATCTGCGTGTCTATGGCATACCTCAAACCCAAACCTTTGAGTCCTATGACCCTGTGCTGAGAAGGTGGCTGGAGCTCTGAATAGTGTGAAAGACCCACCGAAGAGGTGGACTGCTGAGGACATTGAACATGCCCACCATGTTGGAAGAGGGAGAGAGGGTGAGCCCAAGCCCATGCTGGTGAAATTTTGCCTATGGAGGGACAAGATGAGCGTACTGACCAACAGGTCCTACAGGGAGCAGCTGCAGACCAAGGGGATATTTGTGGCCAACGACCTGACCAGGAGACAGAGCAACATGGTGGCCCAGGCCAGACAGGAGGGGAAGGTGGCTTTCTTCTGTGGAGGGAAGCTGATTGTGCAGCCCCGCTGGCCAGAACTGCGCTCCTATGCAGAAGCCACTGCCAACAGCCCTTGGAAAGAAGGCGCTCTAGAGGGTCAGTAAAGCTCTCAAAGTTTTGTCCCAGTCAACACACAGAGGCTGAGAGGGGGGGGGGGGGGGAGTCACCACGCTACACCGGTACAAAGGAGAGCCCACCACCCTCACCATTCAGTGTCCAGTCTACAGGTGTATCGCACGCTGAACGTGACACGCGTGATATGATGAGTGCAGCAGTGTCCACTCTCAGCAAGTGCCTTTTCACCCACCCCAACCAATACAACAGGGTCAGATGTTGAAAGGGAGACTTCACCTGCGAGGTCAGAGGTCGAGGCAAATAGTGAGAGGTGTTTCCCTCTCAACAAACTGTTAAAGGCAGGCGTAAACGGGAAGGTGGTAGGGGGGGGGGTGAAAATAGAAGAGGGGGGAACTAGGTTCACGTGGGGCCAGCAATGCAGAGGGAGGGGGTATGAGGGGTGGGAAAAGACAGGGCTCAATACACACATACATGCATAGCAAAGTCAATGGCAACACTTCACACAGTGGAGAACGCAATCTGCAATCGAGTTACAGAAAGAAATAGGACAGGCTGCGGACACAACCAAATGAAATGAAATTTTTGAATTATAACATTGAAATTATGTGCAAAACTGAATGATGTTTCTTTTCTTGAGTATGTGAATGAGTTTGATATTGTGTGTTTAACTGAGACATATTTTGATTTGAACTTTGACATTAGTCTTGTGTTTACTGACTTCTTAAAATATATTGCCCCTGCAAGAAAACTGTCAAAACATGGAAGGAGATTAGGAGGTGTTCTAGTACTAATAAAGAGTAAATATGCAAGTTATATGACACCCATTGCAACAAATTGTGATATCATGATAACTATTAAAATTGATAATGAAATGATGGGTACTGAAAAAGATATAATGTTAGCTGCGTGTTATGCACCACCTGAAGGCTCACCAGCATACAACAGCAAAGGACTAAAAAACGGTATTCTTATTACTGAAGAGCAGTTACTTCAGCTTTCTAACTTTGATCAAGAAAATATGTACATGATGCTGTGTGGAGACTTTAATGCAAGAACTGGCTGTGAACAGTCACAAGTGGAGAGAATGGACAATTTTACGCATGGGTTGACTGATGATGATGATGGTGATGATGATGGTGATTACGTCAATACGAGAAACTCAAGAGATGCTGTTGTAAATATTTTGGACACTCTTTTTGGGATCTTTGTTTTCTTTTTGATTTGAAAATTGTGAATGGTTTTGTGAAAGTGATGCAGATGGGAAATTTACTTTTGTGGCAACACATGGCAATAGTGTAGTTGATTATTTTGCTGTCTCAAAAGAGCCGTTTTCTTTTCGTGATTTGTTTGTAAATGATTGTCTGTTTTCATGGCACCTTCCCGTTGAGCTTAAGTGAGCATGCAGAAGTTCTATACAAGAAAACCCACAAAGAACAACAGAAAATACACAAGAGAAAATAATATGGTCGGATGAGCTGTCAATTGTATTCAAAGATGAAATGAACTCTGATCATTTTAAGGAGCAGGTTAAACTTGCATGCAGAAATCTAGAAAGTAATGTAGATACTTCTATTGAGATATTTTTCAAAAGCATTGTATGCAGCTGCTGCCTGCATGGTTGGCAGGAAAAGCTATAGAAGTAATAAATGGTTTGATAATGAGTGTAAAAAGCAAAGAACTGTAGTTAAACGTTTACTTAAAAGTTTCCAAAGAGAAAAATCTACAGCATACCGTAATTATCAAAAAGAAATGTATGTTAATGAAAGAAAAAAATACGCAGCCCTCATAAAAGAAAAAAGAGAAAAAGTTTGATGATGATAGACTAGAAGAACTAAAGAAAAATGCGAATGATTCAAAGTTGCTCTGGAAAACAATTAGAGCTACGAATAATAGGTCAATGTTACATGATATTGATATTCAGCAGTAGTACAATCATTTCAATAAAGTATTTAATGATTTTGTCGACAGCTCTGACACAAATGAGTCTCTGGTCTTTGAAGAAGACAGTCATATAGAATCAGACCCACTCTTTGACGATCATATAACTAAGGAAGAAATACTGAAAGTATACGGAATCTGAGGTGTGGTAAAAGTGCAGGACCAGATAAAATAGTAAGTGAAATGCTAAAGAACGCTAGTGATGACACAACTGAGTACTTCTTTGTATTGTTTTAATAAACTCTATGATTCTGGTGTTTTTCCTAGGGAATGGTCTAAATCTGTAATTGTACCTACCTTCAAGAAAGGTAGTAAAAATAATCCAGATAATTATAGAGGAATTGCTCTGACAAGTGTTGTGAGTAAAGCTATACTTACATACTAAACAAAAGACTAACTGCGTGGGCAGAGAGAGAAGAAAAGATAATAAAAGAACAGGCAGCAGGCAGGATTTAGAAAAGATTATAGTACTACTGACCACATATTCACTTTATATGCTTTAGTCCAAAGATACCTAATGAAAAATAGAAAACTGTATGTAGCATTTATCGACTTTCGAAAAGCGTTCGAATCCGTTAACAGAAATGTTTTGTGGATGTACTCAGGAGTCTGGTGTTCAAGGAAAATTGTATAGGTCATTAAAAGGAATGTATGACTCAGTACAAGCCTGTGTTAGAGACAAGTGTTTATATTCTAATTTTTTTTTGAGTGTCAACATGGAGTAAAACAAGGATGTTTAATAAGTCCTCAGATATTCTCATTTTTCATAAATGAATTAGCTTTTGAAATAAAGAGGAAAGGCCGACATGGAGTGCAATTAACATCCGGCACAGCTGAAATATTCCTATTGTGGTTTGCAGATGATGTTATCTTACTCTGTGACACCGCTATTGGTTACAAAACCAACTGAATGTTCTAAAAAGAAGCTGATAGGTTGAAACTAACTGTTAACATAGACAAAACAAAGATTATAGTCTTCAGGAAGGGAGGTCGTTTAGCAGCTAATGAAAATTGGAATTATGGAAATTTAGAAATACAAGTAACGAACAATCATAAGTATTTAGCGGTGATCTTTACAACAAAGTTAAGCATGACCAAGGGGTGGATAGAAATGTACACAAAGGTAGAAGAGCAGTAGCTGAAATATCTCGATCTCTGAGAAAATTAAAATGTATTGATCCATCTGTTTTCTGGAAGCTGTTTGACACCAAGGTAGAACCAGTATTAACGTATGGAGCAGAAATATGGGGGCTTTTAGAAAATGATTACATGGAAAAAGAACAAACACTAGCTATAAAACGTTTCATGAATGTGCCTCTACATAGTTCAAATAAAATCGTTTATGCCGAAGTGGATATCCTCTACACATACCAACAAAGATCAAATGCATCAGGTATAGGCTTCTGCTAGTTAAGCTTCCTTTGAGCAGAATAAACAAAGAAGCATATGACATGCTATTAAGTGAGACTGAAAAGAGGAAACAAAATTGGGTGTTCTGTGTAAAGAAACTGCTATGTGAAAATGGTTTTGGGTATGTTTGGAACAACCAGGATGTCGAAAATGACAAATTGTTTTTTTTCTGAGTTAAAAGAACGGTTAATAGCATCCTTTTAACAAACATGGCATTCTGCAGCTGAAGACAACAAAAACATACACATGTTTTTTTGCAATTCAATACTGATTTACAACGAGAAAAATACATGATAGTTATTACAAGAAAATGGCACAGGGACTCTATGGTTCATTTCCGAACGAGGACACTTGGACTTTATGCTACTCAGAACTGGTATAATACTGAAACACATCCCAATGCAATTTGTACATTCTGTAAGGGAAGTAATTCGGTAGAAAATGAATTTCATTTTATTTTTCAATGTGAAGAATACCAAGCGATAAGAAACAAATGTAATGTATTCAAATCACCACTTGCTGAACATTGTAATCTTAATGTCTTTCTAAAGACAGATAGAAATGAAGACATCAAATCACTGGCTAAATTTATAGTAGAAGCAAATGAGATGCGTAAAAGAAAAAGTGAAGATTAATTTAATTAGATTTGTACGAGATGTGTGCGTATGTTGTTTTTTGTTGTTGTTGTTGTTGTTTTCTGTTACATTCGTTTGGCTTGATGGCTGCATTGATGATATTCCTTTTTAAACTTTTGTTTTATTTTTGTTACCAGTATCATTCAAACTAAACTTACCCCATGTCAGAAAGCATGTATCTTGCTAATGACATTAAAATATTTGCATTGCCTTGCCTTGCCCCCCCCCCCTCTCTCTCTCTACGTTGTGTTGTGTGTGTGTGTGTGTGTGTGTGTGTGTGTGTGTGTGTGTGTGTGTGTGAAATAATTGGTTGATCTTATCCTCCCTTGCCTCTTTCTCATGTTTTAACATTCTGTCTCTGTCTCTCTCTGAAATAACTTAATCTTATCCTCTCTGCCTCTTTCTCGTGTTTTAACATTCTGTCCTCTCTCTCTCTCTGTCTCTACCCCCCCTCTCTCTCTCCCTCTCTCTTCTTCCTTCTCTCTCCCTCCTTCTCTCTCTCTCGCCCTCTCTCACCCTCTCTCTCTCATTCTTTCTCTGTCTGCCTCTACCCTCTCTCTCTCTCCCTCCCTCACCTCTCTCTCTTTCTCTGTCTCTACCCCCCCCCTCTCTCTCTCTAACACACACACACATACACACACAAACACACAACACACACAAAACACACACACAAAATACACACACATACACACACACACACACACACACACACACACATACACACACAAAACACACACACAAAATACACACACACACACACACACACACACACACACACACACCACACTGAAACAGAACATGTAAAACAGTGACATGACCCCAGCTTCACTGGGGATTGTGTGACATTTTTACGACAGAAAGTACGCTGAACAAAATGAAACCGAAACTAGTGCATTGCACAGCGGATTTTTCAGAATTATCTTCAGAAATAGCCAGCAGAATCGGCCAAGCCAAAACATCATCCAAGAACCGATATTAATAATGTTATACGGTTGTGAGGCGTGGACAGTCAACAAGCAAAGCCAGAACAAGATTGAGGCAGTCGAGATGTGGTTTCTAAGAAGAATGTTGAGAGTTCCGTGGACAGCAAAGAAAACAAACGAGACAGTCTTGATGGAGGCAGACGCAAGAAGATCATTGATAAGAAAGATTAGGAAAAGACAGGCAACATTCATAGGCCATTTTATGAGGAACGTTCATAGGCCATTTTATGAGCACCTGGTCACAACAGGAAAGCTGGAGGGAAAGAGAGCACCAGGTAAACCCAGGAAGAACATAATATTGGACGGACTTGCATGGTGGCTGAAGACAGAGAGGGTGGAAGATGTGCTTTCAGCAACAAGGGATAGATATATCGCAAGAAGGAGTTTGTGTGTTGTCATCTATAACAGGTAGATGAATTGGGGATGTTTATAGAGGAGTTGTTTCTCTACTTAGAAGTCACACGCACAACAAGGAGGAAGGAGAGAGAGAAGTAGAAACGCGCAAAGTACACTAGCAATAACTTTCAAAAGCAGTCCACACATAGCATTACAATGCAATACAGTTTCTTTAATTAAACATATTAAACTGAAAGCATAATCATTCATCCTCTTATTCTTATTTGCCTACGTCCTAAAGCAATCCTACTTCTTTGCCTATCAGCCCTAAACCCTACATTGAAATGAAATCTTCTAACACAACCGTGACTGACTGACCGTTCTGTCTCTCTGTGTCTGTCTTTTCTGTGGGTCTGTGTTCCCCCCTCCGTTAATTTCCCTTTTCATTTATAGAGCGTGGATCAGAACACGCTGCGGCTCTGACCCCGCCTGTCTTAAGACGACTTTTCGAGAAAGTTCTTCTACCAGTGAATGCATGAAGGGGGGGGGGGGGGGGGTTGACGTGGACAAGCTCAGGCCCGAACCTGTCCACTGAAACAATGGACCACTCTCTTCCACTGGGGGTTTCTCAAACACCTCCCCAGCAGCGCTGTATGTACAGCTGGCTCTATTGTTTAACTGTGTCGTTTACAGTCTAACATAAGTGTTGAGACCGGCTGTGCTGCCTTGACGTTTAATCCTAAGCCATCAGTTTCACACTGAAGTACCCGTAAGGGCCTGTTTCTACTTGAGGGGTTGTACGTTGATTAATCCTAAGCTTTCACTACAGGCTAGTTCGTCTGCCTTGTCAGACATTGTCAACATCTTGGTTCAGAGAATCAGACTGAAGTACATGTATGGGCCTGTTTCTACATGAGTCATTTCTGCGATAGAGATACATGTGGAGGGCCATGATCGTCAACGCCATGTGGCAGGGCACATGATGATGATGATATCTTCACACCACTGTTCTGTTCTTATATCCTGTTATTTTTTAGTCACACAATCGTCTGTGTATTGGAGTGGGCAACACACACACACACCGCGCGCGCACACACACACACACACACACACACACACACGCACGCACACACACAAACATACACACACAAACAACACACATATACACACACACACACACAAAACACACACACACACACACACACTGTCACAAACACAAAGAGAGAGAGAGAGAGAGAGAGAGAGAGAGAGAGAGAGAGAGAGAGAGAGAGAGAGAGAGAGAGAGAGAAACATAAGAACATGTAAAACAGTGACATGACCCCAGCTTCACTGGGGATTGTGTAACACTTTTACGACAGAAAGTACGCTGAACAAAATGAAACTGAAACTAGTGTATTGCACAGCAGATTTTCCAGGATTGTCTTCAACCCGCTGTTGTGTACTAACCCTGTTTTTCTTTAATCACACAATTCTGTGTGTTGGCGCGGTCAACACACACCACACACACACACACACACACGCACGCCAGCAGAATCATACAATCCCTCATGTATGGGTGGAAACTTGATGCATTCAAAACTAAATACACCAGGAATGCAGTGTGTCATATTCTTTCATGCGTTCGGGTAAAACGACATTCCGACACTATCTACGAAGACAGTTTCAAAAACGACATTCCGACACTGTCTACGAAGACATTTTCAGACATATTTGCCTCACCATCCTTAACATATGAATTTTTTGTTAGCCTGTCAAAAAGTCCTATAGCGAATTATTTTTAACATGCCGTTATTTCACATGTTCATTGTTATGGTTAGCCAATTTTACTGTTCAAATCGTTAATTATAGTAACGTCATTTGTTCGTTTTTCCTTCCCATTTTAGGCACAGTTGTTTTCTGGTTCATTTTGAAGATTGACTTTTTTCAAGTATCCTCTTCACTCCTCGTGTATCCTCACTTTTTTTTCTTTTTGCGTCTAAAATCACTTTAATGAATAGACATTAAGCCAAAGACCACCACCACGCACGCACGCACGCACGCACGCCACACACCACGCAGCACGCACGCACACACACACACACACACACACACACACACACACACACACACACACACACACACACATACACACACACACAATCAAAGTTTGAATGATTGAATATTTCACGGAGTTCTCGGCAGTTAGCCCGTTCACAGACGGGAATGAAAGTACAACAATTCTTTTTCAATTTCATAAATTCGACCGAATGTAAGTCAAGGTCGGAAATTCAGTCACATGATTTAGTTTCAGTTTCAGTTTCTCAAGATGACGTCTCCGCACTCGGAATGAATTCCATATGCACTAACGTCACAGGTGCCATGTTTACGGTGATCATGGCACAAGCCTTAAGCCTGCACATAAACCCATGAGCTGGCCAGGTCCTAAGGCCCTACCTAGACTATGTTTTATCTAGTCTATATTCTATACTGGTATTTTATCAGCCTACCGCTGGAATCATCTTGGTGACACACACAAGAACAACCAAATATAAAACAACAACAAATCCCCAACAGACAACTTCTGCTGTTTTCGCCTGTCATGACGCTACGTTTGGGAAGGTGTCCACTGTTTTTGTTTTGTTTTGTTTTGTTTTGTGTCTTAGTGTTTGTGTTATTTAAATTCTTATTTTGTTTTGTTTTGTTTTTGTTTTTGTGCTTAGTGTTGTGTATTTATTCTTATGGTATATTCAAAGCCAGAACAAAACTGAGGCAGCCGAAATGTGGTTTTTAAGAAGACTGTTGAGAGTTTCATGGAGAGCAAAGAAAACAAACCAGACAGTTTTCATGGAGGCAGACACAAGATCATTGTTAAACAAGATAAGGAAAAGACAAGCAACATTTACATGACATTTTATGAGGAAAGGGGAATTAGAGCACCTGGTCACAACAGAAAGCTTGAGGGAAAAAGAACACCAGGCAGACCCAGGGAGAAAATATTGGACGGACTTGCATGGTGGCTGAAGAGGTAGAAGATGTACTTGCAGCGACAAGGGATAGATACGTATGGAGGGCCATGATCGCCAACGCCACGCGGCAGGACACATGATGATGATGATGATGATTCTGTGTACGTTTGACAAAGGACAGTTGTAACATAACTCTTGAGAGTCACGGAGTTATCTCCCATGTAGAATTTCTCAAACCCAACTCAGTAATTATTATGTATGCATGTGCGTACGTATGTATGTATGTATGTATGTATGTATACGCTTAGATTTATGTATGTATGTATGTATGCATGTATACGCTCAGCTTAGATTTATGTATGTAAGTATGTAAGCATGTATGTATGCATGTATACGCTCATATGTATGTAGGTATGTATGCATGTAGCTATACGCTCAGCGCTTAGATTTGATTTTATCAAGATTTTGCGCTATATAAATAAAATATATTATTATATTATTATATTATTATTATTATTATTCAGCTCGCATTGACGCAGCCACAGTTGGCCGAAAATTTACGCCTGTCTAGTTTTGTTATATTAAATACGCGTTCTATTTTTGTATGTGTTTTTTTCTTCTTCTGATGACTAAGTTATTCTTTACGTCACACACAGCTCGGTAAAATCGTCATTTGACGTTCCCTTTTTTTTTTTTTTTTTTTTAAAGATCAGAGTTTGAGTTGTTTCCCACAAATTGGGAGAGTACAGGGAATCTGGCTATTTATCTTTCATACAATTGGAAGATGATAAAATTAGATGGACAGAAAAAGTGCAGTAGTGCATGCATTATTCCCCCCCCCCCCCCCTCTCTCTCTCTCTCTCGCTTTCGTTTTCTTTTCCCTTTGATGTCGCCGTTTATGATGGTGTCTTCTTCTCGTTCTTTCCTCTTCTCTGATTGTCTGTTTGGGGGTTTGATGTTCGTGATGGTGTCTTCTCCTTGAAATTTTGGTCTTCCCTCTTCTCTGGTAGATTGCTTTGGGAGTTTGTTTTGGTAACGGTCATATGTTGGCTTTGTGTTGGATATAGTAATTCTAGCATCAGTTGCTTGTTGCCTTTTCCTTGGGTTTTCCTCTCTTGTTTCTTGTCTTCATGTTTTTTTTCCCCAGGAATCTCTAGACGCATCATTCAAGACTATCGCACATTCATTCATTCCTTTAACATTCGGATTAGTTGTCATTAATTCAACTTCTAGTTAGTACAGCTAGATTCCCGTTCTAATCATATCTCCATTGAATCTTTGCTCTCTTTATTTTTTTCCTCCTGTCAGAAGGCACACATGATATTACATATTATTTAGTAACAACAAACGGTAGTAATGGTAGTATTAGTAATATATGCTCTGTCTTTTAATGTAAGTTCACAGCATACCATATCTACTGTCAACCTACTGCATGAACAACAAAACATTCATCACTGTTTCGTAATTGTAATTGTAGGCTTATGTCGCGGCTGTTTATCTGTGACTTTGTATCCAACCAGAATTCGTTTTATTACTGGGTGGCTAGATTAACAGTTTATTCCACTATTTTGTTCATAAATTTCTTAGTCGTAGTTCAGTTTCAAGTATAAGTTCTAGATTTTTTGCATTTGCGATATCTAAATTTGGAGATATAGTCTAGCTACCAGTAATATATGATTGACCTTGTTTCTCTTTATGTCCGGGGCTATTCCCTTTTTGTTATACCGAAAAGTGCTATTTTTTCATTCATTGCAGTATGTAGGCTATATCATGACGCATTAATATGTATTGTTTTACATTCTTCCAAAACGGTCTTAGTTTTGGACAAGCAGGGGTGCAGATCACGTAGAGATGGGGGTAAATCACGTAAGGAAGATGGAAATCACGTACAAAAATCATGTCAAAAGGGTATGAACACGTAAGACTTTGTCGTCTTGAGGGTGTGGTCACGTAAGCATTTTTCCTCTGCCGTCTCAACACGTAAAGGTTTTGAGCCGTGGGGGTATTGACCTATCGTCCGTTCGCTCGCCTAGCCGCGGCGGGCAAGCTAACGACGCGACCGACATCGCTTAGCTTGCCCGCCGCGGCACATGCAGCATTGGGGTCGGGCATTACATTAGCGGTAAAAATAGTAACTAGGCTACGTCACACTTTTCTACAACTCTTTGCCTGGGCCAATGAAAATGCAGCGGAAACCGAAAGCAGCCCTTCGAGGAAAAGCTTTCCTCAGTGTACGACCACACGCGCTGACTTGCCAACTTTTGAAACTGTTCTTCTACCCCCAGAAATTTTGGCAAAGGGTATGAAAACCCCCTAAAAAAATTATTGGGGTATGAAAACCCTCAAGTTTTTTTTTAGTGGGGGTATGAAAACCCTTGACTTTTAGAAGGATCTGCACCACTGACAAGTATAAAATGAATTTTCGATGTAGGCTAGTCCTAGTTTACCTCTTGGCACCAGAAGCATTCGTTTGTGTCGGTGACACCCATTTTTTGTAGTAGAGTGTTTGTAGGATATTTCCAATGCAGGAACTTAAAGTGGAGTAATCTCAGCCGAGATTCCTTTGTGCATTCGTATGCGGTGGAGAAACAGTCTTGTATATTAATGTCTAACTTGCGCTTCCAAAAATTGGTTGCACATATTTCATGTTTTTTTGTTTTGTTTTTGTTTTTGTTTTACGGAGAATACTCTCCTCACTTGTTTGTTTGATAGTGAGGTTAGATTTCCGCCCTCTGTCATGATGTTGTGTGGGATTTCATCTCTATTAGCGTCGTTATTGAGTTTGTTTCCATGTGCGTGGAAGGGAATTAACAATTGCGTTGTATTCGAACAGTAAGTAACGTTGGGCTGGGGCCTATCTTCTTTTCTAATTCTCTATAAGTCATCATGTTTCCGTTAAGCCAGAGATCTTGCACAAAAACAAAACCAGATGTACTCCATCGCAAGGAAAATAATGGTTTTCCTGTGTATAGTATACTTTTGTTGTTTCGCAAAGGTTCTGTTTTCACTTTCTCTATCAATCTATTTTTGTTTTAAAGATGGAAACTGCTTTACGTCGTTCCAGAAGATTTATTTTTCCTTTTCAAGGTGCTTACTGTCTTTAGGTGGAACATAACAGTTGAACACGCAGTAGCTCTTCTCAAAGGGGGAAATGTTCTGTTTAGCCAGGATGCTCTCTGATGGGTGTGTTTGTGAAAGGAGTTTGGCTGCCCATTTACCAGAAACATTTGTTGCTGGTGTTCAATATTTATCATTGACAGGCCTCTTTCTTCTTTTCGAGGATGAGGACACCCTATTTTACTTTTTCAAATGCTTTTTTGTTGTTGAACTTGTTTTTCCAAAGGAATCTATACATTAGTGTATTTATGTAGTCGGCGCATTGGCTGGTATCGACGCTACTTGTAACGCGTGTAAGAACTGTGAAAATAGAAATTTTTTTCGAGAGAATAATTTTTTCATAAAGTGAAGGGTTTCTGTTTTCCCATCTTCTTTATAATTCTGATAATTTTATCTATTTTGGGTTTTCAGTTATCTTCTATTTCAGATATTTCTTTGCTGAACAGTTTATGCCGAGGAATTTTAGTTTACCTTATTTCATGGGTATATCATTAACCTTTCCAGCTTCATGTTTTCTTGATCCCAGCCATATACCTTCTGATTTTCTTTTATTTAGCTTTAAACCTGAGAATTCTTCGAATTGTTCTACAATGTTAGTAGCTATCTGTATGTCGTTTTCATTCTTTAGAGTTAAAATGGTATCATCTGCAAATTGTTTGATTTTGGATGTATTTTGCAGACCATCTTCATCGTCATATTGTCTCAATTTGATTCCTTGTATGTTTTATGGCGGATTCGAAAAGCAAGGACTTTCACAGCCACGACAAAAACAAGGGGGCTAAGAGGACATCTCTGTCGAATTCCTCGTTCTGTTGGGAACCAATCAGAGAGCCAGCCTCCATTCTGAATACTGCTTTCTTTGTTTTCCACCACAGTTGTCACAAAAGTTTTGAGTCTTGGACCAAACTGAAAAATATCTAATGCTTTCATAATACATGTACAATTTTAGAAATGGGTCAAAGGCTTTAGAAAAATCTAGGGCTATTATGGCACCTGGCTGGATGGTATTGTCCAAGTATTTTGTGAGATCATCAAAGAACCTTAAATGATCTGCTATATTTCTGTCTTTGATGAAACCGACTTGGTCTGTACTGATCACATCGTGATTACCTTTTGGAGTCGAATGGATAGTGCCTTTGTCAGAATTTTGTAGTCAGTGTTTGTTAAGGTAATGGGTCTGTAATTTGCCAGGTTGTTCTTGTCTAGGTTTTTGCCTTTGTGATTAGTGTTATTATACCCTTTCTCATGGTGAAAGATAACTCTCCCTGTTCTAGGCCATCTATTATGCAATTAAAAGAGACACTTTCAATTTATCCCATAATTTTTTTTTTTATTGAACTCTGGTGTTAGACCACTGCTACCAGGGGCAGAATCTTGGTTTAGGTCATGTTATCATTCTGTCACACTCTTCCTGTTCCTCAGCAGTAAGTACTGGAAAGTGCTCATCTGAGAAAAATGGTCTTGCATTCTCCCCCTTCTTTCAGGTGGTGTGTTTTCTTCTACAGTTTTTCATAGTATTTTATGTCCTTTAGTATTCTTTGTGGGTTGTCAATCTTCATTTGCTCTGTTTGTAAGGTTGATATTGTATTTGCGACTCCTTGTAATTTTTCTAATAGTAGAAACTATTTTGGTATTTTTCTCCCCATCTTCAATCCCTTTTGTCCTTGATCTGATCTGAGCTGCTCTTGCCTCTTGGATTTCTTGCAGTTCAATTTCTTTTTTCAGTTGCTGAATTTGACGTATGGTTTCCTTTTATCAGTGTCTTGGATGAGAGTTCAATGTCATATAGTCTTTTGATTTTTGTTTGTTTATTTTGGAACTGACCTTTAATTGTTTTTGAGTATATCATGCAAAACGATTTATATTTCACTTTAAACAGGTTGTTGTGGATTTTTGTCTTTATACTGTGCTACATGATCATCAATAAATGTGTTTGTTTCTGAAAGAAATGTTTCATCTGCTATTAATGAGTTGTTGAATTTCCAGTAACCTGGGCCTCTCTTGAATTTATTTGTACTGATGAGCATTTTCACAAGTTTCTGGTCAGAACGAAGGAATAGTTCTATATCTGCTTTTTGGGCCAGTGCTAATGAGAAAGTGTCACAGAATATATAAGCTATTCTTCTAGCTGTACATGGGGTAGGTCTTGACCAAGTATATTCTTTTTTATCAGCATGACATGCCTCCATACACTTAAGTCCAGGGATACTAAAAGATCATTAAATGAGTCATTTTCTTGGGAGGAGTGTGGTTTACCTGCAACCTTGTCTTCTGGGCTTATTGCTATATCACAATCTCCCAATACCCACAGGTGATCACAGTTTTGCTCTTGAATCAATTAACTGAGTTGATCTAGAAATATTAAATTTTCAATCGTTAAAGTTGGTGCATAACAATTTGCTATAATGTGTCTTTTGTCTTCCCATGTTATCCTAATTAATGTTATTTCTGACTATTCTGCCTCGATTTGTTTCTTGTCATCTATCAATATAATTAGTCCGTTGCTTCTATTCGTTCCTTCTCTATAAAACATATTCCCATTCCATTCCCTCCTAATACGTGTATCTTGTACCACCTCTTCAGTTACGAAGGTTTCCTGCAAATATGCAATATCTAGTTTTTTTTCTGCTTAATGAATCTGAATGCTAGTCTTCTTTTTGTCTTATTTCTTAGGCCACGCACATTTAGCGTATCAATTGAAAGGTTGTTATTCGCCATGACTAGAGTTGGAATCGTTATTCAGTGTCGTGAGCCTTTACACATAGTGTAGGTCGTAAGGGTGGAGATCAGTCCGGTAGAGATAGCATTCCCGTTAGGTGTTTTCCTCCCACATCTGTACGTTTTCCGCTCAGCTCATTTCTCCATGTACTTTTGCTCTGCTCATTTCTCCCATCTGTACGTTTTCCGCTCGGCTCATTTCTCCCATCTGTACGTTTTCCGCTCGGCTCATTTCTCCCATCTGTACGTTTTCCGCTCGCTCATTTTCCATCGTACTTTCAGGCTCATTTCTCCCATCTGTAGTTTTCCGCTCGCTCATTTCTCCCATCTGTAGTTTTCCACTCGGCTCATTTCTCCCATCTTATGTTTTCCATTCGGCTCATTTCTCCCATCTGTACGTTTTCCACTCGGCTCATTTCTCCATCTGTATGTTTTCCGCTCGGCTCATTTCTCCCATCTGTATGTTTTCCACTCGGCTCATTTCTCCCATCTGTACGTTTTCCACTCGGCTCATTTCTCCCATCTGTATGTTTTCCGCTCGGCTCATTTCTCCCATCTGTATGTTTTCCGATCGGCTCATTTCGTTGTTTACCCTTGCTGTGATAGTCGATCGTACCTTTTCTTTCTGAAAGTGTAGTCTCATCACTAGGGGACTCACTCCTTTCCCGTTTCAACGCTGGCCGGGGTGTGTTAGCTCGCTGACCGCTTGGTCTATATGATCCCTCTCTCCTTTCACCGAGCATTGGGCGTGCAGGAGCCGGATTTATGAAGGGGGCACAACTTATGCAGTGCATAAATATTTATGCCCTCCTCGAGTACATAGTAAAGCCGGGTATAAAATGCTAAGCACACCGCGATTTATGAAGGGGACACAAGGCCGTACTTAACTATGTAGTGCACAAAAGCTCTGTACATGTAGCCATATTGCTCGCTGTAACTTCCCTGTCGATATGGCGATGGAAAATGACATTGTTCTGCTAAGTAATCGGGAAAGCAGATCATAATCCTTCTCCAAGAAGTAACAGACAGTTTTAAAGTGCTGACATCGTCTCTGTCATCTATAGTGACGTCAAAAAACAAAGAAGGGTTTTGCAGATTAATGCTGAGGATTACGAAGCCTTCCAGTCGACTAACGCTTATACTGCGGCTAACCTCCACCTCTCTATCCTCCACCTCTCTCTTCTCTCCTTTGTCTGCTCCCAACAGCTTGGGCGTCTGCTGCCTGGCTGGCCCCTTCAACCTGTTCACCCCTTGTCTCTCCCTCTCCCCATTCCGGTGCGGGCTGTGTTACATCCTGGACACAATCTATTTGTTTGTGTCCAGGCTGAAACAAACCTTACAAACTATTTCATTCAGGCAATTTGTGGCTTTATGACCTTCCTGCAGACATTTACTACAATTTGATTTTTGTTTCTGCTGGAAGCAGAGGTGCGTTCAGCACAGTGATGTACACAAATAGACGACCTGTTGAGTGATGGTGTGAGGACAAACCCTGGGACATAGCCACACAATGCGCACAAATCAGGTCCCAACTCATTCACTGGACCAGGAGAAAATGGAAGATCCCTTCTTGACTTATTCTGGACCTTCATCTCTCTAAAGGACAGCCCGTCCAGCCACCAGTTCGAACAGCCGCCAGCTCTGTACCCCTTACTATAGTCTCAATACTTGGCAGCCAGAAGCTCCCAATGCTGCTTTACTACAACCAAAGGGGTGTTCGAAGGTCCGCGAAACTGGCCAGGCATGATGCCCTAGACACAGTCTATTCTGCTGTTCAGCTAGGTCTGACAGGCTCCCAAAGAGACCTCAAGTTTACCGTCTTTCCAAGCCACCAGCAGGTCTTTACCTGCGGTCATCAGGCCAGATTCCCTGAGGTCTGCAGCCAAGCCACAAGTCACAAGAGTTAATAAGGAACACTCGAAGCTGCAAGACAGGACCCAGAAATGTATTCTCTCGACGAAATCTGACTTCACATCAACAAACTGTTCCACATCTATAACAAACTTCGAGAAGAAACACGGATCAAATTTCAGCAAAGTTCGGTTTCACGGATCAAATTTCGGCAAAGTTCGGTTACACGAATCAAATTTCGGCAACTTTCCGTTGACAGCTCTTGTTATTCAGCTTATAACGAAAGTCGATTCCTTCATTTTCTTTTTTTATAACAAATTTTGTTATGCACTGTGTAATCATTAACATGTACATCATCTTCAATATCAGTCACTGTAATGTGGAAAAAAAACCCTCCAGATGTAATTACAACTTGGCGTGCAGCGAGGACAACGATTGGATGACGTTACAACAGAACAGCATTTTTGATGACGTTACAACAGAATAGCATTTTTGATGACGTTACAACAGAATAGCATTTTTGTCAGAGGTTCTTGAGAAAGTGTTGCTCACACACATATTTCAAAAAGTGCTGATTTTAGACACTTTCTGACAGGTCCGTGTAACCTTGACCTTGCTATCTTACCATCTAGATTTTGGCTACCCTTTAGTGACCGCTTCTGGGTCCACACCTCTGACCAAGATGTGGTAAAAGATCCACTCATAAAGAGCTGAGAGACTCGTGTCTGCACATTTTTTGTCAAAGACAAACATACAGACACACAAACAGATAGACACACAGACACACCCTGTTAAAAGAAGGGAAAAAAAGAAGGGGGGGGGGGATGTTTTTATTCTTTCTTTATGCTTTCATTATTCAGTTAGTTGGTATGCCTTGTTTCTATGAATTCTTTTTGCCTGCGCGCGCGTGCCCGCGCGCGCGCACACACACACACACACTTCTCTCTCTCTCTTTCTCTCTCTCTCTCACACACACACACATACTCACACACAAAACACACACACACACACACACACACACACACTCTCTCTCTCTCTCTCTCATCTCTCTTCTCTCTCTCTCTTTTCCTTCTTTCCCTCAGAAAATTATTCAAATTGTTTAAAGTACCTGATTATATCATTCTTTCTTTTCTCTTTTTCTTCCTTCCTTGAAAACTTGTTTTACTGCCTATTATACCACTGGTGTGTTAGACAGCAACACAGATATTAGATCATTACTAAACTTTGATATTTTTTTTTCCAATTCAATAAAATCAAACAAACAATATGAAGTTCTGTTGATAGCTACATTTAGCATTCAGACTCGCAACCAAGACAACTTTTTAATAGGGATGAAAACGAGCTTAGAGCCAAAAATACATAGCACTGACTGACTGACTGACTGAATGACAGACAGGCAGACAGACAGATAGATAGATACATATCATCATCATCATCACGTGCCTTGCCGCATGGCGTTGGCGATTGTGGACTTCCATCTGTCTCTATCTCTTGTTGCCTCAAGCATTTCTTCCACCCTCTTTGTCCTCAGCCACTCTGCAAGTCTGTCTAGTATCTTCTCCCTGGGTCTACCTGGTGCTCTCGTCCCCTCCAGCTTTCCCGTCGTAGATACATATATACATAGATAAGATAGATAGCCAAAGAGGGAAATGCAGAAGGGGAGGAAGAAAGAAACAGGGAGAGAGGAACAGGGGAGAGAGAGAGAGAGAGAGAGAGAGAGAGAGAGAGAGAGAGAGATGGACAGACAGACAGATAGAGACAGCGAGAGACAGAGAGCAGAATGTTAAAATATGAGAAAGATCAACCAGCTTATTTCAGAAAAGAGAGAGAGAGAGAGAGAGAGAGAGAGAGAGGAGAGAGAGAGAGAGAGAGAGAGAGAGATGTACATACGCTACACTGCAACACGCACACACACAACGACGTCATCAACATGGCGATGGTAGCCAACTAAAGATTTTCTACGCTGCGTGCCATCACACTACAATACAACCATGACAAAAACGACATGTCTACGGTCGGCGTCCTGTTCCCTTAAGATGTCAACCTTTTCTGACCATTTCACCATCACTGGTGGAAGGATTAGATCTAACATCGCTGCAACATGTCTATTACCCAGATTTATCTGCTGCAAACCCCCCAGTTATAGGTGCCAGAATAATCAAGTTTGATTGTGGGCCCTCAACACTGAAGAAGAAGAACAAGAAGAAGAAGAAGGCTGTCACCGCTTCGCCAGATGCGAAGAGGAGTATCGATGCCGGCCCAGGGACAGATCTCCGCAGCGACTCCATTAGTCAGTTGAAATAACTGAGCCTATACGAGTCGCACTTGGCCTATCCGACCGTATTCTGTCTTTAGAGCGATTCATGACTGAACATGTGCAGGAAATGCGATTCGTGACTGAACATATGCAGGAAATGAGCAGTGGGGCGCTGAATAGCGGAAGGACGCTGCCGGTCTGTGGTGTTGGTTGGGACGCAAACGGACCCCAACCACGCAGACAAAACACAACCAGGCCCTTCACCGCTGCCCATCTCTTATGCGAAGCAGCCAAACGGGTGACTACACCATCAGTCACCTCAACACCCTTTGGCGTCAAGATCGTCAAAACAAAAGCCGAAAATCAAACGATCTCTTGAAAGGCGGACCAAACATCACGCGCCAGGAAAATGACGTCAAACCTGTGACGAAAATGCCATCACAAGAACAGACCGACGGAAAAGCTGCCTCTCGCGTCAAATCCAAGATCTCACAAAAAGAAAAAGTAAACTCTGCTCTACCAACAGTTCTCTTGATCACGATACCGTATCAAATGGCGTATACGGTCACAGACTTGGTCGTTCATATGGTTTCACTGTTACAACAAATAAATTTTCTTCTGTGGACAAAATTTCTCAGTCCCTCAAAGATCGTCCACCAGTCAATTTGATTGTTTTGTTCTACATTGTGGAATGTATGATCTGAAGGCCAATGATCCCCAAACAATTTGTAAGAAATTAGTGACAACCGTGGAGGAAATTATGACCACACATCCCAAAAGTAAAATAGTCATTAGCAAGACAGCACCAGTGCGAGACAGGGTTCTTCAAATAAAAATAGATCTTTTTAACGCCCTGCTTCACTCCGAACTTTACGGTCGCAACATCTCTTTCTTGGATCATGGCAATTTAAAATCAATATTCCACTCTACTTTCAAAGACAATGTGTATCCCAATCGGCTGGGCTCATCTATCCTTGCCAAAAACATCGGCAGACATATCAACAGAGTCGTTTGGGAGGCACCAAAGCATAAAACTCGTCATCATCAAAGCAAGAGATCTCAAACAACCCATTCACCATCTACGACAAGTGTTACAACACATTCTACTGTTCAAGACCACCCCCTTTCAATGAGTCCCAGAACCCATGGTGGAATAGTGCCATCTCCCATCATAATTTTTTTCATCCCTTGAGAGATCTCAGTGACTGGTGAAACTGTATTTATGTTGTGTACGCACCAGCGTCAGCCTGAACTTAGTAGCGACTTTCATATATTGATTTTTACTGTCGCTTACAGGTTGTTTCTACTTTCGCCAACGCTATCATCACCCTTGATTTTATTTTGATTTTATTTTTTGTTACTTCCTTTATATAGTTGTTTCCTGCTGGTTTCTGGTTAGTTATGCAAATCAAAAAACGTTCTAAAACAGGTTTTTTTTTCTGTTCTTCAGTGGAACAGTCGTTCGATCAATATTAATTATCTCTTCATCTCCAGCACTACTTATCCGAAAATAAGCATCATATTATCGCCTTATAGTCCATGAATGTGACGAAAAGTAAACTGCCAAAGTTGGAGGACTATTACAATCCTCCTGTGACACATATTTGTGATCATAACTCAAAGTCATATGCAGCCATATATATCTGTAAAATGTGGACTATAAAATCATTCAGCCTGCTGTGCCAAAGGACACGGATGGTGTTTATTGTGTGGCTGTGAAAGTGAAAATTAACTCTGTGTCAACTTTAAATATCATGTCTGTATATTATCCACGTGGTCCTGATGGAAAAAACAGTGACTGGCTACGAACTTTAGAACATGTTGAAAAATGGTTGATCGCCGGAGATTTTAATGCCCATTCTCCATTCTGGGACAAAGACTGCCAATATGTGTCTAACAATTGTTTTGTTGAAAAGATCGTTGACTCTGGCTTGGTATTATTGAATGACGGTCGAATAACAAGAATTCCAGATAATCCTAAATATAAAGCTTCTGCCACTGACTTGACTTTATTATCACTTGACCTCGTCATTAATTGTATATGGGATATTACATCCGACTCCCTTGGAAGTGATCATCTGCCACTTGTCACAGTTGTTGACGAACTATTTGATAAAGCACCAGAACAAGATGACTGTATTCCTAGATATATGTACAACCGTGCAAACTGGGTAAACTACTGCAAGATCTTAATGGGAAAAGATTGCACGTTTAACAAGAGCGACAGTGTTAATTATATGTATTCACACTTCACAAACGCATTACATGAGGCGGCAAAAAATTCAATTCCAAAAAGGACAAATGTAAACAAAGGTAATTTTGTCGGAAATAGCTGGTGGAATCAATTATGTGAAGAAGCTAAGAACGAAAAAAAAAAAAAAAAGAAAATGTATAAAACCTACTTAAAAACTAAATCTCCAGAAGACCATTACAATATGAAAGTGGCAAAGATTCATTCGAACAAGGTCATAGCCCAAGCCAAAAAGAGTTATTGGTCAGATTTCCGCTCTCAACAAATTTCCTGTCCTAAAGATCTTCCTAAAATTTGGAATAAGGTCAAAGAAATGAAAAATAGGTTTCATTTACCACAGTTTCCTATTAAAGATTAAAGACAAAGAATTTCCTTCGTCATCTCAGAAAGCTGAAGAATTTGTACAGTTCTTTTCAAGAGCAAGTGATTCCAGTAGCTTGTCTCCACCAATACAGGAGAAAAGACGGATAATTGAGGAATCAGAAGAATACCCAGATCCTCCCCCCGATAATCACACGTACATAAATTCAAAAATTACGCTACAAGAACTTAAAGATGCCCTTCTCTCTTTGAACAATAAAATATCGGCTGTAGGACTGGATGGCATTTCGTATACCCTTTTAAATCATTTACCAGAGAAACGGACTAAATACTTACACCATATCATACTAAAGAAGAAGAGGACTAGAGCCCTTAATTAAAGCGATGGCAGAGGCAGCAGAAAAGAGCTCAAGCTGGATCTGGGCAAGGAGGAACCAAAAGTGAACTTCATAAGGATTAAATTCCCCCTACAGATGATGTGTGCCCCGTTAGCACATTGGTAAAACCGCGTACCGCAGTTCTGAAACGCAGAATCGCCCAGGTTCGCTCCCCAGCGTAGGGGGAAAAAAAAAAAAATAGACAACAGCAGAAGAGTGTAAGGAGTTCAGGGCCGAAACACTTGTCTAAAGGGGGTTACTTCTTTGAAGACCTTCTGTTGTTTAGCTCTCCCTAGAGTTTCTTTCTACCTAAAATACTGGGAAAGTGGTCGCATACCGGACATTTGGAAGACTTCAATTGTGATACCTATACCAAAAGCTAATAAATCACGCTATATTCCAGGTAGTTACAGGCCTATCTCGCTTACACCACAAAGGTAGATCAACGACAGACCATTTAGTCAAATTAACAACTCAAATAAAAACTCAGTTTGCCAGAAGAAAAAATGTCTTAGCTACCTTTTTTGATCTCAAAAAAGCGTATGATCAAGTCTGGCATGCAAGACCTTTGTTGAAATTGAAACATATTGGTCTCAAAGGTAATCTTTATTTCATTTTATCAAAGCATTTATAAGTGATCGAAGTATAGTCGCTAAAATAGGTAATACATACTCTGAAAAACGACCTGTAAACATGGGAATTCCACAGGGTTCCATAATATCTCCTCTATTATTTAATGTTTTGATCCATGACCTGCCAACACAAGTCTCAAACAATGTAAACTTAGCTCAGTACGCTGATGATATAGCGACCTGGATGAATGTTTCGTTGAAAAGGAAGACTTCCTTAAAAGAAATAACCTATATTAAAAAGATATATCAACGTGAAATCGATCACATTTCCACGCACTTGAAAGTTAACGGTTTGGAAATATCCAATGAAAAGACACATATGATGCTTTTTAATAATGGTTTCAGTCCTAAAGAATGACCGCTGCTCAAAATTGATAAGGAGGAACTGAAATATACCACTCAGGTGAAATTTCTGGGAGTTCACTTGACTTCTAGTTTACAATGGAAAGTACATATTAATGCCTTGTTACACAAAGCCGTGAAAAGCTTTAATTTAATAAAAATAATTAGCAAACAGTCATGGGGGCAGGACACTAACACGTTGTTACATTTTGTACAAGCTTTAGTCAGATCAAAGTTGGCTTATGGGCAAGAGGTCTATTTTTCAGCTCCAAAACATTATTTGAAAAAAACTTCAAAGCTAAGATAGTAAGTTGTTAAATGTGCTCTTGGGGTACCGGTATATACAAAAACACAAGAAGTATATAAAACAGCCGGCATCCTTCCTTTGGAAGGCTGGAGGAAGTTATCAGCTGCTAAATATATAGTTAGAGCAAATGCAGTAGTTAATCATGTTGACACGGATCTTAAAAGTCCGTCTGACATCCATTTCCCCGAGAGAGCAAAAACAATAAAGGCACAAGAAACAATATCCACTTACACAAATGAGCTCTTCGAAATTTACAGCATTGTAGGCCATACCTAAAAAAAAGTTTCTTGTCCTCTACCCCCTTGGGAATTGTCCACTGCTACTTTTGATATCAACTAGTTACACTGAAACTGACTTGAGAAAAGATATTAATCCACACCTGTTGGCAATTGACGTTCCGTCACATCTGCATGAAAAATAATCACATCACTTGAAAATATTTACTGATGGCTCTGTTCTAGATGATGGTGCAGCAGGCGCTGGTTTTATAATTCCAAACTTAAAAGTAGAAAAGGCTTACTCTTCAGGACAGGGACATTCAATCTTCACGTCTGAATTAGTTGCCATCCTAATGGCTCTGAAATATATAGTAGATCTACCCATAGATTTATTTTAGTATCTTATTATGTGTAGATTCGAACTCTGCATCGCAATCCATGACGAGCTGCAAATGTAAAGTAAATAGTACGTTAATATTTTAGATCAACTTTTTAATTCATTGTTTAATAACAAATAATATTCACATTACTTTTTGTTGGAATACATCACACTGTGGTATCATTTATAATGATCGAGTCGACAGAATCGCTAAAAGTGCAGCAATGAATAGGGCTGGCAGTACTAAACTTGATTTAGGCTACGACTCTGAACATGAAATGAATGCTGTTATTAGAAAACAAAGTAAAAGCGCAATGTCACTATCGTAAATTACCAGGGTTTTACCAGACTAGAAATAACTTTAGCTTACAGATTATATCTGAACTCACTTCGGACTAACTTCAGTAAAACCATCAAATGTATCTGCAGGGAGTCTATTACAATTAATCACATTTTGTGTTGTCAGCGAATGCGACCTTATTTCCCTGCATCATTTTCGAAATTAAAACAGAAACACACAGATTTCACTTTGTAGGGGGCCTATTTACACTTTGCTAGGCATTTACTGCACAGTCTCGTATGTCGTTTTCTTTGATTAGGACCGATTATTTTATACACTGTTTGTTTGCTTGTTAGTTTTATCATTACTCGTTGACCTTTACAATGCTTTTATTCGGTAAGATTATCCTCTTCTGCCCCTCTATCCCACCAGATAATCACAGATGGTTAGTCATAACCCAGCACAGGACACGCTCGTTGCGCGCGCGTGCGTATATGCACACACACACACACACACACACACACACACACACACACACACACACACACACACACACACACACTCACACGCACGCACGCTTACATACACACATACAGCCCTGAGCAACCTGATCGTTGTAATGTTCTGATTGTATTTCTCTTGTCCGATAAATTTTTTAATGTTAATTAATATGTTAAACTGTCTTTATGATTTCGTAGATTCTTCCACCCCACATTCTCCTATCTTGTCTATTTATTCATTAATTGATTGTTTTTTTTCCATCTAAAAGTACATGAATTATGTGAATGGACTTTGAAAGAAATAACACACACACACACACACACACACACACACACACACACACACACACATACACACACACACACACACACGCACGCACACAGGGAAGAGGGAGTAAGGACGAAGAAGAAGAAGATGAAGAAGAAGAAGAAGAAGATGAAGAAGAAAGAAAGAGAGAGAGAGAGAGAGAGAGAGAGAGAGAGACAGAGACAGAGACAGAGACAGACAGACAGACAGACAGACAGACAGACAGACAGACGGTCAGACAGACAAACAGACAGACAGACAGACAGACAGACAAATAATTAAACTGAACGAAATAATATACATGTACTTTCTTTACTCACTGCAATTCGTGTTATGCGACATACTGCGTTGGTTCTCAACAAACAGCCGACAGATGAACGACGCTGACACTTGAGGTCTGCCCTTATCAGTTCACCCACACCCACGTGTGCCAACAAACTGACAAACTGAATCGCAAAATCGAGTGGCTGGCTGAATATCTGCTGCGACCTTTCCACTGGAATAATTTATTATGCAAATCGAGGAATACAGAGCTAGCTACGTTGACGGCTATAGTGATACTTCCGTATAATCATCAAACTGTGATAAATTCTGCTTTAGTTTTGAAAGAAAATCGACACAAATAGAATAAAATAAGTAAATATGGACTGTTTGAATGAAGAAAAACTTATGTGTGGTTGGTATAAATGATACGTAAATAAAGTGTTCTTCAAGCCGAATGGCATTTGTCATTTCCGTTTTCCGGTTTCCTACGAACACATGGCTTCGATCACGAAGCCTAACAAAGTGTCAAAAATGTCGTCCAAAATGTCTAAGAAAAGGTATGTTCATCACCATCTTCTCGTTATGTTGGAATTAAATTTTAAATGTAACAATAACCATATCTGTACAGCAGAAAAATGATTGCAGTCGCAGGACGTGTTTTGCTCAGAAACTGAGAAAGTCGACGTTGGTGACTCATTGACTCAATGACTGGTTATGGTTTGTGGTCTGAACCACGTTCATTATGTTTACGGTTGACAATCTTGATCTCAATATGTATACACAGGTAGACCTGGGAGATCAGTTTAAAAATTCTTCACTTTTAAAAAAAAAAAAAGTTTTATCCACCAGGTGTGGTACCTGTTACTGAGTTAAGATCAAAACCAGACCTTTCAGTTGGTTTAACCCTTTGATTCCCGCACCCTCTCCACCAACATCTTGCATTGCATTGTCAACCATGCTAACGAAGCGAAAACTTAACTTTTTGACTCCCTCGTCCTATCCTGCTGGAAGCTGGTGGATACATACAGCGAGGGAGTCAAAGAGTTAAGTTTTTGCAGTCGGTGGATAGGGTGCGGGAGTCAAAGGGTTAAATAAGTGTTATTGATTCAGCAACCGCGGTAACCGACTACAGTCCGTATTTTACCGATTCAAAACACTGAATACCGACTGTGATTTAACCTGTCCTCACACAAAACCGAAAAAAAATTCATTGTACCGGTTGCTTCATTGACCTTTTTCCTCCCGGCCTAGTCCCATGTTCTGCATAGTGACATGAATCACTCAACCAGTTTCCGGTAGTCTACCAGTTTGTTCCCCTCCTTCTCCCTTTCTATTAGCGCGGCTAGTGCCCATCCCATCCCCATCCTCCCCCCTTTCCCCAGCCTCCCTCCTTCCCGTAGGCCTAGTCCCCTTTTCTCTCACAGTAATCTGAAACGGCATCGGGTGCGTGCGTGCGTGTGTGTTTGTGTGTGCACTCATGTGTGCTGCGGATCAAAAGGCACTTGCTGCGTGACAAAAACCATAGCCTGGGACTGCTGCACTGTTATAGGAAGGGCAATTAAAAATAAAATTGATAGAACAAGCCTACTGATTTTTTTTTGGTCTGTACCGGTTGCATTTTTGACATGTTATAATTGCCGTAGCTAGTAGTAGTACCGGCTGGGGAAAAATCTAGCGCGATTGCTGTTGATTTTTGAATGACTGTGTGATGGTAGGCCTACAGACACCCAAATATCCAAACCACTTGACTGTCATACCCAAGATAACAGCTTTATTTGTAACTTGTGTATACGTATGGTGTGTGTGTGTTTGTGTGTGTGTGTGTGTGTGTGTTTGTATGTATGTGTGTGTGTTTGTATGTGTGTGTGTTTGTATGTGTGTGTGTTTGTATGTGTGTGTTTGTATGTGTGTGTATGTGTGAGTGCGTGCATGATTGTGTGTGTGTGTGTGAGTGCATGCGTGCTTGAGTGTGTGTGTGTGTCTGCGTCTTTGTGTGTCTGTGTCTGTGTCTCTGTGTGTGTGTGTACAGCAGTTTCATGTTTGAAAAGTGTGGTGTTAAGAGAGTGAGTGTGCTTTATTTGTCTTTAGGCTCATGAGTTCAGGACTGATTATCTAATATATAAATTTTTTATAAGGTAATGAAATAATCAAAAAGAAAAGAATGAGAATCATGTGGAAAGAAGGCGATAGGGAAACAGAAAAAGAAATGTAACAGCTTAGAAAGAATTTGAAACATGAAAACATCTTTGGTTTAGATAGTGAAAGGTGCCTCATAATATGCTGGTGATCATGCTAGGAATTTTTTAAACCAGTTCCATCATTGACTGCCCCACTGTCACTCAACAAGCAGAATCAAAAATCATTCCAGGGACACAAAAACCACTAACAACATTTTTACAAATATGCTGAAAATCGACCTGCACGGAATATATCTTACAGAATTAAAGTTTAACTGTGTGATATATTTTGATGCTAGCCAATTAATCATTTAATCAATTAATGCCTAGTTCATTGCGGTATGTCCAGAATGCTATTTGTCACATACGCAGTTGCCTGTGCCAGTTGATGTGTTGTGACAAATTGTTGCGAACAGGGCAACAAAGAGATAGTGCACATTAACTGGAAAAAAAAATTTTTGATTGTTTATTTTTGACGACAAATATGAAATATTTTACCAGTCCCACCAACATTGAGCGAGTCTTTAGGAGTGGCAGCTCAAAAATATTCTGGTAGGCAAACAATATTTTACTGATGTTTACCTGTTAATTTAATATGATCACTGTATATAATAATTAATATATTATCTGTCTTTAGTTGTTGCTCAGCCAATTTACTCATGACGAATCACTGAACGTACTGACTGCAACACTTTTGTTGTTTACACTGTTGTGACATTTTGCTCTGCAACCGTCCTTTTGAGATGAAGAGAAAGATAACAAGATTTTATTTTAGCCCAGTGCACAGACACAAGGAAAATGTTTTGGCTATGCATACAATCACACGCACACCTCACAACAATAACAATATTCAATATCATAAAAGACATTCGTCGGTCCTCCAAGGAATCAAAGAAACATGCACAGAACACACACACACACACACTCGCACCAAGGTGCCCAAATCCTTAGCTGGCCGCTATTGATGGTTCTGTCCTGCCAGCTAATTAACAGCGCGCATCTGTCCTTCCCCTTCCACTCTCCACACCACCCTCACCCATCCTGTGGTGAGCCACAGGCACACCTTGAAGTATATATATATATAGGATTACAGATTGACCTAGATTCACAGATTGACCGAGATTCGAGTAGGCCTACTCTGTGCCAATATTGATCAGTCACTTCCTACAAGAAAGATCGCAGCAGTTACAAAGCACTGCTGTAGAGTGATGGACTCTGGTCGAACCTGCCTGGCTAAAAATAGCACTCGCAGGCGATGCCGGCTGGCAGAAAGGTAAAGTAACTGGAGAGTGTCAGAATGGCTGGGAAAATGCAGCCGTGACGTACGCATACACCCACCCCACACACGCACTCACACACACGGGACTTAAACAACATAAAGTAAAAATTATTCTCTTACTTTCGCTCCCCCTCCTCACATGCGCAAGACTAAAAAAAACCCAAAGACAGACGAAGAAGCTCTGATACATAATAGAAAGAGGCACCGACACAAACCTTATTTTATAAACATGTTTTTATTTCCAAGTAAGCTTAACACTTTGACCACCGCACACTATCCACCAACTGCAAAAGCTTAACCCTTTGTTGACTCCCGTGCCCTATCCACCAGCTTCCTGCTTTTGCTTTAGTAGTATTTTTGACAATGCAGGATGCTGGTGGACAGATGCGGATGTCAAAGGGTTAATGCAGTGAGACTTTAGCAAGTCACCAAGTACAATATAAGTATTGCAAATGATCTATTATGAAGTCACCAAGTACAATATAAGTATTGCAAATGATCTATTATGAAGCAGTATTTTACAATTTTCATTTTTTATACATGCGTAATATATATATATATATATACTGTATAATTATACTGTAATACTCATGTACTTTGCATACATTTAGACAAGTTGATTTTTTATTTTTACACACCTACATAGAATATGACTATGAGAGACAGAGAGAGACTGGCGCGCTCGTGTGTGTGTGTGTGCATGGTACATCTGTGTGTGTGAGCGTGTCATAACTCAGGATGCCTGTTTTTTTCTGTTGTGCAGGAAATTGGAGGATTTGAGCATGGAGGACTTCATGATGAATTCTGACTGTGATGATGTTTCATCGGAAGCGTCATTTTCTCAGCAGCCCACCAAAGTGAAGAAGACAGTTCCCAGTCAGAATTCAACTGCAGTTAAAAAGTATGCTAAGTGTGATCCTATGTATGTATATTATCATTTTGTAATAAAATATGCTTGCACAGGGGGAGTCTACCTTCAACGAAATTCACAGGAGGCATGATTGTGTTTATTTTAGCAATAGTTTGTTGTAGCTATATGTGAGGAAAATCAGTGACTTTGCATAGTGCTGACAGCTTGTTACCTAGATGTTATTGGCAACATTTTCTTATTTTATATGTCATTAGTGTGGACGTATATCAGTTTTATGACTCCATCTTTGAAGAATATAAAAAGAAACGCATGTGTGCACACACGCACACACACGCATACATACATGCATGCACACACGCATGCATGCATCACATACACACACACATGCATGCACGCGCACGCACATGCACACACATGCACACACACACACACACACACACACACACACACACACACACACAACACACACACATGGTGATACACACACACACACATGGTGATACACACACACACACATACAGAGACACACATGCACACACGCACACACACACATACATATGCACGCACACACGCATGCATGCATCACATACACTCACACTGCATGCACGCACACGCACATACACGCACACACACACACACACACACGGTGATAGTACTGATACACACACACACACACATACAGAGACAACACATGCACACACAAACACACACACATGCACACATGCATGCATGTTGATAGTTACAGTTAACTAGAGTATTGTTTCAACAGTTGTTGTAACGCGCTGCTTTAGTTGTTATCTGTCTGCTCCCCTGTTCCTCTGCGCCTCTTGCATCTACATTCCCTTCCCACTTCGTTTTCTTTTCTTTGTGTGTGTGTGTGTGTGTGTGTGTGTGTGTGTGTGTGTGTGTGTGTGTGTGTGTGTGTGTGGTGTGTTTTGGTCTAAAATCACTTTAAAAGTGAATAGACATTAAACCAAAGACCACCACCACCACCACACGCATGCACACTCACAGTCACACACGCATGCACACTCACACATGTGTACACACACACACCCACACGCACAGACACACATACACACACACACACACTCACTCACACACATGCACAGACACACACATACCCACATACACACACATGTGCACACACATCGCTGCTGGCATTACATGACCAGCATGGCAAAGTGGCTGATAACAGTTTTCAATGGTGCTTGAAAAAAATCTAGCACAGATTTCTGACTTGGGGGCTTGTTTGTTGTAGGGCAAGGCTGTACATAGCAAGCTTGGCCTTTGGGAAACAATGCCTCATTCATACAGAAAGGGGAATTTGTTATGCATGAAAGTAGATTTATTTTTCATTATAGACAGTATTTTACAAGAGGATAAGAAAAGAAAATGGACATGGAAGTTGGAACACACAAAAAAGTGATATTGTTGCAAATTCATCTTAAGCAGGGTCATTGTAGGTCGACTCCACTGTGTGTTGTTGTATGTTATTGTTATGTTGATAAATTTTGTATGCTGTTAATACATCATTTATGTTTATTATATATACTAAAACTAAAGGTAAAATATCTTTTACAATATGAAATATTTTTGCATGCTCTAAATATTCATGTATGTTGTATTATTACATAAACTAAAAGGTAATATACCTTTTACTATATTAATATAAAAAAATTAATATCTTATGTCCAGCTTTGATTTGCCCTAAAATGTAAAAGTTGTCCCACAATGCTGAGGTAATAGCAGAGTGAGGTGGTAGAGTCCTCAGTTTTTCTTGGGGGACTACAGGCATAGGAATTATCTAATGCTTGGCAGAGTTCCGTTTTTTCTCGAGTCTGTTGTCTGACCCCCCAAATTTTTTCTTATCAAAAATGTCAAAATGCTCAAAATGGATAGCTTTTCTGATCGTGAATGGCACTAGTCACTGCTTCATTGAGCCTGACATTGGGGATGCTTTAGTTAGGTCTATGTGTAAGCAGCCTCAGGGCTTTTGCACAGGTCAGCAAAGTGAAGATGATGACATGGATTGTCAACAGAGAAGATAAGTTCACTGAAGATGATGTAACGAGTCAGTTGAGGTGGACAAGCTATCCCAGTAGGTGAAGAATGGATTAGGAAAATCAGTGTGCTGGGCATGCAATCTACTTGTGTCAGTCTGACATTAACCCTTTGACTCCCGCATCCTCTCCACCAGCATCCTGCATTGTCAACCATGCTAGCAAAGCAAAAACTTAACCCTTTGACTGCCTCACCCTATCCACTGGCTTCCTCAGGAAACTGTTGGATAGGATAAGGGAGTCAGCGAGTTGAGCTTTTGCAGTTGGTGGATATGGTGTGGGAGTCAAAGGGTTAATAATTATGCCAAATATACCTGACGAACCATTTGTCAGCCAAAAAAATAATGAAGCCAAGTGTGTGTACTGCATTGTCTAAAGGCAGTGTGGGGATTTTTATATGTGTTGTATTATTCTTTAAGATCTTGTGCTGTTTTCACTTTTCATGAAAATGATCATGATTTTGACTGCCACGTATTGCTAGGATGTCAAGAAACATCTTTTTTTCTTTGAGTTTGATGTACAAGGATTACCTGGTCAGCTATAGTGATATGAGTATCAACCATACAACTGTCTTTTGTCTGCGCTGTAAATGTGTGTCTGTAATTAGCATTTCTAATTATCTCAATATGACAATAATATTAATGTAGCATTATTCACAAGATGCACAATTTTATTCTGAACATGGGCATACCAAAATGTTTGATGTAGGTTGGATACAAAAAAAGTTATCATCATCATATTGACATGACCCCGTCTTTGACAAATCGCATAGGGCAAAGCCTTCGGCCAGGCTTAAAACCCCTAACGGACAATAAGAGTTAATGTTCAATAAAGGTATCACAGTGTTTAAAGTCTCAAAAAAGAGTGTTCTGCATTATCTTCACATGATGTGGACCAGAAAAAAATAAAATAATGCATTCAAAATGGTGTTTTGACAATTGTGGTATTTTACCAAAAATACAAAACAAAATACTGAGAGCAAATACTTGGCTTCTGTTAATGCTTTTGTTTATTTATTTATAGCAGGCTAAAAAGGCAGAAATGTGTTGTTGGTACATGTGTGTTGTTGTGTGTGTGTGTTTATTTGTGTGTATGTTTGTCTGTGTCCACGCGTGCGCGCACGCATGTGTGTGTGTGTGTGTGTGTGTCCATTCATGTGTGTGTGTGTGTGTGTGTGTGTGGTGTGTGTGTTAATGTGAAAGACAGTTTTCTATATGATGTTTACTCCCTCTGTTAATTTTTAGTATCCTCCCCCTTCTCCAGCATCAAATGACATACGAGTTCTGCTGGCAAAATGAGGGGAGAACTTGAAGAGATGGGTATCAGTCTGCATTGGCAAAGGGTTTTATTTGCTTATTTATTTATTCATTTGGTTATGTATTTATTCATATATTTATTTATGTATCTTTTGGTTTATTCATTTATTTGTTATGAGTACCAGTCTGCATTGAAAAATTATTTCATTTATTTATTGATGTAATTATTTACTTATTTTTGTTGCAGTGGATCATTACCCAGACTGAAGAACAGATGGAATGCATGATGAACTATTCCTCTCTCTGTACACATAAACGGACACATATGTGAACAACTCATCAGCACATGTTGTATATACATAGAAACTGTTGTAGAGAAAGTAGTCTCAGTTAGTGTGGATTTGTGACTGTTTTTGTGTCTGTCTATAACTAGGAATCCCAAGAGAGCAGAAGAATTGAATACATGTGGTATTGAACCTGTGTGGAAGAACGAAGTATGTTATGAAAGTGAGTGACAGGTTTTTTACATACATGCATATCTTTCTGGATTAATTTTAACAAGAAAGTTGTGAGGAATATTCATTTTAAATAAAACTGTTTAAAATATTCATTTATTGTATTTTCCAATGATGTTTTTTTTTTTTTCATGGCTTTGCAATTCGTGATTGATTCTTTGGTTAAGTTTGTAGTAAACTGTGGTGAAAATTGTGCAGTTTGAGTGAAAAGTTGCTTCCCTTTGACTGTGAATCCATTCAGTTGAAGTTGTGTCAGTGAAATGCTGGGGGTTGACGTGATGTGACAAATGTGCTGTTTTTTTGCCATCCATTTTTTTTTTATTTGTAAAGAATTATTTCTTTTGAGTTTTTTTTTTCATGAAAAGAAGTGTTTTTTATATGCTGAAATGATTTTTTCCTGCAAGAAACTTCATAGTTTGTATGCCACTTATAGGAGGATGAGTCAGTGTGTTTGTGTGTTGTGTTCAGAAAAAGGATAGAAAGTTGTTTTCTTCATGTTTTTTCTTTTTTCTGAATCAGGTACTGTGGTTAATTTACATATCTAAAAATACCTAAGCTGACATCTTTCCACAAATATTGTTGTTGTGGCAGAATTCCTGTACATTCAAAGAGAATTGATGTCTTCCTGTGCGATGCAGTTGTCTGTATTTTATTTTTCTTAATTGTTGCTTGACAGAAGTTGGTTCGTGTATGTAATAAATGACTTTCATATAATTGTTCAATTCATCTGTTTACAGGTACAAGTATTTCTTACACTTATATGGCAGCCGGCTGGAAGTGGAAAACAGGACCACGTTGATGGCCAGATGTGGCCTGACCGTGTAGACGGTGAATGAAGACAGAAGAGAAGACAGGGCTGTAGTCATCATGTCAAGTCCTGGTATGTATACTTATATTTTGAGTTACAGTTATATTTCATAACGCCATTTTCTGTGGCATTAGTGTGAGAAGCTGAAACTGAAACTGAAATTCACTAGTATGCTAGGTAAAGTGTGTGGTATAAGGGAGGTAACTCCTTTGTGTAAACTGAAGTGTTCTAAACGTGAGATGTGGACCAGAAAAAATAAGTAACGCATTCAAAAAGGTATTTTGACCATTTTTGTCGTTTACCAACGACACAAAAACAACATATTGAGACAAAATACCTGGCTTTCTGTTTGTGTTTAGGTTTATTTATTCATAGAAAGCTAGAAAGGCAGAGGAGTGTTGTTGGTGCATATGTGTGTTTGTGTGTTTATTTGTGTGTATGTATGTTTGTCTGTGTCCATATCTATGTGTGTCTCTTTATGTGTGTGTTTGTGTATATGTGTGTTTCATTATGTGTGTATGTGTGTGTGTGTGTGTGCATATGTGTGTATGTGTTAGTGTGTGTGTTTGTGTGTGTGTGTGTGTGTGTGTGTGTGTGTGTGTGTGTGTGTGTGTGTGTGTAAAGAGTTTTCTATATAATATTTACCCCCTCTGTTACTTTTTAGTATCCTCCCCCTTCTCCAGCATCTAATGACATATGAGTTCTGCTGGCAAAATTAGGGGAGAACTTTAATGGGTATCAGTCTGCATTGGAAAAGGATTTTTTATATATTTACATGTGTATGTATTAATTGGTATATTTGTTTACAATTTTTTTTATATGCAGATTTAATTGAATTAATTCCTGAATGTGCCTTTTCTTCAATTTCAGTCTTTGTAAAATGCAGTTGTTAAGATTTTTACAAAAACATTGTGTTTGAATTTCTGTGTGCTGGTCAAATCAAAATTGCACAAATACAGTAAGGTGCAAGTGCTCCAGTATGTTTTTTTTTGTTTATTTATTTATTCATTATGAGTATCAGCCTGCATTGAGAAATGATTTTATTCATTTATTTATCCATTCATGTATCTGTTAATTCATTTATTCATTCATTCATACTTTCATTCCTTTTTATATTTATTTATTTATTTATTTTTGTTGCAGTGGATCATCACCCAGACACAAGAACATATGGAACGCAGGAAGAACTGTTCCTCTCCATACACGTAAACAGACGCATATGTGAACAACTCATTAGCACATGTATGTATATATAGAAACTGTTTTAGAGAAAGTAGTCTCAGTATAGTGTGGATTTGTGGCTGTTTTTGTGTCTGTCTATTTTGTGTCTGTCTATAACCAAGTATCCCAAGAGAGCAGAAGAATTGAATACATGTGGTATTGAACCTGTGTGGAAGAATGGAGTATGTTATGGAAGTGAATGACTGTTTTTTTTGGGTTTTTTTTTTTATGTATGCGTACCTTTCTGGATTAATTTTAAAAATTTGTGAGGAATATTCTTTTTAAGTGAAATTGTTTTTAAAAAATTCTTTTATTGTATTTTCTGGTGATATTTTTTTTGGTGCTGTTTGTGATTGATTCTTTGGGAAATTTGTAGTAAACTGTTGTGAAAATTGTGCAGTTTGAGTGAAAAGTTGCTTCCCTTTGCCTGTGACTCGATTCAGTTGAAGTTGTGTAAGTGAAATACTGGGGTTTGACGTGATGTAACAAATGTGCTGTTTTTTTGCCACACACTTTTTTTTGAAAGAATTGTTTCCCTTGAGTTTTCTTTTTTTTTTTAAGGAAAAGAAGTGTTTTTTTATGCTGAAATGGTTTGTTCCTACAAGAAACTTCATATTTTGTATGCCATTTATGGGAGGATGAGTCAGTGTGTTTTGTGTGTTGTGTTGAGAAAAAGGATAGAAGGTTGATGACGTCTTCATGTTTGTCTTTTTTCTGAGTCTGGTGCTGTGGTTAATTTATGTAGCTGAAATACCTAAGCTGACATCTTTCCACAAATATTGTTGTTGTGGCAGAATTCCTGTACATTCAAAGAGAATTGATGTCTTCCTGTGGGATGCAGTTGTCTGTATTTTATTTTTCTTAATTGTTGCTTGACAAAGTTGGTTCGTGTATGTAATAAATGAATTTCATATAATCGTTCAATTCATGTGCTTACAGGTAGCTTACTAGTATTATGCTTGTATAGTGGCCAGCTGGAAGTGGAAAACAGGGCCACGTTGATGGCCAGATGTGGCCTGACCGTGTAGATGGTGAATGAAGACAGAAGAGAAGACAGGCCTGTAGTCTTCATGTCAGGTCCTGGTATGTACACTTATATTTTGAGTTACAGTTATATTTCATACTGCCATTTTCTGTGGCATCGGTGTGAGAAACAAACTGAAATTCACCAGTATGCTGGGTGAATTGGGTGGTTATAAGGGAGGTAACTCCTTTGTGTAAACTGAACTGTTGTGATCATGAGATGTGGAACAGAAAAAATATGTTGCATTGAATATGGTGTTTTGACCATTTTTGTCTTATACCAAGAATACAGAAACAACATATTGATACAAAATACCTGGCTTCTGTTAATATTTATTTATTCATAGAAAGACAGGAGTGTTGTTGGTGTGTGCGTGTGTATTTGTGTGTATGTTTGTTTGTCTGTGTCCATTCGTGTGTATGTGTGTATCAATATGTGTGTGTTTGTGTATATGTGTGTGTCATTATGTGAGTGTGCATATGTGTGTGTGTTCGTGAGTGTGAGTATGTATGTGAGTATGTGTGTGTGTTAATGTGAAAGAGAGTTTTCTATATAATATTGACCCCCCTCTGTTACTTTTTAGTATCCTCCCCCTTCTCCAGCATCAAATGACATACAAGTTCTGCTGGCAAAATTAGGGGAGAACTTTAATGGGTATCAGTCTGCATTGGAAAAGTTGTTTTTTTTTAAATGTATTAATTATAAAAAAGAAATATTGGTTTATGTATTTTTTTGTTTATTTATTTACTGATTATGGGTATCAGTTTGCTTTGGGAAATGATTTTATTTCTACATTTATTTATTCATTCATGTATTTAATTCATTTATTCAATCATTTATTTATTCTTTTTTTTATTTTCTTTTCTTTTCTTTATTTGGTCATTTGTTTATTTATTTTTGTTGCAGTGGATCATCACTCAGACACAAGAACAGATGGAACACATGAAGAACTGTTCTTCTCTCCGTACACCAGGCATGGGAATTTTTCCGCCAAAAGGCGGATATCCGCCAAAAAAAAAAGTCCGCCCGCCAAAAAAAAAGTCTGTCCGCCAAAGTCTGGAAAAAAAAAAAAAAAAAAGGAGGGGGGACAAAAATCGGCGGACACCGGTTACTCTTCTGGCGTGGAGATCCGGATAGTGGCAAATATCATACTCACTTCCGGTCATTCATTGAAAAGATGGCGACTGTTCAGCGTGGTGAAAAATACGATGAATCGGGAGTTTCAAATCAGTGGAAATGGGACTGGCTTTCAGTTACTGAGAAAACAGGGGGGGAACGTGTGGGGACACATATTCGAAAGGTCCAAAAGCCAGTGATGTGGTGGATTTAAGCTCCAAGTCCAAGTCAAGGAATCCACAAGAGATCAATGTGGTAAGAGCACATCTTTTCTTTTCTTCTTTTCTTTTTTCTTAAAAATGGTCCTCTTTAGTTAAACACATAATATTGTCCTTTTTTTATTCTTTTTTTCAGGAAAAGCTACAAAAATGAGTTGAAAATCTTTAAAAGTCGAAGCCCCCCGGGACCCCCTGACCAGGGCTCTGCCCCTGGACCCCACCAGGGCCTGGCAGCCCCTGGAGTCCAGATGCTTTTTTGTCCATAATTTACTGTCAGGAGAAGCCTTTAGATGGGTCTAAAAAGCTATAAATTCATTTTCTTCAGGGGGGCTTCGCCCCCCTGGGCCCCCCACCAGGGGCGCTGCCCCTGGACCCCGCCGGGGCCGAGCCGGCCCCTGGACCCCAGGCCAAGTTTCAGACTTTTTTCACATTTCCAATTCCCATGCCTGGTACACGTAAATGGACGCGTGTGTACAACTTGTCAGCACATGTGTGTATACATAGAAACTGTTGTAGAGAAAGTAGTCTGAGTGTAGTGTGGATTTGTGGCTGTTTTTGTGTCTGCCTATAACCAAGTATCCCAAGAGAGCAGAAGAATTGAATACATGTGGTATTGAGCCTGTGTGGAAGAGTGAAGTATGTATGTTATGGAAGTGATTGACAGTTTTTTTTTCACCTGTGTATACCTTTCTGGATTTATTTTAATAAAAAAAAAAAAGTTATGAGGAATGTTCACTTAAGTGAAATTGTTTAAAAAAATTAGTTTATTGTATTTTCCGGTGATGTTTTTTTCATGGCTGTGTGGTTTGTGATCGATTCTTTGTTAAGTACTTGTGCAGTTTGAGTGAACAGTTGCTTCCCTTTGACTGTGACTCCATGCAGTTGAAGTTGTGTAAGTGAAATGCTGGGGGTTGACATGACATGGCAAATGTGCTGTTTTTCTGCCGCCCATTTTTTTGGTTTGTGAAGAATTGTTTTCCTTGAGATTTCTTCTTTTTTTTTTTTTAGGCAAAGAAGTGTTTACTATATGCTGAAATGATTTGTTCCTACAAGAAACTTCATAGTTTGTATGCCACTTATAGAAGGATGAGTCAGTGTGTTTGTGTGTTGTGTTCAGAAAAAGGATAGAAGGTTGATGACTTCTTCATGTTTATTTTTTTTTGATAATCTAGTGAAGACAGTCTCCACAGCAACACCACAATAAAGGCAGACAGTAAAGTATGTTTTTGTATCAACTTTATTCAACAAATTTCAATACATGTTTTGCAGTCGCCCCTCCCTTATTTAGACAAGTATGCAATTCACCCCCCCCCTCCCACACACACACACACACACACACACACACACACACACACACACATCTCCAATCCAAATGTCTGAAAGCCAGGAGTACAGCGATGCGTGTGTTCCTTGGACCCAAGTCCTCCCTCCCTGACCCATCCACCCTGCTCCATTTTTTACACTTTGGCCGTCTGTACAGGTCTGTCTGCTGTTTTCACTTCTCTGACGGTGGACAGTTGTGTGTGTAGCTAAGGATGGAGTCCTGAACTCCCCCCCCCCCCCCCAAACATCCACACCCTTACAGTTCAGTGTGTGCAGTTTTTTTAGCCTAAGTCTTAAAAATCCCAGAGTGGAGAAAAAGACAGAAATGTGAGTGTTGCTTGGGCCCAGGCGTACTGAGTGACCACTGACCCAACACATCACTTTCTGTACATGTTCTGAATCACACAGTATAGACAGACAGTGGCTTGTAAGGTCGTCGTTCAGCCAGGAGTATGAGACCCAAGTAACGTACACATCTGTCTCTTTTCCAACTCGGCATTTTTAATCCTGACCAAGAAACTGCACACTTTCTGTCAGGGTGTTTGTGCGTGTGTGTGTGTTGGGGGAGGGGGTGAGTTCAGGACTCTATCCTTAGCTACACACACAACTGCCCACTGTCAGAGAAGTGAAAACAGCAGACAGACCAGTACAGATGGCCAAAGTGTGAAAAACGGAGCAGGGTGGATGGGTCAGGGGCTTGGGTACAAGGAACACACACATTGCTGTGTTCCTGACTTTGGGACAGAACAAAATGGTTTGGTGTGGGGGGGGGGGAGGGGGGGTTGCACACCGCCATATGAAATATTACATCAACACAAAACATAATGAATAACAAAGGAAACATCCATACATCAAAATCTTCATATTTACCCTATTTGTACTCAGGTGTGTTGATTTTTACTATCTTGCTTTTTCTTTTTAATAAAGTGTCTATTGATGCTTTCACGAGTGTGTGTGTAGAAGGGATATGTGTGTGTAATTGTGTACATTTATGAGTATGTGTGTGTGTGGTTGTATATACAGAAGGGTGCAAAAGTAGGTATATAGTAAGTATCACATCATTATTATAATGCTTAATTCCACTCTTGATAAGTGTGTGAATACCGGTGGCAAGCACTTTGAGTATCTGAGCGATTGAGGCTGTGCTTGTTATTACATGTATATGCAATATTCATTTGTTTTCTTTTTTCATAACTATATCGGGCCTACCTACTTTTGCACCCCCCTGTATATGTATATGTTGTGTGTGTGTGTGTGTGTTTAATGTGTTTTTGTTGATGTGTTGTGCAATTGTGTGTGTGTGTACGTTTATGGGTGTGTGTGTACATCTGTGTTTTTGTTCGTTCTTTGATTTAATGTCTTTTCACTATGAGTGATATTAGATGTGTGTGTTGTGTGGGTATTTCTGAATGTGTTTGATTCAATGTGTGTGTGTGTGTGTGTGTGTGTTTAAATGTATGTGTGTGTGTTGTATATATGTGTGTGTGGTGGGGGGAGGAACTTCTGAATGTGTCTATTTTTTGTGTGCAAGCGACTCCAGTCGACGGGAAACATCGATGGCAGTTTCACCAGTTAAATGTACAAACTGATTCTTATCTTTCCTACACTAAGCTGGCAGTTATCTCTCATGTTTACTTACTTTCTTTAACACACACACCACCACCACCACCACCACCACCACCACCACCAGGGGTAACAGACATCTGGACTTCACTTCAACTCACCAGGGCACAGCTGTTCTCAAGCTGTTTTGCTTGCTGTCAGAACAATTTTTAGCCCACTTGAAAACAAAAATGGCAAAAAATCGTGGTCTCGTGCGTGAGGAAATCATGCGACTGCTCGACTTGATGACAACAATCCTATCAATGGCGAAAATGAAGTTTAACCCTTTGACTCCCGCACACTATCCACCAGCATCCTGCATTGTCAGCCATGCTAGCAAAGCAAAAACTTGACCTTTTGATTCCCTTACCCTGTCTACCAGTTTCCTGCAGGAAGCTGGTGGATAGGGTGAGGGAGTCGAAGGGTTAAGTTTTTGCGGTGGTGGATGGAGTGTGGGAGTCAAAGGGTTAAGAGGAAGAAAATTATACAGAAGAGGACGAAACAGAGATGATGGTTCCTTCAGCAAATGCTACTGAATTAGCGATGGGTGTGATAATTATATTGATTATGAAAGAGCAAACAAACAAACAAGCAAACAAAGCTAAAACAAAACAAAACAAAACAAAAAACATTTATACTACAAAGTTAATTCAACATACAGATTTTATTTGAGATTTACAATTTGCCCAATCATTCTACAATACGTATGTAACATTTCTTGTAATTCCTTGAACAATGAAGGATGCTGTTTAAGAACATGAAGACATTTCCATACGCGCCAAACTTTCAGAAGGCAACTTCAGGCCAAAATAATACTGTAATTTCAAATGCATTGTTCTCATTTGAGAGAGAGAGAGAGAGTATTCTGACAAAGAAAAAAATAAAACATAGCAAAATAAGATAAACCTTACCTAAGTGCAACTTTAACATTTTCTCCATCCATATCTGTGTATTCTAGAAAACAAAATAAACTCTTTGTGTTTCATTGATTAATGTATTCATCTTACTGATTCCAGACGACGCGCTTGGAGCACTCATGGATCTTTGGAGAACGACTGCTTCCGTTTGAAAACACTTCAATTACTGTCATGAGTTGAAAAAGCTGCTGGCACTACTACTACTACTACTACTGCTACTATTGCTTGTAATACGGCCATGCTTTTTCCTCCTACTGCTGCTGTTGCCTCTTACTGCTGCGGCTACTACTACCTTTAGTGTTATTGCCACCACTGTCACTACTACTATAATCATTACTACTGCTACTATTGCTAGTAATACTGCCTCAGCCAACGTGATAAGTTTTCTGTTTGCCACAATCCTAAGACAAAAAAAAAAAAAAAACGCACACAAAGAAAGACAAAAAAAATAAAAGAGAAAAGAAAAGAAGAAGAAGAAGAAAGAAAGAAACGATGCACGGTAGCCATTTGGCCAAACAAATGGGGACTGTCCACGCGCAGCGTGACCCATTCAGACCCAGTCACCAGTTACCTGCATTTCAAGCCAAATGGCAAAGTGGGAAAATGACAAACACTGTGACATAGCAACACTGTTAGAAAATAAAGTTGTCATTGTCACTGTCACTGTCACTGACACTGTCACTGTCATTGTCACTGTCATTGTCATATTCATTGTCGCTGTCATTATCACTGTCATTGTCATTGTCATTGCCATTATCACTGCATCTTCAGCTTTTCCCAAGATGGAATTGCTACGCTAGGAAAATTCCAGATGCGCCAGTTTCTGCCTTCTCAAGACAACATTTTTGTACTTGGAAAATTCCTTACATTCCAGTTTCGGTTTTTTAACGACAGAACTGATGCGCCTGGAAATTGTCTGATGTGCCAACACTACAGAAGACATGAAAAGGAAAGGATCCTCAACAAAATGTTGGCAAATGCCATAAACCTGCGCATAAAGCCAACATGCTTGTGGAATCCGGAATTACAACCTGACTGATGGGTTTTCTATACCGCTGTCTCTTCCAGTATACATGTGTATAGTTTAGTTCAACTCACCAGGGGTGACAGGCAACTGGAGTTCACTTTAACTCACCAGGGCTAACAGGCAACTGACTCTCTTTGTCTCTGTCTCTGTCTGTCTGTCTGTCTCTCACTCTCTCTTAACACACACACACTACCACTACTACCACCCCCACCACCAGGAGTAACAGGCAACTGGAGTTCACTTCGACTCACCAGGGTAACAGGCAACTGATTCTCTCTGTCTGTCTGTCTATCAGTCTGTCTGTCTGTCTGTCTCTCTGTCTCTTACACACACACACACACACACACACACACACACACACACACACACACACCACCACCACCACCACCACCACCACCACCACCAGGGGTAACAGACATCTGGACTTCACTTCAACTCACCAGGGCACAGCTGTTCTCGAGGCAAGATTGTAGCTTGAGAAAGGGTCCGAGCTCTGATGGGCAGAAGCGGCGGAGGAGAGTGGGATGGGAAGGGAGAGATAAACGATAACCAGATGTGGACTGTCCAGTGGCAGCTAGCCAGTTGAGCGCTCTGGACAGAGCAGTGTGTGAGTGCAACGCGCTCAGCTGTCAAAAGGGAACCGCAGGTGTCAGTGATAGCAAGGCCAGTTAACTTTTTATAGCGTTGTAGTACATGGGTAGGTTGCAAAAACATTAAATTACAAAGTCTGAGTTTCACCAAGAGAAATATGAACAAAATAACCAAGCGCAGCAATGACATGTAGACACTGAATACAGGCATGTAGAAGTGAATGAGATATAACAACTCTTTTGTTTGCAAAGATCAGATGGCTGACAAAAGAAAACCACATATATATAAATAAAAAAATTCAATTTAAATGACAAACTCTTCATGCACCTGCATTTTTACAACATTCATATTTTCAGACATGTTAGCTGCATGTGTGTGGACACACCCAAACTTACCGAATAAGTGTTTAGTGGTCCGCACACACACGCATAATAACATAAAAACAGTTTAAGTATTAAAAAATCTAAATAAAACGACGAAACAGAGTCACACACACACACACACCACACCACGCACGCACGCACGCACGCACGCACCACACACACACACACACACACACACACACACATACACAAAAAAACGAGAAAAAAAACACGAAACAAAACAAAAAGAAAAAGAAAAACTTAAAACAAAACCACAACAAAAGAAATGAAACAAAAGAGACAACAACAGCATAAACAACCATTTAAAAATATGTTCACTCACATACTGTCTCCCGTTTCACATGAAATAAGTCCAGTATAAAAAGGAAGACGAAATACAGCAAAAAATAGACTGCATACACAGACACACACATACAGAGAGTACACCAACTGTTGTGACTTCTGATCATAAGTGATAAATGATGACAGTCACTTACTCTCTATAAACGAAGCACAAACTCAAACTACACAACTAAACAAATAATTTATAGCTGCACTCGGTCAAATGATAAATAAACAACAGGGATTCCAAAAAAATGAATTGACAGATATGCAGAATTTCGTTCTTCATGACGTCAAAGTTGATGGTAAAATGGCTTAATCATTGTACAGCGCAGTGTTAATCCTCTGTTTCCCTTGCCACTAGACTAAGGAATGCGGAAACATATAGCTACGGGGTAAGGGCGGACATCTGATATCTGGCATCTGGTGCCAGGTTGGCCGACCAGCTAAAAGATGGAAAAGGGAGCTACTGAAACAGCCGTGAGGGGTAAGAGACAACTGGAGCTCACTTTAACTCATCAGGGGTAACAGGCAACTGCAGTTCACTTCAACTCACTAGGGGTGACAGGCAATTTATTCTCTCTCTCTCTCTCTTACACACACACACACACAACACACACACACACACACACAGACACATACATACACACACCACCAGGGGTAACAGGCAACTAGAGTTCACTTCAGCTGAGCAGGGGTAAGAGGCAACTTGGATTCAAAACACGTGTACGTTTGAATGGCTGTACTGGGCGTCACTCTTGTTGTCTACTGACGTGTGAAACCCACAGTGATAATTTTGACATGACCACTGAAGGCTTGACTAGGCATCACTCTTGTTGTTACTTTGCTTATTAAACCCACATTAATGATTTTGATATGGCATGGTCAGCTTCACTGAAGCCATTGACGACTCACATCGAGATGTCTCCCCAAGAAAAGAATTGTGAGATCCTCATGCTGGCTTGACGACCCTACTCGTCGCGCTAGGAGAAATGTCCAAAGTAACCCTGATCATTTGGTGAATACAGCAACGAATTCCGGACAGCACTCGATAAACTTGAGACAGCTCATGGTGTCAGGGCAAAGGCCTACGCCGAAGATATGATTAGTGAAATTACTCGTCACACCTTCGAATGTCGACCATCAGCCGCATGGAGGGTCATGAACCGGTTCTGTGGGAGAAAACCCGAACCATTGAACTGCTTAGCCGCTAAATCGATCGAAGATAGGAAGTCAAAACTCAAAGTACCACTACAGTCGTATTCTCAACGCGAAGAACGACCACATTTTGTCACGACTTCCACCGACAGTGACGTAGTGCGGAACAACGCACAATCAGAACCTTCCTCGACCGCAGAAATACGTGCAGCTCTGATGATGACGCGGTGCGACACAGCTCCAGGGCCTGACGGTATACCTAATCGAATTTTGAAACTCGCAGAACTTGAAAACGATGTCGTGGACTTTCTCAACAACCACTCGAAGATCAGTGACGCTGGAAACATGGTGCCAAGTAAGTGGAAACAAAGCACGATTGTTTCGATTCCGAAGAAAGGAGTTCAAAGTCACTGGACAATCAGCGTGGCATTTCGAAGACGTGCGCCCTGCAAACTAATGAACAAGGTTCTTCTCAACGCATAAAATCGGTAGTCGAACCTCAACTGCTACTCTTGCAAAGTGACTTCAGAGCGGGAAGATCGACTTCAGAGCAAACAATGGCTCTGAGGTGCATACTGGACATGTGCCGTACGACGAAACGAACAGTGTCGATTGTTTTTGTTGATTTCAAGAAAGCATTCGACTCGCTCATCTATACCAGAAATCCTCTCGCTGTACGGTAGTACCCAGTGACGTTACGGCAGACTTTGATGCAACTTTACACCGACACATCAGCCTCTGTTTGGACCAATCACGGCAACACAGACCTCTTCGTCACTACATCTGGAGTCCTCCAAGGTGACACGTTGTCTCCATTATCTATTTATCACTGTTCTAGATCACGTCCTTCGAAAGACGTTGCACGACGACATGGTTTCACCCTGATAGAGAGACGGAGCTCTCGACATCCAGCAATAAAGATCAGCGCCTTGGCTTACGCCGACGATATCGCTCTGGTCTGCGAATCGGCCGACACTGTAGAGAGAGTTCTTCAAAACCTCGAAAGGAATGCGTCAGCAGTTGGTCTCAAAATCAACCATGGCAAAACGAAAGTCATGCACATCAGCCACGACACCATTCCCCGTCGAATCTTTTTCCAGTCCGGCGAGGTGGTTCAGACATGCGAGCAGTTCAGTTACCTCGGATTGACACCTCGTCTCCAACTTCAGTGGTAGACGAACGATTCGCCAAAGCATGGGCAGCGATGAACAAATTGAAGCCGATTTTCAGCTCGAAGGCCGATGACCAATCAAGATTAGACTTTTCAAGGCAGCAGTAGAGAGCATCGTATCTACGGTCTCGAGTCCATACCTCTGACCGAAACTCTCTCGAAGTTGATCGACTCTTCTCATCGACGTATGATCCGCTGGCACTCGGCATCTACTGGCCAGTGAAAATTTCCAACAAGGCGCTCTACTCTCAGACTAAGCTCTCACCCTTGAGCAAGACGCTTAAAGACGCCGACTGAGACTGATCGGGCACAGCCTTCGAAATGCAGACAAGGTGTCCCACTCCCCTGGGTGACATATTGTCTGCCAACCTCAGCGACCGTGTCAACCTTCGATCGTGGACAAGGCAGAACCCTGACTCTGAAGGCTGATGTTACGAATTATCTTGACCTCCTCGGCGTTTCCCCAGCAACTGTCATGAACATGAACAGCATCCAATTTTCACAGTTGATTGGTTCGTTCTAATTTACTGACGTTAAATATATATATATGGTCAGCCAGATACTGCAACCAAACTCAAACTCAAAAATAGCAAGATCGCAACATGGAATGTGAGGACATTGCTGCAAAAGGAAAAATTAGAGAATGTCAAAATGGAGATGGAAAGGCTTAACATTAGTATTTCAGGACTAGGGGAAGTGAGATCAGTAAAAAAAACAAAAAACAACAACAAAAAAACATGAAATCCCCTCATGCAATACCAAATAACCAGAAGTGTCATAATTTAAATACCTGGGAACCATTAAGCAGATGCACATCAGAAATAGCCAGCAGAATCGGCCAAGCCAAAACAACATTCAAGAAGATGGAAAGCACTCTAACCAAAAAATGCCTATCAATTAACATCAATAAGAGAGTTCTTCAATGTTATATAGAACCAATACTGTTGTACGGTTGCGAGGCGTGGACAGTCAACAAGCACAGCCAGAACAAGATTGAGGCAGCCAAGATGTGGTTTCTAAGAAGAATGTTGAGAGTTCCATGGACAGCAAAGAAAACAAACGAGACAGTCTTGATGGAGGCAGACACAAATAGATCACTCATAAGGAAGATTAGGAAAAGGCAGACAACATTTATAGGCCATTTTATGAGGAAGGGGAATAGGAACACCTGGTCACAAAGGGAAAGCTGGAGGGAAGGAGAGCACCCAGGGAGAAGACACTAGACGGACTTGCAGAGTGGCTGAAGACAGGGAGGGTGGAAGAGATGCTTGAGGCAACAAGAGATAGAGACAGATGGAAGTCCATAATCGCCAACGCCATGCGGCAAGGCACCTGGTGATGATGATGATGATGATGGTGTAACTGCTTTCCTTTGTGAGTTGCACTCTTCAATTTCTTTGTTTTTCTCACCCACACAGAAGTGAACTCCAGTTGCCTGTTACCCTTGCTGAGTAGGAACTCCGGAATAGCACAACGCAATGAGCAACTTCGACATACAAAATCTTACATTGATCTACTGCCTGGACACGCCGGTGTTAAGGGACATGAACGGGCCAATAAACGTGCAGGCAATGCGACTATGACAAAAATTCTCTATCTGGGAAAATCTCAAGTCCTTAGACGCTTAAAATCGTATCTTTGCCAACAAACTGTGAGTCATCATACCATCGAACATCATCATCATCATCAGGTGCCCTGCCGCATGGCGTTGGCGACCCTGGACTTCCATCTGTCTCTATCTCTCGTTGCCCCTAGCATCTCCCCCACCCTCCTCGTCCCCAGTCACTCTGCAAGTCCGTCCAGCATTTTCTTCCTAGGTCTACCTAGTGCTCTCTTTCCCTCCAGCTTTCCCGTTGTGACCAGGTGCTCCAAATCCCCCTTCCTCATAAAATGGCTATAAATGTTGCCTGTCTTTTCCTAATCTTCCTTATGAGTGATCTACTTGTGTCTGCCTCCATCAAACTGTCTCGTTTGCTTTCTTTGCTGTCCATGGAACTCAACATTCTTCTTAGAAACCACATCTCGGCTGCCTCAATCTTGTTCTGGCTTTGCTTGTTGACTGTCCACGCCTCGCATCCATACAACAGTATTGGTTCTATATAACATTCGAGAACTCTTTTCCTGATGTTAATTGACAGGCATTTGTTGGATAAGAATGCTTGTCATCTTCTTGAATGCTGTTTTGGCTTGGCCGAAACAGCATTCAAGAAGATGAACATCTTACCCAAAAAAGAAGAGATAGAGGAAGCTGCTGAAAATCTGCTATGAATAGAAAAACAAGACTATCATTGATTAGACCTAACATTGCTGCCATCTCAAAAGCGACACTGCACCGACTCTTCCAGCGTGGAATAGGAAATGTTTGGGCTTTTCCTAAAACAGAGATAAATTACGAGTGAAGAAATGGATAAGACAACCGGAGAACGGGCACGTTTCTCACAATGTTTGTTTGTGAGTTTGTGGTCTGTTTGTTGATTGTTATTTATGTGTCTATAGGTTTGTCACATTTGTCTACGTTGTATTTTGTGTTATCATCTGCTGTATCAATATTGGTCTGTGTATACGTGAGCACTTGTATATGTGTGTGTTTCTTTTTTCTGTTGTTGTTGTTGCTGCTGCTACTGTGTTGTTGTTGTTGATGTCGGTCATCATGCTGTGTGTATATGATTGCGTATGTATGAATGTATATATGTATGTTTGTGTACACGCATATGTGTATTTGTATGTATTCACTGTTATTTGTTTTTTTTCTCATTTCTTACTTGTTTATATTTATCTACGTACTCTTTTATCTATTTATTCGTTTGTTTAATTATTTATATACTTATTTAGTTATCTATTTCCTCTTTTCTTTCTTCGCAAGTGGACGTCAGCTTAGTGGAGCTATGGTTAAGGAAATATTGTTTTCATCTTGATTATAGACAGCAGTAGCTTTGTGCATTGACTGAGGGGGGGGGGGGGGGGGTGTCTGTGATGTCAGACAAGTCCATACTGAGTGGCTAGTTGTGTTGTGATTCAGACCTTTAATCATTTATTTATTTTATTCATCTGTTCTTTTCTTTGAAGATAAGATGCACAGATAAACATGTCATTAACATGTAACCAAGATTGTTCCAAAGATAGATTGATACAGTACTAGTATGAAATACAAGAAAGTAGCCTAGGGAAAATATAGGCTAGGTAGGACCTCTGGACCTGGCCAGCTCGTGGGTTTATGTGCAGGCTTAAGGCTTGTGCCATGATCACCATACACATGGCAGCTCTGACGTTAGTGCGTATGGAATTCATTTCGAGTGCGGAGATGTCATCTTGAGTAACTGAAACTGAAACTGTTACTGTCAACCAGGCACAAGAGACAGAGACGTCTGTGATGCTGGTCAGAAACTTAGAGCAACACCATTGTTGATGCATCTCTACAGGAGATGGTATATGACAGTGCTGTCCACATCTTTCCTACCAGCCCACAATACAGTCACCTCCTGTGTATGCACCAATAAATCCACAATGACATTAACAGTATTGATAAAATTCAAACCTACTACCAGTCGATAGTCTGTAGGTATTATGGAGCTACATGTAATCAGTGTTCTTTTCATTTCGGATCTTATCGATCAGGTTTTATAGGCATCTATTTTCAGCCTGCTGAGTGACTGCGTCAATGAGAGAGAGAAAAAAAATCTTTCCATAATATTACTTGTCTAGAAAGAGATAATTGTGGAAGGATGTGAGATAGTGTGTGTGTGTGTGTGTGTGTGTGTATGTGTGTGTGTGTGTGTGTGTGTGTGTGTGTGTGTGCGCGCGCGCGCGGTGTGCGTTTGTGTGTGTGTTTAGAGAACGAGACAGAGAGAGATATTTTGTCTCTATGCCATCTCTCTCTCTCTCTCTCTCTCTCCTCTCTCTCTCTCTCTCTCTCTCTCTCTCCTCTCTCTCTTTCTCTTGTTCTCTCTGTGTGTGTATGTGTGTGTGTGTATGTGTATGTGTATGTGTGTGTGTATGTGTATGTGTGTGTATTTGTGCATGTACATATGTATGTATGTATGTATGTATGTATGTATGCATGCATGTATGTATGTATGTATGTATGTATGTATGTATGTATGTATGTATGTATGTATGTATGTATGTATGTATGCATGTATGTATGTGTGTGTGTGTTTGCGCACGCGTGTGTGTGTATGAACAAAAAACAATGTGTGGCAAATGCGAGCATTTTTAACATTATTAAAATCATCATCTTGTAGCGACAGTCAGGATGATTACTGGAAAAGTATTGGCGGGACTCGCTTGTAAAGACAAAGACCAGCAGTTCAGCTTAGTCAATGCAATGCGTAGGCAATTAGCCATCTTTCTGTCTGTTTGTCTGTCTCTGTCTCTGTCTCTGTCTCTGTCTCTGTCTCTCTCTCTCTCTCTGTCTCTGTCAGTTTGTCTGTCTGTCTCTCCCCCTCTCTCTCTCTCTGTATGTCTCTGTCTGTCTGTCTGTCTCTCTGACTCTTTATTTGTCTGTCTGTCTGCCCTATCTGTCTGTCTGTGTGTTTCTTTCTCTCTGTCTGTCTGTCTGTCTCTTTTTCTGTCTCTGTCTCTCTGTTTACATATCTCTCCGTCTGTTAGTTTGTATGTCACATACACATGAGGTTACGGCTGCAAACTGAGACGTACACGAACGTATTCAAGGAAAACACAAATCAGATATTTGAAATCCTACACAAAAATATATGATATAATGATTGCACACACACACACACACACACACACACACACACACACACACACACACACACACACACACACACACACACACACACACACACATGCACACACATCAACATACAACACACATATATACACACACACACACACAACACACAAATACATACACACACACGCACATACACACACAAACACACACACACATACACACACCACACATACACACACACACACACACACTCTCACACACACACACTCACACACTCACACACACACACACACACACACACACACACACACACACACACACACACACACACACACAACACACACCGTACACATATACTGCGCTTGCATGCAGGTTGCTGCGACCACACATCGCAGAGCCCTATCTACCATTCTCTCTCTGTCTCTGTCTCTGTCTGTCTCTCTCTCTTTGTCTCGTTGTCTCTCTCTCTCTCTCTCTGTCTCTATCTCTCTGTCTCTCTTTGTCCCTCTGTCTGTCTGTCTGTCTCTCTGTCTCTCTTTGTTTCTCTGACTGTCTCTCTGTCTGTCTGTCTGTCTCTCTCTGTCTCTCTATCTTTCTGTCTTTTTTCATCAATAAAACGTACATAAATTCAACTATCCTTACATTTGCAGCAAACTGTCCATACTTTCTGTAGAACAGCATTATTGACAGAAGAACAATATTGATAGAAATAAGACTGCACGTTTTTATATAACATATAACAACAGAATGATTGCCATTAACCTACTCTATAAAGTAAGGTGAAACGTGGACAGACACAGCCCTCAGACAGAGAAAAAGTCTGAATTACTAACGTGAGGACAACAACAACAGAAACAAACAACAACAAACAAGGAAACAAAACAGACCTGTCGCTAAAAAAAAAAGAAAAAAAAAAAGAAAAATTCTCTGGAACATGTGACGAAACAAAACACAAATCTTTGAAGAAAACAATATAAAAAAAAATCTGAAAGCTTGGTAGAGTTCATTAGCCTTAAATATGTGCCAGTTTTGGGGACACGTACAGAGCGCTGTCAACATTCTGGTCCTTCTATGGAAAGATCCTTTGTTCCCAAAAGGAGTTGAAGTGTTTCGTTCTACTAGAATTTATCAGACGTAATGTATATGATGGCAAGAAGCAAGTGGTATCTACACACGTGCACAATGAGCCACATAAACTGAAGATAGCACAATTCTATAAAGTGTTGACAATTCTTCCGAACAAGTAACACAGCACCAACCAACGTAGAAGAAAGAATTCGAAAGAAAAATATTCGGGAAATAAGAATTTGGAAGAAAAATATTCGGGAAATATTTTTCCGTTAGTCTAAGGAAGCTGTTTTGTGTGGTTTGATATTTATGAAAAAAATCATATCGCGAGGAATCATTTACAAAGTAGTGTAAATGTCGATAGATTATTATACTCTTAGAGCGAAAGAAGGTTGTGTGTCACTTTCAAAGTTGAAAGCAAACAACAATAAGAGCTATGGCAATCTCTTCTGCATTTTCTTTTACATGACATGCCCGACACAAACTTCTTACATCACACAAAATGTTATCAACTCAATCAGTTCTACAGCCACAATGTACATTGTTAACACAATTTCTATATTAGTACTCTCTTGTATTATTATTCATTGAAAGATACACAGTGTCAGGTACATTTTCAACTCAACTCCAATATTGGTATTCTTTATATCGAGATGATGGATTCTTCGGTCGATGCGATGGATGAGTAGGCACGCTGCTGTTTACTGCCTGGTGTAAGGTCTTGGTGCAAAATACAAGATTGATTTTGGAGACGAATGTTTTTCCATAGCCACTGAATGGGAAAGACTCCAGGGGTCATGTGTTCTACTTCCACAAGTCCATATTTTTTTTCTAAATGGCGGCTGTTCTGCAGTGTCCGTGTATGATTGTGCCCTCTCGTCACCTTATCCTATTTTTCTAGTTTGCAGGTTTGATGTCACAATTGATGGCCTTCAAAGTATCCTTGTAGTAGTTTACTGACCATTCACTATTGTGATGTCCTTACTTTGGCGTCTTTAACGCCTCTATGCCAGAGTAACAAAGGGGGGTTTCTTTAGGTACAAAGAGGCAATCAGTTTTCGTCCCATTGATCCTTGTAACTCTACAGGTGCAGGTAAAACGGCCTCAGCAAGTGCAGCTTTCTTATTAAGACTATCTGCCGCTCCAGAAACTTCTTTTGAGGCGCGAAGGCAATATATCCAAGTTTGGGACATTACTTGGATTTAAAAGTAATGTTGATCCTCTTCTAGACGGGCTGTCTTGACAGAGTTGACAATAGTTTATATTTAGGTCCGGTCTTAAGTCTTTCTGTGATTAGCACACACTTGGTGACATCTATCTCCTTATCAAGTAATTTTATTTTTCATCTGGACAACCTCTGCACGTGACAGGAGTCGGTGGGGGGGGGAGGGGGGGGGAGGAACAGAGGAAAATCGGACATTTCATTTAAGTGTATTGTAAGTACTAACAGTCACACACACAATTATGGTTGAAGAAAAGGTTTCAAAATGCACTCATCACTCAGCTTTTTGCGTTGTTTAGTTTTCCATATTTAGGTATAAGAGTACATTTGATATACATGGAACGAATCTGAAAGAAATTCTTGACACTAAATGCGGATAAAAATAATATTGGTGACTATAAATGAGGTGAGAAATATTTGATGAAAAGGAAATGTATTCTGCTCACCTTAGAACTGGAACAAACGTTACTCAAACACAAAAAGAACAAAACGTCTACTGGTTTCAACCTGTGGGTCTTCTTTTAAAAATGTGAGGGAACAGGGGGGGGGGGGGGGGGGGTAACGAAAAAATGGGAAATACAGAACATATGACGACTTGGTGCATGTGATGAAAACACAAAGTGACGGGGAGATAATCCATACAGTAAAGAGGATCTGACAAGTGAGCAGGAGGCAACTGCGTTTGGTTCATAGAAAATGGCTTGTACTTTTGGTTTTGGGACCACACCAAAAGAACAAATAAATATGTAAACATTGTATTATGCAATATCCACTTTTATTTTGCAAGATAAATTAAAGATGATTTAGAAATTCTTTACTGATAGCAAAAACATGACCAGGCGCAGACTGCAACGATGACCATAATCCTGTATTGGGAAGATTTAGACTGAAACTGAAAAGAAGAAAACAAACCAAAAGTAACATCAACGTTGTCTTTTTGTTTCATATGCATAATGATAAGAACGCCACCCTCTTCTTTTTCTTTTCTTCCTCCTCTTTCTCTTCCTCATCAAACCCCATGTCTTCTTTTTTCCTTCTGTTCCATTACTTTTAAGCTTTGTGTTGTTGACGAAGAGCGATGACAATGTTCAGGTATTATTTGGAACAGTGAACAGCTTCACAACAAACTATGACCAACAACACCACAAATGTCTCTATAAATTCTGAAGGAAACAGTCACAATGCCTGGTTCTACAACACAGGACTTTGTCCCTGGAACAACCCTGATAATATCATCGATTTCCAACAGAAGAACTTGTGAGGAAACTGAAGATGTTAGTGTTTATGCCCATCACCTTTGTGATCGGTGTGCCTGCTAACGTCATCAACATGGTGGTGTTCTACAAACACGGGTTGAAGGAACGAATCAACGTCTGTCTGTTTGCTCTGTCACTGGCTGATAGTCTCTATCTTGTGTTCAATATGTTGATCGTAGGAGAACAATTGTACATTCAGTTCACCACTGGAGAAAAGTGAGAGCGTTTTCGTGTCATTTTTTGTTTGTCTGTTCTTTGTTGTTGTTCTTTAAGAGAAGCGTGGCAATCCTGTCCGAGTTTCAATATGATAATAGAATTTTGTATAAAAATTGAGTCGTTTGAAAGGTACACAAACTGATGTTTTGAGTTATCATTGATGTTCATTATCCTTTAGATTCCTTCGGGTTTTGTAGATTAATTACGTCATTTTGATATTGTTTAAGGATTGGCTACGACTTTGTGCGAGTGTGTATTTTAAAGCTGTGCAAATCATGGACAGTGTATTCTTCTCTCAATCTACATACAAGATAGATCTAACGATGTAGTATCTACTGGATAATTGTTTTAGTGTCTAAATCACATCGTAAATGTCATAAGACACATCACTTGAAAGATCTGTAATCGTTGTTTCTAAATCACATCGTTAATGTCTTAAGACACATCACTTGAAAAGATCTGTTAATCCGGTGTTATCTATCATCACAATGTTTTGCAGATATGGTCCCATACGGGAATGGATCATAAACCATTACCTTTTAGGATTTAATGGTCTCATCTGGGTTTCTCAAGTCATCTCAGCCATCGTGGCCTGTGAAAGATGTTTCTGCATAATGCAACCACTGAAGTCTCAGACAATTCTTCATAGCTCTACCATGACAGCGATAATTGTTGCAGTCTTTATACTGGTCATAGGATTTCGTCTCATTGTGAACAGCCGTTATAATGCCGTCTGTGCTTACGACCCTGTCAGTGACAAGATCATCAAGACAGTCACAGGAAGCAAATTTTACTACAGACACCAAACGTTAGTGGACTTTTTAGAAATTTTTGTGTATAGCTGGGGAATCCCTTGGTTGGTGATTATACTGGTAATAACGACAACGATCATAACGGTCATCAAATTACGTCAGGCTGCTGAGTGGCGGGCAGGCATGTCCTCCAGCAGTGTTAGCGTGTTTGCACGTGACATCGCTTTGACCCGGATGTTGGTTGGCAACTCCATCTTTTTTATTGCCTGTGTCTTTCCTGCTGCTCTGTTCAGGTGAGTAAGATCACCGTTGGTCAGATAGACAGACAGACAGACAGACAGACAGAGACAGATAAATGGATAGATAGATAGATAGATAGATATATACATACATACATACATAGATACAAAGACAGATACATAGATAGCCAGGTAGATAGATAGCCAGGTTGATATATAGGTAGATAACTAGGTAGATAGTTAGACTGAAAGATGATTTCCTGCAATCAATGCAGTTTTCTTTACAGGAGTCTTACATGTAACTGTTACACAGTGTTGGAAAGAAGACTGACATCACTAGAATCATTTACAATACTTGTCCACGTTGAGATATTCTTATCCAAGCGCTCAAATCAAAGGACGTAGAGGCAGGATCAAGAAAACGTGTGATAGGTCTGGACTTTGAAATTATCGTTGAGAGATCTTACTCTGTTGATGATTGAAAGGATTTCCATTTGAAAGAGTAGAAATGTCAGGAACAAGAACAGCAGATATATTAAGAAACTTGTTGTCCAGGTCAGAGTGAATATCAAAGATTTATGAAGAAACAATTCGACAATATACATCAAGGTGGTAAATAGTCGAAGGTGAGCAGGATGATAATTAACGATGACAAAGATTATTGCAGATACTAAGCAGCTGTTTAGAAAAATTACTGTCCAGTATCATTCAACAAAAGAAGTAGA
>JAPXFY010000032.1:24661855-24681855 GCA_030674185.1 Monoplex corrugatus
CCCACTTGGTAATGCTGTGATCTGCTGACGCCCAGATGGCAACAAAGAGTTCTTTTCACATAATCATGGGAGTTGGATCACTGACATACCGCCACCATAAATGCATGCTTTGCAATGGAAAATTATTCTGGTCTCATTATATCAAAGTGGAACATAGTTCCCCAGTGCAGTGTGTATGTGCGTGTGTGTGTGTGTGTGTGTGTGTGTGTGTGTGTGTGTGTGTGTGTGTGTGTGTGTGTGTGTGTGTGTGTACTTACATGTCTGACACAGAGAGAGAGAGAGAGAGAGAGAGAGAGAGAGAGAGAGAGAGAGAGAGAGAGAGAGAGAGAGGCAATGCGCGTGTATGTGTTCAAGTTCTATTATGCTCATGTTATTGCTGGCTAGAGACACTATGCGCTATTAATATTCATTCCTTTTGTGTTGAATTAATGTATATATAATGTTTTAATGCATTGTTCACTTAACAATATTAACAAGAAAGTCTCGAGAGAGTTGTATGGGACCCAGAGCAACAGTGATTAACCATTGGCCAGACATTCACTACCCTACTCCAGACGCCACACAGTAGCCTCTTGCCCAGCAAAGGGGCTGTCTGTGCGCTGCATGTCTTATTCAGACCCAGTCTTCAGTGGCCTTATTGTCACAGGTAGGGAGTGGAAAGACACCTAAGTGGACAACAGTTTTGTTTTGTATTGTGGTTGTTATTGTTTTGTTGTTACTGGGTGGTGACGGGTATACAAGCTCTTTCACTCACCACACTTGTGCAATCACATACATCTCTCTCTCTCTCTCTGTCTCTCTGTCTCTTTCTCTCTCTCTCTCTCTTACAAATGAACACAACAGAGACTTTTTTGACGTCTCCATACTTTATGTGACTAAAGACGGAAAGAATGGCATAATGTTATCTAAACATCCCTACTCAATACAACGTATCGCAATGGTACAGGGCATGCAACAATGCAAGGCGCCCGCCAAACACAAACACATAGCACTTGACGCACTGCACTGGCACCTGGGGGATGTCAGAAACCTGAGACAGTCATGACTGGACTAATGCGCACTGTGACGTGTACCAGGTGTGGATATGTTGACCTGTCTTTGACACTGTGATGTGTACCAGATGTGGATACATGTATGTTGACCTGTCTTTGACACTGTGACGTGTACCAGGTGTGGATATGTTGACCTGTGTTTGACACTGTGACGTGTACCAGATGTGGATATGTTGACCTGTCTTTGACACTGTGACGTGTACCAGATGTGGATATGTTGACCTGTGTTTGACACTGTGACGTGTACCAGATGTGGATATGTTGACCTGTGTTTGACACTGTGACGTGTACCAGATGTGGATATGTTGACCTGTGTTTGACACTGTGACGTGTACCAGATGTGGATATGTTGACCTGTGTTTGACACTGTGACGTGTACCAGATGTGGATATGTTGACCTGTGTTTGACACTGTGACGTGTACCAGATGTGGATATGTTGACCTGTGTTTGACACTGTGACGTGTACCAGATGTGGATATGTTGACCTGTCTTTGACACTGTGACGTGTACCAGATGTGGATATGTTGACCTGTCTTTGACACTGTGACGTGTACCAGATGTGGATATGTTGACCTGTCTTTGACACTGTGACGTGTTCCAGATGTGGATATGTTGACCTGTCTTTGACACTGTGACGTGTACCAGATGTGGATATGTTGACCTGTCTTTGACACTGTGACGTGTACCAGGTGTGGATATGTTTATCTGTCTTTGACACTGTGACGTGTACCAGATGTGGATCCTGTCTTTGACACTGTGACGTGTGCCAGGTGTGGATATGTTTACCTGTCTTTGACACTGTGACGTGTACCAGATATGGATATGTTGACCTTAAAACTTAGACTTGGGTATAACAAAGGACTAATTATTCATAAAATGATAAATAGATATGTTCCAGATAACATAACTAACATTTTGACACGCAACAGGAGAAAAACTTGTGTCCTCCCGAGAATTAAGCTCTTAAAAACAGCCTCATATTTTCAGGAACTACCCACTGGAACACACTACCATAAAATATGAGAAAATGTCTCAGTGTCACGATATTCAAAAAGATTTGTTTTACATAAATCTGCACTCACCCGCTGTTCTCATACCTAGCAATCTGATCAAGTACTAAAACATTTTTAGTGTTTAACTGCTTGGTAGAAATACTTAGAATACATCTATTTCAAATACATATTAATGTTTGACTCCTTGGAATATCTGTATTGTCTTATGTATAATGTATGCGTAATGTAATGTAGACCTTCTTTGGGCCAGGGCTGGATGTAAAGAGGTATAGCCATTGCTAATTTCATACCCTCATAAATACAATTTGTCCTCGTTCTTGTTCTTGTTCCCGCACTTGTTCTTGTTCTTATTCTTGTGCTTGTTCATGTTTTTGTTCTTGTTCATGTTCTTGTTCATATTCTTGTTGATATTCCTGTTCTTGTTCGTGTTTTTGTTTATATTCATGTTCTTGTTTATGTTCATGTTCTTGTTCTCTCTGTTTTCACCCTGTCTCTCAGGACGTTTCCGTTGTTTATGCCGGAGATGAAGGCAGGACGTCGACACCACAACCTGTTCATGTTGAGAGTGTGGTTCGGACAGATCCTCTCCTACATCAACGCCACCTTCAACATCGTCGTCTACTACACTATGGGCTCTCGCTACAGACAGACTGTCCGCGCTCTACTGGGCAGAAAGATTACCAAAGACAACCCTACCAATGGAGTCATGACGACATGTTCTCTCAAAAGTGGGTTTAAGTAATGCTAGACTATGGCTATTGCAGGAAGACGTGTGTGTCTTTTCTATTTATTGTAATCGTGAATTTAGAAACTGCATGCCTGTAAGCTGAGTGTAATATGAACTGATTCATCAAATAAATGAACACACAAAACATAGCTCTGCTGTTTATTCACAACAATTTGTACATCGGTTTTGTTGTTGTTGTCATCGTCGTTGTTGTTGTTGGTGTTGTTTTGTTGTTGTTGTTGTTTGTTTGTTTGCTATTTTTAATGAGAACTTGGTTTGTGTGGCGTTGGGAGCTGGAAAGTGATTGCCCAGTCAGTGGTGAGGCATTGTTGTTACGGGTCCCATCCAGTATCCTCTGGTCCTTCTTCTCAAGTTTGACCTGCAGTGTGGCTGCTGGCTTCTGGGAACCAGGCCTGATAACTACAGTGAAAGTCCTGATGACAGATGGGAAAGACGACAAACTGGGCATCCCTTTGGGTCCATGTTAAACATAGCTGAAAAGCAAAATAGACTGTGTGTGTCTAGAGCATCAAGTCTGGCTGTTTTTCTGATTGTACGTACACACCCTGTTTCTCTCTTGGTCCAGTATCTGGTCTAGACCTGGCTAGTTAGTGCCCATGCTATGCATATGTTCCGGGTTTCTCATCCCGACACTTTACCATTCGGCGTGTAAATAAGTGTTACAGAATGAAATGGTCTCTTTCCTCCTCCACCCTCTCCGGACTGAAGCCGAGATAGTGGTTCCTGCCCACTGTCAAAGAGAAAGACAGGTCAACATCCACATCTGGTACACGTCACAGTGTCAAAGACAGGTAAACATATCCACATCTGGTACACGTCACAGTGTCAAAGACAGGTCAACATATCCACATCTGGTACACGTCACAGTGTCAAAGACAGGTCAACATATCCACATCTGGTACACGTCACAGTGTCAAAGACAGGTCAACATATCCACATCTGGTACACGTCACAGTGTCAAAGACAGGTCAACATATCCACATCTGGTACACGTCACAGTGTCAAAGACAGGTCAACATATCCACATCTGGTACACGTCACAGTGTCAAAGACAGGTCAACATCCACATCTGGTACACGTCACAGTGTCAAAGACAGGTCAACATATCCACATCTGGTACACGTCACAGTGTCAAAGACAGGTCAACATATCCACATCTGGTACACGTCACAGTGTCAAAGACAGGTCAACATATCCACATCTGGTACACGTCACAGTGTCAAAGACAGGTCAACATCCACATCTGGTACACGTCACAGTGTCAAAGACAGGTCAACATCCATATCTGGTACACGTCACAGTGTCAAAGACAGGTCAGCATCCACATCTGGTACACGTCACAGTGTCAAAGACAGGTCAACATATCCACATCTGGTACACATCACAGTGTCAAAGACAGGTCAACATATCCACATCTGGTACACATCACAGTGTCAGACAGGTCAACATATCCACATCTGGTACACGTCACAGTGTCAAAGACAGGTCAACATATCCACATCTGGTACACGTCACAGTGTCAAAGACAGGTCAACATATCCACATCTGGTACACGTCACAGTGTCAAAGACAGGTCAACATATCCACATCTGGTACACGTCACAGTGTCAGACAGGTCAACATATCCACATCTGGTACACGTCACAGTGTCAAAGACAGGTCAACATATCCACATCTGGTACACATCACAGTGTCAGACAGGTCAACATATCCACATCTGGTACACGTCACAGTGTCAAAGACAGGTCAACATATCCACATCTGGTACACATCACAGTGTCAGACAGGTCAACATATCCACATCTGGAACACGTCACAGTGTCAGACAGGTCAACATATCCACATCTGGTACACATCACAGTGTCAAAGACAGGTCAACATATCCACATCTGGTACACGTCACAGTGTCAGACAGGTCATCATATCCACATCTGGTACACATCACAGTGTCAGACAGGTCATCATATCCACATCTGGTACACGTCACAGTGTCAGACAGGTCATCATATCCACATCTGGTACACGTCACAGTGTCAAAGACAGGTCAACATATCCACATCTGGTACACGTCACAGTGTCAGACAGGTCAACATATCCACATCTGGTACACATCACAGTGTCAAAGACAGGTCAACATATCCACATCTGGTACACGTCACAGTGTCAAAGACAGGTCAACATATCCACATCTGGTACGCATCACAGTGTCAAAGACAGGTCAACATATCCACATCTGGTACACATCACAGTGTCAGACAGGTCAACATATCCACATCTGGTACACATCACAGTGTCAAAGACAGGTCAACATATCCACATCTGGTACACATCACAGTGTCAGACAGGTCAACACATCCACATCTGGTACACGTCACAGTGTCAAAGACAGGTCAACATATCCACATCTGGTACACGTCACAGTGTCAAAGACAGGTCAACATATCCACATCTGGTACACGTCACAGTGTCAAAGACAGGTCAACATATCCACATCTGGTACACATCACAGTGTCAAAGACAGGTCAACATATCCACATCTGGTACACGTCACAGTGTCAAAGACAGGTCAACATATCCACACCTGGTACACGTCACAGTGTCAAAGACAGGTCAACATACATGTATCCACATCTGGTACACATCACAGTGTCAAAGACAGGTCAACATATCCACACCTGGTACACGTCACAGTGTCAAAGACAGGTCAACATACATGTATCCACACCTGGTACACATCACAGTGTCAAAGACAGGTCAACATATCCACACCTGGTACACGTCACAGTGTCAAAGACAGGTCAACATACATGTATCCACATCTGGTACACGTCACAGTGTCAAAGACAGGTCAACATATCCACACCTGGTACACATCACAGTGCGCATTAGTCCAGTCATGGCTGTCTCAGGTTTCTGACATCCCCAGGTGCCAGTGCAGTGCGTCAAGTGCTATGTGTTTGTGTCTGGCGGGCGCCTTGTCATTGTTGCATGCCCTGTATCATTGCGATACGTTGTATTGAGTAGGGATGTTTAGATAACATTATGCCATTCTGTCCGTCTTCTTTAGTCACATAAAAGTATGGAGACGTCAAAAAGTCTCTGTTGTGTTCATTTGTAAGAGAGAGAGAGAGAGAGAGAGAGAGAGAGACAGAGAGATAGAGAGAGAGAGACAGAGAGAGAGAGAGAGAGAGAGAGAGATGTATGTGATTGCACAAGTGTGGTGAGTGAAAGAGCTTGTATACCCGTCACCACCCAGTAACAACAAAACAATAACAACCACAATACAAAACAAAACTGTTGTCCACTTAGGTGTCTTTCCACTCCCTACCTGTGACAATAAGGCCACTGAAGACTGGGTCTGAATAAGACATGCAGCGCACAGACAGCCCCTTTGCTGGGCAAGAGGCTACTGTGTGGCGTCTGGAGTAGGGTAGTGAATGTCTGGTCAGTGGTTAGGCACTGTTGCTCTGGGTCCCATACAACTCTCTCGAGACTTTCTTGTTAATATTGGTGACAAAACACAACCCTGTCTGACGCCTCTTTTGATATTTTGGAAAGAGCTTACATTGTTTTCTATTCTCATTGCAGCTGTTTGTTCCCAGTACATATTTCTGATTATTCGTAGATCTTTTCCATCAACATTGAGTCTCTCCAGTTGGTTGATCAATTTATCATGTCTTACCGATCGAAAGCCTTGGTGTAGTCAACAAAGCATAAATACAAATCCTTATTCATCTCATTTGACCTCTCTATGATAGTTCTTATGATGTATATGGCATTAATAGTTCCTTTCCCTTCCACAAATCCACACTGTTCTTCTGCTATTTCTCTTTTGATTCTATTCCTTGTCCTCATCATGATTAATCTTAACAGGATTTTTGTTACATGGCTCATCAAACTGATTGTGCGATGGAGTTCGCATTCTATAGCCCCTGTCTTCTTTGGAAGTGCAATGAAAATTGATTTTGACATATCTTTGGGGATTTTTCCAGTGTCATAAATTTCATTTAGGAAGACTGTTATTTTTTCTATGCCAAATTCCTTCAGGGCTTCAATCATCTCTGTAGTAATGTTGTCTGGTCCTGGAGCTTTTCCCGGTTTCATCTTTTTCAGTGCCGCTCTAACTTCATCTTTCATTATGACTATGATGATCATACTACTACTACTACTGATGATCATACTACTGCTACTACTATTGATGATGATGATGATGATGATGATGTTGATGGTGATGATGATGATGATAATAATAATTACAAAGATGATATTAATGGTGATGATGAGGATGATTATCATCATTTTATCAATGACTAATTGATACATCAAATGCATTGTTGTTTACAATTTATTGTCTTATCTTTTTTTTTTTACATTGTGTTATGGTTTATCTGTTTTCATATGCTTACATCCATATACTATACGCATAGCAGCAAAGACTAACAGTAAGACGGGTCCAGTAAGATTTAATTGTGTTATTACTGGTAATACAGTGTTCTGAAGAGTGAAGTTTGAGGCTTTCTTGGTAGTCTGACATACAGTGTGTTTCTGTGCATAGATTTGAGCCAGTCAGTCATACAGGCAGACATTGGTTAAGCTGACGTGTTGACTCCCTTCAGCTCCTTCCAGGAGACTTGAATTGTAACAAAGCCCCAATCATAGGATCGGGACCACAGGATCAAGTGTTATATCTTTAATTAAGAACATGTCACTGAGGATTTTGCTCACATTTCCTGAGGGACACTGCAGGTATCTGTAGCTCTCGTGCCTGGTTGATACCGAGATATATTATGAGGGAAATTATGGAGTACAGCACCGTTATGCAGTAGTAATCAAGAGTTAAATTCTACACACCATACCGTACCAGGGGTCAGACAGGGTTGTGCTCTGTCACCAGATCTGTTTTCACTTTAAAGCGAAACCATCACAAGTAACCCAGAATTATGCCCTGGGATAAAGGTGGAGGAAGAATGATAAACAACATTCGTTATGCAGATGACACCGTGCTAAATGCAACCAACGAAAAAGACCTACAAAACATTGTGAAAATAATAGAAATACAAAGCAAAAATAAAGGGCTAAATAGCAAGAAGACTGAAGTCATGGTGATCAGTAAAAAACCATTAAATCCCCTCACAAAAAATAACAGCAAATGGCACAACATTGAGACAGGCTGATGAGTTTAAATATTTGGGAAGAGTCATCTCACCAGACAGCAGATGCACACTAGAATAAGCCAACAGAATTGGCCAAGCTAAAACAGCATTCAAGAAAATGAATAGGGTGTTCTAACCAACAAATGCCATCAGTTAACATCAAGAAGAGAGTTCTCCAGTGTTATATAGAATCGATACTGTTGTACGGATGTGAAACGTGGACAGTCAACACGCAAAGTCAGGACAAGATTGAGGCAGCTGAAATGAGGTTTCTTAGAAGAATGTTAGAGTTCCAAGAACAGCAAAGAAAACAAACAAGACAGTCTTGAAGAAGGCAAACACAAAAAAGAACACTAATGAAGATGATTAGGACAAGATAAGGAAATTTATAGGTCCTTTTATGAGTCAAGAGAAATTTGAGCACCTAGTTACAACAGGAAAACTGGAGGGAAAAAGATCACCACGTAGACCGAGGGAGAAGATATCGGGCTGATTTGCGGTATGGATGAAGACAAAAAGGGTGGGAGAAGCACTTGCAGCGACAAATGAAAGATTCGCATGGAGAGCCATGATTGCCAATGTCATGCAGCAGGGCTCATGGTGATGCTAATGATGATGATATACATACATATACTTATATGAACAGCGATGACATCAACAATAGTAACAACAACAACAACAATAACAACAACAACAACAATAATAATGATAACAACAACAACAACAATAATAATAATAATAATAATAATAATAATAATAATAATAATAATAATAATAATATAATAAAACAATAGATTACAACCGAAGACAGCAACTAACAACAGTACAGTCGACCCTTGGTCCTCGTGTTTGTCTATGACTGATGTGTATGGTTTCCAATTGTTGCAGTCGGTAGGAAAATGGCGAAGCAGACAAAAGAGAAGCTCAAGCAATTTCAAGACATTTTGATGAACAATTTATTTACATTACTGTTGAGTCTGAGGCCACAAATATAGCTGTGAACACGTTTTTTAAATAAATGTACTACAACCAAAAAATCATCATCCTATGTGATAAAAGAAAATCACGTTTTGTAGGTAAATGTACCAAAAATCACCATCATATGTGATACAAGGAAATCACGATTTGTAGGTAAATGTACCTAAAATCACCATCAATTATGGTAAAAGAAAATGTACCAACACTCACGATTATATGTGATGAAAGAAAATGTACCAACAATCACCATCATATGTGATACAAGGAAATCACGATTTGTAGGTAAATGTACCTAAAATCACCATCAATTATGGTAAAAGAAAATGTACCAACACTCACGATTATATGTGATGAAAGAAAATGTACCAACAATCACCATCATATGTGATACAAGGAAATCACGATTTGTAGGTAAATGTACCTAAAATCACCATCAATTATGGTAAAAGAAAATGTACCAACACTCACGATTATATGTGATGAAAGAAAATGTACCAACAATCACCATCATAAACCACTGATCGTCAAGTTAACATAAAATCATAGTGACTGTGAGAAACTGTACATGTACACCATCATTACATTTCACTTACATCCTCATCCTATGACCACCCCTACATTGTCACACTGTATCATCATCATCAGGTGCCCTGCCGCATGGCGTTGGCGATCATGGACTTCCATCTGCCTCTATCTCTCGTTGCCCCTAGCATCTCCCCCACCCTCCTCGTCCCCAGCCACTCTCCAAGTCCGTCCAGCATTTTCTCTCTGGGTCTACCCGGTGCTCTCTTTCCCTCCAGCTTTCCCGTTGTGACCAGGTGCTCCAAATCCCCCTTCCTCATAAAATGGCCTATAAATGTTGCCTGTCTTTTCCTAATCTTCCATATGAGTGATCTACTTGTGTCTGCCTCCATCAACACTGTCTTGTTTGTTTTCTTTGTTGTCCATGGAACCCTCAATATTCTTTTTAGAAACCACACCTCGGCTGCCTCAATCTTGTTCTGGCTCTGTTTGTTGACTGTCCACGCCTCGCATCCGTACAACAGTATTGGTTCTATATAACATTCAAAATCTCTCTTCCTGATGTTAATTGACAGGCATTTGTCGGTAAGAATGCTTGTCATCTTCTTGAATGATATGTCAACCAATATGATATGTCAACCAACATGATATGTCAACCAACATGATATGTCAACGAATGTGATATGTCAACCAACATGACAAGTCAACCAACATATATCAACCAATGTGATATGTCAACCAACACGACATGTCAACCAACATGATATGTCAACCAATGTAATATGTCAACCAACACGACATGTCAACCAGCATGATATGTCAACCAATGTGATATGTCAACCAACATGATATGTCAGCAATATGATATGTCAGCAATATCCTGAGCTGAAAGAGGCACTCTCGTATGTTAATGCTCCACAACGGTAGAAAAAGCCCCAAATCTGCCATGACAGAGTACCCACATAAGTGAAAGAGAGCTCACAAAAATGACGAAACATCCACGTAAATAACAAGCATTCACATGAATGCCATAACCCACATAAATGAAAGAGTATTCACATAATGACAAAGTAACCGCATAAATAACAGAGTACCCACATAAATGACAGAGAACCCACTGAAATGACGAAGTACCCACACAGATGACAGAGTACAATACTCACAAAAATGACACAGTACCCATATAAGTAACAGAGTACCCACAAAAATGACACAGTACCCACATAATTGACAAAGTTCCCATACAGATGACAGAGTACAATACCCACAAAAATGACACAGTACCTACATAAATGACAAATAATACCCACATAAATGACAGAGTACCATACCCACTTAAATGACACAGTAAATGAAGGAGTGCCATAAATATCAGTAACCACATAAATGACAATACACAGGACACACAACATCCACACCAATGACACAGAACCCGTATAAGTGACAGAGTACCCACACAAACAACAAGAATACCATAAATGTCAGAAACAACATAAGTGACAGAGTACCCACACAAACAACAAGAATACCATAAATGTCAGAAACAACATAAGTGACAGAATAACCACACAAATAACAAGAATACCATAAATGTCAGAACAAACATAAGTGACAGAATAACCACACAAATAACAAGAATACCATAAATGTCAGAACCAACACAAGTGACAGAATAACCACACAAATAACAAGAATACCATAAATGTCAAAACCAACATAAGTGACAGAATAACTATACAAATAACAAGAATACCATAAATGTCAGAACCAACACAAGTGACAGAATAACCACACAAATAACAAGAATACCATAAATGTCAGAACAAACATAAGTGACAGAATAACCACACAAACAACAAGAATACCATAAATGTCAGAAACAACATAAGTGACAGAATAACCACACAAATAACAAGAATACCATAAATGTCAGAAACAACATAAGTGACAGAATAACCACACAAATAACAAGAATACCATAAATGTCAGAACCAACACAAGTGACAGAATAACCATACAAATAACAAGAATACCATAAATGTCAGAACAAACATAAGTGACAGAATAACCACACAAATAACAAGAATACCATGAATGTCAGAACAAACATAAGCGACAGAATAACCACACAAATAACAAGAATACCATAAATATCAGAACAAACATAAGTGACAGAATAACCACACAACTAACAAGAATACCATAAATGTCAGAACCAACATATGTGACAGAGTGCCCACGTAAGTACGAACAATCAGAGTAAAGTGCGAATAACCAGAGTACCAACATTAAGAGTGAACAGTCATGGTCAACATGAGAAGTGTTGTAAGTTTGTACATGTTGACAATCAACAACAGTACTCGTGTGAATAATCATTACCAATCAACACCAATAAAAGAATTCACCCGTATTACCAAACGTCCAAACTGAAAGCATGGAATTGTGAGGTATTCATCTCTTACTGTTATTCATTATCTGAAGGTGGCATCAAGGTTTCACTGACATTCATTATTGCAGGGCATTTTAAGAAATGTGGCTACTACTTATAAACACAAGTCACAGTCAGTCTAAATACTACAGATTCATACTTCATAGAACTTTCCAATGGGAGAATTGTCGATGCTTACCAGTATAAGTATATAAAATTGCAAGGTAGCGATGTAAGTGTATTGAGGTAAAATGCTAAACATTAATAATCAACAGAGTATAAAATATATGAAACTGTGCAAATCTAGTATACATTAAAACGTTCATATTCAACAGAGGTATTCTGCAAAAAATAGCAGTGACATTAATCCCTGTACTGCTGTAGTCTGAACTAGGTCAACACCACCCAAATGAATGAGCATTAATCCCTGTACTGCTGTACTGTCTGAACTAGGTCAACACTACCCAAATGAATGAGCATTAATCCCTGTACTGCTGTAGTCTGAACTAGGTCAACACCACCAAATGAATGAGCATTAATCCCTGTACTGCTGTACTGTCTGAACTAGGTCAACACTACCCAAATGAATGAGCATTAATCCCTGTACTGCTGTAGTCTGAACTAGGTCAACACACCCAAATGAATGAGCATTAATCCCTGTACTGCTGTACTGTCTGAACTAGGTCAACACTACCCAAATGAATGAGCATTAATCCCTGTACTGCTGTACTGTCTGAACTAGGTCAACACCACCCAAATGAATGAGCATTAATCCCTGTACTGCTGTACTGTCTGAACTAGGTCAACACTACCCAAATGAATGAGCATTAATCCCTGTACTGCTGTACTGTCTGAACTAGGTCAACACTACCCAAATGAATGAGCATTAGATTTGCACAGTTTCATATATTTTATACTCTGTTGATTATTAATGTTTAGCATTTTACCTCAATACACTTACATCGCTACCTTGCAATTTTATATACTTATACTGGTAAGCATCGACAATTCTCCCATTGGAAAGTTCTATGAAGTATGAATCTGTAGTATTTAGACTGACTGTGACTTGTGTTTATAAGTAGCAGCCACATTTCTTAAAATGCCCTGCAATAATGAATGTCAGTGAAACCTTGATGCCACCTTCAGATAATGAATAACAGTAAGAGATGAATAACATTGTATGTATGTACATAGCAAGCGTCCAATTCTCGCTCAGATCACTCTATATGCATATCACAGAAAAGATCAACATCACAATTAAATCATCTTTATCAAATTCTTCAACAACAACAACAAAAAACAACCAAGCAAAAACAAAAAACAAAACAAAAAACCCCACAGCAACAATAACAGCAGCAAACCCCAAATTCTACACACTATAACAATGTTTGAAACCCTCCTCGTCCATTCTTCTATACAACGATTGATCAAAGTAAACCTCTGTGCATTTCTCCATGACAACGCCTTCCTGTTCACCCCAAGAAGAATCCTTCTCATGCATGCTTCCTGTTATACATTCATCTTGCGAGGATCTGTGTGATAAGTTTTCCATTACAGATATATACACACAATCTTTGCTGTTTTTTGCTGGTTTTGTTTTTGCAGGAGACTTCACTTTTTGTTTACTTTTCATTTAACATCTATTTACTGTAAGGGCTATTAGTACTTGTTCTTATTCTTTTCTTGTTCACCCTCACGTGTATGAAGTTAGGAGCCCAAGTTCAAGAGAGATTCATTGCACTTGGATAATCTGTTACGCCCTTTACCAAATCCGCCGACAGTAAGTCCTATTTGACAGGCTGCTTCAGATGACACAAAACCCTGTTCGTTGGCCGAGTCTGGACATCGGGAGTGGAATAGGACCCATGAAACACTGACACCACCCAAATGAATGAGCATTAATCCCTGTACTGCTGTAGTCTGAACTAGGTCAACACCACCCAAATGAATGAGCATTAATCCCTGTACTGCTGTACTGTCTGAACTAGGTCAACACTACCCAAATGAATGAGCATTAATCCCTGTACTGCTGGACTGTCTGAACTAGGTCAACACCACCCAAAAGAATGAGCATTAATCCCTGTACTGCTGGGCTGTCTGAACTAGGTCAACACCACCCAAATGAGCGTTAATCCCTGTACTGCTGGACTATCTGAACTAGGTCAACACCACCCAAATGAGCGTTAATCCCTGTACTGCTGGGCTGTCTGAACTAGGTCAACACCACTCAAATGAGCGTTAATCCCTGTACTGCTGGACTGTCTGAACTAGGTCAACACCACCCAAATGAGCGTTAATCCCCGTACTGTTGGACTGTCTGAACTAGGTCAACACCACCCTAATGAGCGTTAATCCCTGTGCTGCTGGACTGTCTGAACTAGGTCAACACCACCCTAATGAGCGTTAATCCACGTACTACTGGGCTGTCTGAACTAGGTCAACACCACCCAAATGAGCGTTAATCCCTGTGCTGCTGGGCTGTCTGAACTAGGTCAACACCACCCTAATGAGCGTTAATCCCTGTACTGCTGGACTATCTGAACTAGGTCAACACCACCCAAATGAATGAGCATTAATCCCTGTACTGCTGGGCTGTCTGAACTAGTCAACACCACCCAAATGAATGAGCGTTAATCCCTGTACTGCTGTACTGTCTGAACTAGGTCAACACCACCCTAATGAGCGTTAATCTCTGTACTGCTGTACTGTCTGAACTAGGTCAACACCACCCTAATGAGCGTTAATCCCTGTACTGCTGGACTGTCTGAACTAGGTCAACACCACCCAAATGAATGAGCGTTAATCCCTGTACTGCTGGGCTGTCTGAACTAGGTCAACACCACCCTAATGAGCATTAATCCCTGTACTGCTGTACTGTCTGAACTAGGTCAACACCACCCAAATGAATGAGCGTTAATCCCTGTACTGCTGGGCTGTCTGAACTAGGTCAACACCACCCAAATGGATGAGCATTGATCCCTATACTGCTGGGCTGTCTGAACTAGGTCAACACCACCCAAATGGATGAGCATTGATCCCTATACTGCTCTACTGTCTGAACTAGGTCAATAGCCCAGTGCTGCATGGAACATAGCCGATTCCTCGCACACGTAAAAAGTCATCATCACTGTCATCATTCCCTACAATTTCATTTTCACTTTCACTGCTCGAAATTTCATGAGACACAAACTGCCAGTATTTCTGCAACCACTTCATCAAGTGTAAACCAAGAATCCTTGCCACGAGAACAAACCATAAACGTCATGCGTAAGAGTTTGTAAGAACGTTTATCCAGCCACCAAACTTTTTCAGACACAAAGAAACAACCCGCACTGCATAACTATGAGAATGGAAACAACTGTACTCGCTGGTTGTATGCTTATCATTTGCTTGCACAGCATGCAGACGGTTTATCAGGAACAAACTAACAGAAGGGAGAAATGACCAGCATGATCGTCAGGCTGTCAGGAGGTTAAAGGTAAGCAACAAAATCGCCAACTGTCATGTTCTGTGGGGTGGGGTTCAACTCAACGCAGGAGATTTTGAATCTATGGCTTGACTACATCAGCCAGCCAGCCAGCCAGCCAGCCAGCCAGCCAGCCAGCCAGCCAGCCAGCCAGCCAGCCACCTAAAGCTAGCTGGCTTACGAAGGACACCTGCATCACTTCAGCATGGAAACAAGACCCTGAAGGTTCACATCAGCAGACATGCACGGCTGGAGGCCCGATTCGCTCCTCGAGAAGTGGTGCTTCGTCTGCCTGATTTAGGACTTTTCACAGGTGCCACGTTCGCACTGGGGTCAGCATCTGACATGGAAAAACAGACATTCTGACATTATCTGTTAGTCATGCAAACAATAAGAATTATTGTAATGATCGTAACAAAAAAAAAATGATGATGATGATGATGGTGATGATGGTAATAATAATAATAATAATAATGATGATGATGATGATGATGCTGATAATAATAATAATAATAATAATAATAATAATAACAATAACAATAATAATAATAATAATAACAATAATAATAATAATTATAATAATAATAACAATAATAATATTAATTGTTAATGATGCAAACTGATAATTTGTATTAAAATAACAACAGCTAGAAACTGAATGCCATCTGCTGATTTTACAGCTCATCAAAGTGTAGTGATGGGTGTGCTATGGAAAGATTTTTAGTCCATACAGTGGAGACTCATTCACTGCACAGATGTGTCACTGATGAGTCATCTCCGTCTCTCCCCTCCCCTGCCCTCCCCACTCCCTTCAAATACCAAACTGAATTAAAAAAAAAAAAGAACAACTAGAAGTTAGAACTTAACATGTGAAATAAATAATTATTGTTCTGAACAAGACAACAGCATGACACACAAGGAACTTTCTGTCACCAAGTCAACAGACCACACCTCACTGATCTTTCTGCATCGAGCTCCCCCGCCCCATATCACCCCACCCCCACCGCCTTGCAAACAGGACAACAATCCCAATCCTACAGGACAACAATCCCAATCCTGCAGGACAACAATCCTAATCCTACAGGACAACAATCCCAATCCTACAGGACAACAATTCCAATCCTGCAGGACAACAATCCCGATCCTACAGGACAACAATCCCGATCCTGCAGGACAACAATGCCAGTCCTACAGGACGACAATCCCAATCCTGCAGGACAACAATCCCAATCCTGCAGTCCTTCTGCCACAGAGACAGCACACACACACACACACACACACACACACACACACACACACAAGTCAAGTCCATTTCAGCACAAATTCACGTCAACTCTAACATTCTTCCCACCCGAAACACACACACACCCCCCCCTCTCACAATTCCCCCCTACACCACGCAAACACACACACATAGCACCAACAAAACGTTATGAAGAAATCTAAACAAACAAACAAACAAACAAACCAAAGCACAATGTAGTTAAAACAATCGTGTTTGGACTGGGGCTTGTCAGTAACTACTGTAAGTCATGTACATTTGGATGCCTGTCTTCTCTTGTTATCTATCCCTGGCAGCAAGTCGGAAGTTTCCACACAGAATGAAATGCATCATGTCTCCTGTTTTGGCGACACAGGACTTTCCCATTGAAGGAATGAAATACTGACAGTGACACAGTGCTTTGTGAAGGTCTACAGGTTGATACCTAGCCAGGTCTTCTGCACTACCATCCTGTCACTGGCAGTCTTCCTTCTTTTTTTTTCCTTGTATGTGTCGGTCTATGTATGTATGTGTGTGTGTGTGTATGTATAGGTACACACACACACCACACACACACACACACACACATATATATATATATATATATATATATATATATATATATATGTTTATATTATGTATACATATATGATATGTGTATCACACACACACATACACACACACACACACACACACACACACATATATATATATACATGTTATATATATATACATAAATATATATGTGTGTGTGGATGTGTCTGTGCATACACATTTACATGAGGCATGTGCATATACATACCTATGTGCATAATCATATGTGTAAATAAATGTGCGTAATATCATGTGCCTACTCAATGAAGGGTATGATCTTTCGTATAAAAACGAAAATGATATCAAACCCATCACACACACACACACACACACACACACACACACACACACACATACACACACACACACATCACAACACACAATAACACATACAACACACACACACACAAACCTACACTCAAACCTCCAAAAATTAATCACATAATCACCTTCCTCTTTGGCCATGGGGTAACTGACGTCCTCTTCCTCTTCCATGATGACATAGTCGTCCTCATTGCCCTGGGGGTGTTTGGCGTAGGTGACGGCGGTGACGGCTGACGAAACGTCAGCGGTGACATTGCCCACCTTGGCGCTGTGCTGGGGGCATAGCCACAGCTGTTTGCCGTTGGTCACGTGACACCTGTAAAATATTGAGTAAGGTTTTGTGTGAGCATGACTGAAATTTGGGCAACTCACACCATAATTGAAATTCGGGCAATTCAGACCATAATTGAAATTTGGGCAATTCATTCCATAATTGAAACTTGGGCAATTCATTCCAAGACTGAAAATCGGACAACTCATTCCATGATTCAATTTTGGGCAATTTATTCCATTCATGAAATTTGGGCGATTCATCCATGCATGAAACTTGGGTAATTCATTCCATGATTGAAACTTGGGCAATTCATTCCATGATTGAAACTTGGGCAATTCATTCCATGATTGAAATTTGGGCACTTCATTCCATGATCGAAACTTGGGCAATTCATTCCATGATTGAAACTTGGGCAATTCATTCCATGATTGAAATTTGGGCAATTCATTCCATAATTGAAATTTGGGACCACTAGGCGTGGTGCAGTGGGTGAATGATGCTGACTGCTGACTGGAAGATTTTCGATTCGAATCCCATCAGTCCTTGTGGGATTGTTCGGCCCCAAGCAGCCCCTACACAAAGATGAACGAGCAGTGGGCTCATGGGGAAGACCTGGACCACACATTCCAGCATCATCCACTGCACAGCTGTGTCATGAGGATGTTGCTCACATTTCCTGGGTATTGCTCACATCTCCTAAACAACACTACAGGTGACTGTGTCTCTCTAGCCCGCTTGATGCCAGGATATAGTATGGTGCTCACATCTCCTGAACAACACAACAGGTGACTGTGTCTCTCTAGCCCGGTTGATGCCAGGATATAGTATTGTGCTGACATCTCCTAAACAACACCACAGGTGACTGTGTCTCTCTAGCCTGGTTGATGCCAGGATATAGTATGGTGCTCACATCTCCTGAACAACACCACAGGTGACTGTGTCTCTCTAGCCCAGTTCATGCCAGGATATAGTACGGTGCTCACATCTCCTAAACAACACCACAGGTGACTGTGTCTCTCTAGCCCGCTTGATGCCAGGATATAGTATGAAAGTGAGCATACAGTACAGCCGTGTTATATGGTCTCAATCCTATACTAGGTAGGATCCCACTGTCACAGTGTAATACTAATAGATGTAAGTGACTGGCGGTGTCTTGCAGTTTGTGCATGTTCGTGGAGATCTAGCAGTTGATCCTTCTTCTCAGAGACAAAATACACCAGTCCGGGTTAAACGAAAATGATCCTTTATTGAAGAACGAAGAAAACACAACAGGAACTGGGTAAACACTTCACATATCCAATGCACCACTCCTAGTTTGCAGAATTATTCTTCTTCAGCCCTCAAATCTACACGCAGCAACTCCACAAATCTACAGCAACTTCTCTATCTCTGACAGCAGGCTTACACTTTAATTCTTCCGATCACACTTTAATTCTTCCGATCGCTCTCTCGGAGAAGTCACACTTTATTTATAACACATGGAAAGTTCCACAATATTCTCGCTTTTCCCTAGATTTTCAGCCAATCATAGCCACATTCTCGAACCTTCCCTTTCTAGAATACTCTGTAGTTCTAGCCAATCATCGTACAGATTAAACTTCTAGCCAATTTTTGTATGTACAGATTAAATTTGTTTACGATTTCCGGAACATTCTAGAGAAAGATATAAGGTATTCTACGTTTTTCTTGTAATTTCTAGATTGTTCCAAAGGATTCTACATATTCCCATACAACGAAATCGAACTTAAACATATATTTTCAGTGTTAGCATAAACCAAAACAAATATTCTCGATTCATTATCCAGTATATCACAAACCAATCTTCAAGAACGAACAGCGACGGTAGCTGATCGACAGACACATTTTGACGTCACACTTCTCTTATCGCATTGGCATTTCACACTGGGTCTCTCTTTTTTTTAAGTGTAACACCCACATTATCAGTATCATTATTCCTGTTGTCTGGAAACTTCAGTGATCATCGCATCATAAAAAATGTCCTAAATTCTGTGACCCTTCATGCAGTGAGACTCATGGTGACCTGGGGTTTGGTTTTCACAACTTCTTACATGTCAGATATGGATTCTACTTTGTTTCTTTGTTCGTTAGTTATTTCTTTTAACGTCTATTCGCATATGCGCTTTTAGACGAGGGAAAAAATGAATAAAAATGAATGGACAAGTAAA
>JAPXFY010000032.1:24684355-24691855 GCA_030674185.1 Monoplex corrugatus
CACACACACATACATACATACATACATACACACACACCACACACACACACACACACAACCTCCTCAAAGTTCTTGCAGAGTTGTTCCCCCTGGGGCAGAGTGAGGACGGGCAGGGACAGTGCTGTGTGTTTCAGGACGGCCATCATGCGAACACAGAATGGCGCCACCTCTTTCAAGAATGTGTCATCGTCATTCACCAACTGCTGAGGGAAGGGAAGGGATCCTTCCACCTCGTGCCAACCCTGGAATGGAATTGGAATGGAATCTTTATTTAATGTCTGTTCACAATAGTGATTTTAGACACACACACACACACACACACACACACACACACACACACACACACACACACACACACACTGAGAGAGGGAGAAAAAAAAGGAGGGTGGGGGACGGGAATGGGAAGGGGTAGTGGGAGTTTGAATGTAAGAAGGGGAACAATTACAATTAAGAATTCAGAACATTAAGTTAAGTGTCAATTAATAACAGACAACAATTAATTAACTCTTCATAACAATCTGCCAACAGGGGATCTGAGAATCAACTGGACTACCGAAATGATATAATTATTTTTGTTGTAAAGGATATCTCTAGAGTCAGTACATGAAAAATCGAGATTGTTATTTCTATATGTCGTAAGTAAGATAGGACATTCAAAGAGCAGATGGTGGACAGATAATGCTTTTGAACAAATACATACATTCTGTGTATATTTTGTTTTCCAAGAGTTAAGCCTTAGTTTGTATATCAAGGACGCTAGCTGTCTGGGGCAGTTAGGTATCAGGTTTTGAGTATTGGAAAAATTTGTATAAAGTGAACATTCTAACAGAACCAAGTTCATGAACTGACAGTCGTATGTTATGGAAAGTTACGGTATTTGCATTATTGGATGCACCGTCTTTTGCTAATTTGTCCGAAACTTCATTCCAATACAGTCCACAATGTGACGGAACCCAGCAAAAAATTTATACCAACACCACTGGATGAAATACAATGTATCAAATGTTTGATCTCAAATATAATGTCTGGGGAGTTGACATCAGCTTGGATGTTTAATTTTAACGTTCACATGAATGGACGATTTGTAGCGTGTTTTTTTTTTCTCTCTCTTTTTCTTCCTTTTTCATCTCTTACTTCTTCTTCTACTACTACTACTATTACTACTACTATTATTACTACTACTACTGCTGCTATTTCCTGCTTCATCTACTTCTTTTCTTCTTTGTCTTCTTTGCTAGACAAAGATTTTAGTAGTTTTGCTTCTTCTTTTTCTCTTCTTCTTCTTCTTTTACTTCATAAGCTAGAGAAAGATTTCAGTAATTTTCTTTTTCTCGTTCTACTTCTTCTAACTCTCCTTCTTCTTCTACTTCCTCCTCCTACTCCTCCTCCTATTTCTTCTCCTTCTTCCCAAGTTGGAGCTCCTAAGCATGTACATTCATACAAACCTACCTACTCAGTAAGGGAGTCGATTTCTCCGTACACGATCGTTTTTTTTTATGTGTCCTTAAATGCAGTCATACTCTGTCTTTACGGAACTATGAACAGAATTTGGAAGAAATACAGAACGAACAAAACGGCAGAAATAAGGAAATCTTGTTGGGAAAAGAAACATGACAGGAACGGGAACCGTTAACTACCTGACAGCAAACTATGTTGTTCCAGGAGCAACCAGTCGCCGTGGTGTAGTGGTTAACGCAACGGACTACAGACTGGAAGGTTGCGGGTTCGAATCCCCATCAGTACCTTCAAAAATCATTGTGGGATTTTTCAGCTCTAACCGGCTCCTACTGAGTTGGGCGTGCTATGGGCTCATTGGGAAGACTGGAATCACACAGTCAAAGTCTCATCCACTTTGCTGATGTGTCAGTGAGGGTGTTGTTCAAATCTTATGACCAACACCGCAGGTATCTGTATCTCTCGGGCCTGGTTGACGCCAGGATATATTATGATAGTAAGCGTAGAGTACAACCCTGTCACGGAGTCTCAATCCTCCCATTCATCACTGACATCATCAACACTTCTTTTCAAACTGGAACTGTCCCAGATTCTTTCAAGTCTGCTATTGTTCACCCTCTCCTCAAGAAACACAATTTAGACCCAAATGAACTGAAAAATTACAGGCCTATCTCTAATCTCTCTTTCTTGTCAAAACTCCTTGAAAAAGTCGTCCTCAACCAGCTGAACTCTCACCTGTCTGCCAACAATCTCCTCAATCCTTTCCAGTCAGCCTACCGCCAGTGCCATAGCACTGAAACTGCCCTACTACACATTCTCAACAATCTCCTCCTTGCAACTGATACTGGCAAAGTCTCTCTCCTCACACTCCTTGATCTGTCTGCAGCTTTCGATACCATTGACCATGGTATTCTCCTTTCTAGACTTCATCATACTTTTGGCATCTCTGACATTGCTCTCTCCTTTTTCACTTCGTATTTATCAAACAGAAAACAAACTGTTCTCATCAATGGCACTTACTCTCAACCTGCATACCTGACCTGTGGTGTTCCACAAGGATCTGTCCTTGGCCCTGTTCTTTTCACTCTTTATACCTCCCCCCTGTCCACCATCATCAACTCCCACTCTATAAAACACCACTTCTATGCTGATGACACCCAACTTCAAGATAGTGACTCACCTGATAATATACAGCGCCTGTTGACTCGCACCACTGAGTGTTACTCGGACATTAAGAACTGGATGACACACAATAGACTTCAGCTTAATGACGACAAGACAGAAGCTATCCTCATTGGCACCCGTCAGAAACTTTCCCAGCTGCCTCCTCTTTCTCTCCCATTATGTAACACATCAGTCCCAATTTCTGATTCAGCTAAAAACCTTGGTGTCTGCATTGACTCTACCCTGTCCATGAACAACTTTGTTTCTCAAACTGCCAGATCTTGCTACTATCATCTCCATCGTATAAGCCTGATCAGGAAGTATCTCTCTGTCGAAACAACTGCAAAACTCGTTCTCTCCTTCATAATGTCTCGCATTGACTATTGCAATTCACTCCTGTCTGGTCTTCCTGCCTCCACCAGTCACATCCTACAGCGCATTCAAAACAATGCTGTACGCCTTGTACTCAAAAAGAAAAAAGCTGACCACATATCTCCTCTCCTGGCACAACTTCACTGGCTCCCTGTATCAAAGCGCATACAGTACAAACTAGACACCATGTGCTACAAAAGCCTCAATAACGCAGCCCCCGATTACCTGTCAAGCCTACTTGAGATCTATGTTCCCTCACGTACCCTCCGCTCTGCCTCCGATCCTCTGACTTTTCGCTTTCCACGCACTAAGCTCAATACCTATGGTCCACGAGCCTTCTCTGTTTCTGGTCCACTCTCCTGGAACAAACTTCCTCTCTCAGTCCGTCAGCAACCTACTTTTGCCTCCTTCAAGTCCGCTCTCAAAACTCACCTTTTCTCCTCTGCATAAAATCCTAACCTCACTCAACCCCCTCTGCAGCCTGTCTCCGCTCGGAGGGGAATCACTTTGTTTTAATATATAATTGTATATGATGTGCTCTCTGTGGTTTTCCATTGGTTTTATTCTTGCTTTTATTGCTTTTATTCTTTTCTCCCCATTTGTGGCCATGCATGTGTGTGTGTGTGTGTGTGTGTGTGTGTGTGTGTGTGTGTGTGTGTGTGTGTGTGTGTGTGTGTGTGTGTGTGTGTGTGTGTGTGTGTGCGTGCGTGCGTGCGTGTGTGCGTGTGTGTCTTTTCGGCGCTTGGATTTGATTTTGTCGAGATTTGCGCTATATAAATATTGTAATTATTATGTATGCATGTGCGTACGTATGTATGTATGTATGTATGTATGTATACGCTTAGATTTATGTATGTATGTATGTATGCATGTATACGCTCAGCTTAAATTTATGTATGTAAGTATGTAGGCATGTATGTATGCATGTATACGCTCATATGTATGTAGGTATGTATGCATGTATACGCTCAGCGCTTAGATTTGATTTTGTCAAGATTTTGCGCTATATAAATAAAATATATTATTATTATTATCTTAGATGGAACTCCATAGCATCAAGATTATCATCCACATCGACATCATCATCATTGCATAATAAAATCTGTTTCAGCTTCTGTGGCCATTTAAGCGGCGTAGAAAATGAGACGAAAACCCCCCAAAACAAAAAAAAACAAAAAAGGTGACACTAAGGTAACCTCCCTGAGTGCGATGATCCTTAAGAAAAGAAAAAAAAAATGTTGCTCCAGGAGTTTGAAAACAGTAAGGATACCTTAATTTCTGCGTTTACAACTACCATATCCCACTGCCGGAAACAGTTTTACGTAGATGTATTTCTTTACTTTCATCATTATATCTCTGCCACAATGAATCTGATTTTGGAGGTGACTATCCGGAAAACGGTGAGGCATTGCTACTCTGGGTCCTGTCCAGCACCCTCGGCTGTTTCGTGTTCACTCTTGTTCACATTAAGAAGCATTTCTTTACTTTCAGTTTTCTTTGTAATCACAATGGATTTACGATCTGAACCCCGGGATGCTGTCACTCCACACTGCAGTCACGAATTTCTTCCTTTTAGTCTGCATGCTTGTATTTTCATTAACCCAGTGGATTTTTTTCTCCATTCATCTGCCAGGGACAACTTCTTTTTCTAAGCGGGATCTTTACCATGGACTGCACACGTGAACTTCAATTTATCGTCTCATCCGAGAAAGTTGCACCAAGACCACGATTTCTGATTTAGTGTGGTTGGATTCCCTGTCCAAACCGTGATTCAAACCCTGGCTTTTTGGCATCCTAGGCAGGTATTTAGACCACTAGGCCAGGGACTCCATTCAGATGGTCTCAGCACAGTTTCTGCTGGTCTGTTGGTCTCGTGGCGTGATTCACTGTGCATTTTTTATATAAATGACCTATCATCAACCGGCAGGGTGAAGTTATGAAATATAGGTGTGATTATACAGACATGTATAAAATGCATGTATGCAGAAAAGAAGACCCCCTTACTATCTAAAAGCAAACTATATAACTCCTGTGGTTTCAGAACAGTAGGGCACCGCATATTCTCACAATAATTAAGTTAAAGGAAAAATAAAAACAAAAACAATCTATAGCCTTTAAGTTACACCAAAACAACTAACAGTCTTACAGCCTTTAAGTTATAACAGAACAATAAACATTTTCGCAGCCTTTCAGTTAAAACAAAACGAACAAAAATTCTCACAGCCTTTAAATTAAAACAAAACAAGAATAAAATCTCACGGTCTTTAAGCTGCAACAAAAATTCTCAAAGGCTTTTAGTTTGAACTAAACAGGAAAAGTCTTAAATTACAACAAAACAACAAAAATTCTCAAAGGCTTTTAGTTTGAACTAAACAGGAAAAGTCTTAAATTACAACAAAACAACAAAAATTCTCAAAGGCTTTTAGTTTGAACTAAACAGGAAAAGTCTTAAATTACAACAAAACAACAAAAATTCTCAAAGGCTTTTAGTTTGAACTAAACAGGAAAAGTCTTAAATTACAACAAACAACAAAAATTCTCAAAGGCTTTTAGTTTGAACTAAACAGGAAAAGTCTTAAATTACAACAAAACAACAAAAATTCTCAAAGGCTTTTAGTTTGAACTAAACAGGAAAAGTCTTAAATTACAATAAAACAACAAAAATTCTCAAAGGCTTTTAGTTTGAACTAAACAGGAAAAGTCTTAAATTACAATAAAACAACAAAAATTCTCAAAGGCTTTTAGTTTGAACTAAACAGGAAAAGTCTTAAATTACAACAAAACAACAAAAATTCTCAAAGGCTTTTAGTTTGAACTAAACAGGAAAAGTCTTAAATTACAACAAAACAACAAAAATTCTCGTAGCCATTAAGTTACAACAAAACAAACAAAATCACTGTCACTAAGTCATAACAAAACAAACAAAATCACTGTCGCTAAGTTACAACAAAACAAACAAAATCACTGTCTTTAAGTTACAACGAAACAAACAAAGTCACTGTTACTAAGTCACAACAAAACACACAAAATCACTGTCGCTAAGTTACAACAAAACAAACAAAATCACTGTCACTAAGTCAACCCAAATCACTGTCACTAAGTCACAACAAAACAAACAAAATCACTGTCGCTAAGTTACAACAAAACAAACAAAATCACTGTCGCTAAGTCACAACAAAACAAACAAAATCACTGTCACTAAGTCACAACAAAACAAACAAAATCACTGTCGCTAAGTCATAACAAAACAAACAAAATCACTGTCACTAAGTCACAACAAAACAAACAAAATCACTGTAAGTCACAACAAAACAAACAAAATCACTGTCGCTAAGTCACAACAAAACAAACAAAATCACTGTCACTAAGTTACAACAAAACAAACAAAATCACTGTCACTAAGTTACAACAAAACAAACAAAATCACTGTCGCTAAGTCACAACAAAACAAACAAAATCACTGTCGCTAAGTCACAACAAAACACACAAAATCACTGTCCTTAAGTCACAACAAAACAACAAAATCACTGTAAGTCACAACAAAACACACAAAATCACTGTCTAAGTCACAACAAAACAAAAAAATCACTGTGCTAAGTCACAACAAAACAAACAAAATCACTGTCACTAAGTCACAACAAAACAAACAAAATCACTGTCACTAAGTCACAACAAAACAAACAAAATCACTGTCCTAAGTCACAACAAAACAAACAAAATCACTGTCACTAAGTCACAACAAAACAAACAAAATCACTGTCACTAAGTCACAACAAAACAAACAAAATCACTGTCACTAAGTCACAACAAAACAAACAAAATCACTGTCTAAGTCACAACAAAACAAACAAAATCCTCTGACAGCCATCACGTTACCTACCTGTTCCCACTCGCACAGCACTTTGAAGCAGTACTGGTCAGACACTGCTGATGCTTGTTTCGCGTCTTCAAATTCGTCCATTGCCGCTGCCTTGGCCTCTTCCTCTGTCTGCCACCAGTCAAAGACATGGAGAGAACGAAGATGATAATGATGAAATGATGATAAAATTGATGGTCTCGCTTATGGTAACAATGGCATTGATGATAATAACACTACTGATGATGAGAATATGAATTCATATATGCATTCTCTTCTTGGACAGTGACAGAATTTGAGCGAAACAAGCTTCTGAAGTTAACCAGACTTCCGTAGTGTTTCCCACAGACCCTTAGGTGACCGGAGTCAAACACTTTGGTCACATCTACGAACAGCAAATGGCCAGCATGCCTGACCGGCAACATTATTTTGGTCCTTACGTCAAACACCTTTATCAACGTCTCTGAATGCACTTAGTGTTCAGGTGCCACGTCTCTAAAACATATTCACATTTTACATTCATAAAGAGAACGGACAATACAGAACGCTCCCCCCCCCCCCCACCTAAACACATAAACAAGCACACATGCGCGCATACATGCAAACATACACAACACACATGCAAGCATACACACTCATACACAACACACACA
>JAPXFY010000032.1:24696855-24746855 GCA_030674185.1 Monoplex corrugatus
CCCTATGAAACATTACACTGACACCCTACCAAACATTACACTGACACACTATGAAACATTACACTGACACCCTATCAAACATTACACTGACACCCTATCAAACATTACACTGACACTCTATGAAACATAACACTGACACCCTATCAAACATTACACTGACGCCCTATGAAACATTACACTAACACCCTATCAAACATTACACTGACACCCTATCAAACATTACACTGACACTCTATGAAACATTACACTGACACCCTATGAAACATTACACTGACACCCTATCAAACATTACACTGACACCCTATGAAACATTACACTGACGCCCTATGAAACATTACACTAACACCGTATGAAACATAACACTGACACCCTATCAAACATTACACTGACACACTATGAAACATTACACTGACACCCTATCAAACATTACACTGACACCCTATCAAACATTACACTGACACCCTATCAAACATTACACTGACACCCTATCAAACATTACACTGACACCCTATGAAACATTACACTGACACCCTATCAAACATTACACTGACACCCTATCAAACATTACACTGACACCCTATCAAACATTACACTGACACCCTATCAAACATTACACTGACACCCTATCAAACATTACACTGACACCCTATCAACATTACAATGACACAATGTCAAACATTACACTGACACATTATCAAACATTACACTGACACCCTATGTGACATTACACTGACACCCCATCAAACATTACACTGACACCCTATCAAACATTACACTGACACCCTATCAAACATTACACTGACACCCTTTCAAACATTACACTGACACCCTATGAAACATTACACTGACATCCTATGTGACATTACACTGACACCCTATCAAACATTACACTGACACCCTATCAAACATTACACTGACACCCTATCAAACATTACACTGACACCCTATGAAACATTACAATGACACCCTATGAAACATTACAATGACACCCTATGAAACATTACACTGACACCCTATCAAACATTACACTGACACCCTATGAAACATTACACTGACACCCTATCAAACATTACACTGACACCCTATGAAACATTACACTGACACCCTATCAAACACTACACTGACACCCTATGAAACATTACACTGACACCCTATCAAACATTACACTGACACCCTATGAAACATTACATTGACACCCTATCAAACATTACACTGACACCTTATGAAACATTACACTGACACCCTATGAAACATTACACTGACACCCTATGAAACATTACACTGACACCCTATCAAACATTACACTGACACCCCATGAATCATGACACTGACACCCTATGACACATTACACTGACACCCTACGAAACATTACACTGAGTCTAAAGTCAGAGTACAAACTCTAATGTCAGAGTACAAACTCTAATGTCAGAGTACAAACTCTAATGTCAGAGTGCAAACTCTAATGTCAGAGTACAAACTCTAATGTCAGAGTGCAAAATCTAATGTCAGAGTTCAAACTTTGATGTCAGAGTACAAGAGTACAAACTCTAATATCAGAGTACAAACTCTAATGTCAGAGTACAAACTCTAAAGTCAGAGTACAAACTCTAATGTCAGAGTACAAACTCTAATGTCAGAGTACAAACTCTAATGTCAGAGTACAAACTCTAATGTCAGAGTACAAACTCTAATGTCAGAGTACAAACTCTAATGTCAGAGTGCAGATTCTAATGTGAGAGTACAAGCTCTAATGTCAGAATACAAACTCTATTGACAGAATACAAACTCTAATGACAGAGTACAAGCTCTAATGTCAGAGTACAAACTTTAATGTCAGAGTACAAACTTTAATGTCAGAGTACAAACTCTAATGTCAGAGTACAAACACTAATGTCAGAGTTCAAACTCTAATGTCAGAGTTCAAACATTGATGTCAGAGTACAAACTCTAATGTCAGAGTACAAACTCTAATGTCAGAGTGCAAACTCTAATGTCAAACTTTAATGTCAGAGTACAAGAGTACAAACTCTAATGTCAGAGTACAAACTCTAATGTCAGAGTGCAAACTCTAATGTCAGAGTACAAACTCTAATATCAAACTTTAATGTCAGAGTACAAACTCTAATGTCAGAGTGCAAACTCTAATGTCAGAGTACAAATTCTAATATCAAACTTTAATGTCAGAGTAGAAGAGTACAAACTCTAATGTCAGAGTGCAAACTCTAATGTCAGAGTACACATTCTAATATCAAACTTTAATGTCAGAGTACAAGAGTACAAACTCTAATGTCAGAGTACAAACTCTAATGTCAGAGTACAAACTCTAATGACAGAGTACAAACTCTAATGTCAGAGTACAAACTCTAATGTCAGAGTGCAAACTCGAATGTCAGAGTACAAACTCTAATGTCAGAGTGCAAACTCTAATGTCAGAGTACAAACTCTAATGTCAAACTTTAATGTCCGAGTACAAACTCTGTCAGAGTGCAAACTCTAATGTCAGAGTACAAACTCTAATGTCAAACTTTAATGTCAGAGTACAAGAGTACAAACTCTAATGTTAGAGTGCAAACCCTAATGTCAGAGTACAAGAGTACAAACTCTAATGTCAGAGTACAAACTCTAATGTCAGAGTACAAGAGTACAAACTCTAATGTCAGAGTACAAACTCTAATGTCAGAGTACAAACTCTAATGTCAGAGTACAAACTCTAATGTCAGAGTACAAAACCGGAAATGATGGTGCTATTCTATTGGTTACTCTTAAAAATAACGGTTCATCTTGTCGATGAGATGTGGTCAGCGAGTCCTACCTGTCCCATCTGCTCGACATCCAGCCAGCAGGACACGCCCTTGTCACTGAGGTACTGCTTGATGGTGCGTGGGTCGCCCCACCCCAGGGCAGAGGGGTGGGAAGCCGTGCCCAGTTTGACGGCAGTCTGTGAGTTTTTCCAGCAGTAGCTGATGAAGCAGTCTGGGAAAGTTTCCTGCAATATGCAGGGAAAAAACACGAACAGGTCATCTTTTTCCTGTTTTGAGTAATGCACCATACAACACAACACAACACAACACAACACAACACAACACAACACAACACAACACAACACAGCACAGTACAGTACAGTACAGTATAGTATAGTTCAGTACAATGCAATACAACACTACACAATACAATAAAATACAATACAATAGAACACGACACAACACAACAAAACACAGCAACACAACACAACAACGCAACACAACACAGCAACACTACACAGAAACACAACACAACAACACGACACAGAAACTCAATGCAACACATCACAACACAACGCAACGCAACGCAACACAACACAACGCAACGCAACGCAGTAACACTCTGTGACTCCTCAAACGAAATATTTGTTTCGATGTGTGCATGCACATTCTTATGGCTCATTCACCTAAACTGTGCAGGCGTTTAGTTGCTAGACAGCCTGCATACTGCGATGTTGGCCAGTGGACATACTCTGTTCATCACATAAACAAACGTTAGGTCGAGAACTTCATCCTCAATTTTTTTTCAAATAACTACTTGTTACTTACATTTCCAACTTTTTTTTCTTTGCTATCGTACTCAAACACTCAAGCATTTAAGAAGATGACAAGCATTCTTACCAACAAACGCCTATCAATTAACATCAGAAAGAGAGTCCTTGAATGTTATATAGAACCAATACTGTTGCACGGATGCGAGGCGTGGACAGTCAGCAAGCAAGGCCAGAGCAGGATCGAGGCGGCCGAGATGTGGTTTCTCAGAAGAATGTTGAGAGTTCCATGGACAGCAAAGAAAACAAACGAGACAGTCTTGATGGAGGCAGACACAAGTAGATCACTCATAAGGAAGATTAGGAAAAGACATGCAACATTTATGGACCATTTTGTGAGGAAAAGGGATTTGGAGCACCTGGTCACAACGGGAAGGATGGAGGGAAAGAGAGCACCGGGTAGACCCAGGGAGAGAATGCTGGATGGACTTGCAGAATGGCTGGGGATGAGGAGGGTGGGGGAGATGCTGGGGGCAACGAGAGATAGAGATGGTTGGAAGTCCATGGTCGCCAACGCCATGCGGCAGGGCACCTGATGATGATGATGACTCAAACACTAGGCACACGGGGATTAGCAAGGGGGAAAACTCCCGGCATAGAGTGAGTTACGCCAGTTGTCAACTTACCGTGGTCTTGCCTCGCGCCTTGGTTTTCACAGCTGCCACAAGCTCTTTGATCTTGGAGTCATAACGGGAGATGTCCTGCATCTTTACGTAGACCTGCACGCACATATGTGACTGATAATAAGAAGAATGGAAATAATAGTAATATAACAACAACAGTAACACTAAAATAACTAATAATACAATATATTACAGTAATTGTACTGATGATAATAATAACAACAACAGCAATAATGATAACAGAGCTAATAACACTACTAAAAATCAACACTAATACCAACTATATTCATAATGATAATAACAATTACAAGAAGAAGAAGAACACTGATGATGATAATCATGATACTACTACTACTACTATCACCACCACTACTATTTAACCGTTCTTGCACACGGCACATCTCATCTCCATATTCATTAAAATCCACTGCGCATCACACATTTTACAGACACAGAGTATCACATGTACAGAAATAATAACATATCACACATATACAAAATCGAGTCGAAATACACACTAACACACGTACACAGATGAATCATACTATAGTATGTCCAACTATTCATACATATAATAGGCTACCTGTGGTCTCAAACGAACATAAACTCTCCCATTATAGCTATTGTAATAATCCCACTTACCCCCAGTTTTCTGTTTTGAAAGTCTTTTGGATCAATGGTAATAGTCTCCCTTACTCTGATTATGGCTATTGTAATAATCTCCCTTGCTTCCATTATTACTACTATAATAAAGTCCATTAGCCTCCTCCCCTCCTTCCCCCTTTACGTTTTGCAATCATCTCCCTACTCCCATTACAACTATTGCAATAGTCTTCCTTACGTAATTGTCTCCCTTCTTCCCATTACAGATACTGTAATGATCTCTTTTACTTCCATGATAATTGTCGAACTAATTTCCCCATCACCCACTACACTGCGTGTATTGTGACAGTTTATCTTTCTCCCATTCATGCAGGCTGACTGATTCCTCTGACATCTCGAGTTCAATCACAGCCCACAGCATCCGTTAAAAACTGGCCATGTTGATGTTTCCATCATTTTAGTCGTCTCAGCATAGTGTTCCTCACCACCACCACCCTCTCCCCTTGCCCATGCCAGTGCACAGGTTTTGGGAGGCTTAGCAAGTCTGCCAGATAATTGCTGGTAGAGCTGGTGGAGTGCATATGGAATTATTGAAGTGCCATGAACCTCTCTTGAAAAACTCCAAACTCCTCACATCCCTTTGTAGCCATTGTAACAGTCTCCCTTACTCCTACTTCAACATCATCATCATCATGTGCCCTGCCCCATGGCTCTGGTGATCATGGCCCTCCATATGAACTTATCCATTGTCGCTGCACGAGCATCTTCCACCCTCTCTGTCCTCAGCCACACTGCAACTCCGTCCAATATCTTATCCCTGGGTCTACCTGGTGTTCTCTTTCCCTCCATCTTTCCTGTTGTGACCAGGTGCTCTAATCCCCCTTTACTCCTACTTCAGTTACTGTAATATTGTTGAAGGTCTGCCTTGTCTATCGGTGTTCTTCAAGCTCAATTTCAATCACTGCACATTACACATAATCAGGCTTTTTAGTGCTGGGTGTGTTTTCATGTGACCCTAAGCCAGCCACTGACACGACTTAACAAGATCTTCAAGTAATGTACATGTTTAATACTCCGCATTCATGTACACACATATACATACGGGGGGGGGGGGGGGTGAGGCACTGGCAGTTTGCACACATGCTGACCCGGGAAATGGGAAACATCTCTACCCATTGCCTAACAGACTGAGGTGTCTCGGTGGATCGAACCCAGGACCTTGTGACTGGCAGTCCGATGTTTACCTGTTGACAACTGCACCCGTCTACTCATAACAATCTTTAATGTAAAATGTTCCCAAAAACTGAGTCACCTACCACCTCAATGCTGACACTCTTAACAGTCTCGCTACTGTGAAACTTCAGGAGTAAGCTCAAACAAACACAAACTGTCCTGTATGAATGTGAGAGTGCTTGGTCAGGTAGGTAGTGGGTAGGGGTGTGCTGGTAGGTGGGCCGCTGCGGCGGGGGGTGCCGGGGGCCATCATTAGGATGCCTACCCGTCACTTCTCGTTCCCTCTGATCCAGTTAGTGGGCAGGGAGTGTGTGAATGTGAGGAGCAAAAAAAAAAATTTTTATTATTTTTTTTTTATATAAAGTCAGGCAGCCGGTTCGTGTAAACCCTCTATTCTATTCTGTGGCAAAATAATCAGTGTTGATTGTGGCCACACAACAGAAGAAGAAGAACTCCAATTACAGCTTTCGTAGCAGTCTCCCCGATTCCAATTGTAGCTACTGCGATAGTCTCCCTTACTTCCGACCATATCTATTGTAATACTCTCCCTTACTCCAATTAAAGCTTTTGTAATAAGCTCCCTGATTGTAATCATATGCGTACTGCCATAGCCTCCTTCGTTCCAATTGTTTTCATTGTAAATAGTCTCCTTCATTCCAACTATAGCTTTTGTAACAATCTCCTTGGTTCCAAAAATAGCTACTATAATACTCTCCCTCACTCAAATCATACCTACGGTAATGGTCTCTCTTTCTCCAATTATATCTATTGTGATAGCCTCTCAGATTCCAAATATAGCTAATGTAATAGCCTCTCCTATTCCAAATGTATGTTTCTACTGACACCCTTGATTCCAATTATAGCTACTGTAATATCCTCTCTTATTCCAAATACTAATACCCTTGATTCCAATTATAGCTATTCAAATAATCTCACTTATTTCAATTATATCTGGGCCCCGCCCAGTGGGGGCGGGGAATACCTGGGTTCTAGAATCCCCCCCCCCTTCGAAAAGAGAGAGAGAAAGAGAGAGAGAGAGAGAGTGAGAGAGAGAGAGAGAGAGAGAGAGAGAGAGAGAGAGAGAGAGAGAGACAGACAGAGACAGAGAGACATAGACACAGAGAGACATAGACACAGAGAGACACAGAAGGAAAGAGAGTGAGTGAGCGAGAGACAGAGGAGGGGGGGGGGGAGACAGAGAGAGACAGAGAGATAGACAGAGAGAGAGACAGAGAGATAGACAGAGTGAGAGAGAGAGAGAGAGGAAAAGTTCCATATCAGGCCATAATTCTCCCTTCTAAGATCCATACCGGTGATGCTCTAGTCGTGTGGGTGGCGTCAGCTTAGTGTTTCACACGTACCCAGCCCCCCCATACCCCACCCAGGTTTAGTCATCTTGTTAGTGCAGAGAGCCAGGGCTGTTCACAGACTTGAGGTCTCAGGCTTAAGATCTCTGTGGTAGGTAATTGCTGGCAGATTGAGATAGAGTGCATGATAAATCCATTTCAGTTCTGTTTCTCAAGACGGTATCTCTGAGCCCCAGAATCAATTCCACAAATGCTGGAGGCCCCCAGGAAGATTTGAACTCGGATCACTGGATTCAAAGCCCAGAGTGCTAACCACTGATGAAGTCTGACAGGATGGAATGAATCCATCAAGAACACAATTCCAAACATTTCCACTATCACTTCTACATTTGATGACCTCTAAAAGCTATGTGGACGTGTTTAGCATAGTTGTCAGAACGCTACGGTACAGGAAACAGTATTTGAATCGTGTTGATAACAGTATTTGTATCGTGTTGATAACATATTTGAATCGTGTTGATAACAGTATTGAATCGTGTTGATAACAGTATTTGAATCGTGTTGATAACAGTATTTGAATCGTGTGATAGGCAGCGGGGGCTAAATGTTGTACTGACTGGGGGATTATTTGAGGTGAGACTACATAAAACGTTGGAGAGACAATTCTATGCTCAGTAGCTGGTTGTGGTTTCATTTAATCCCCCCCACCCCACCCCTCTTTTTATTATTCTTTTAAAAAAGATACATAGATACACATGTCATTACAACGTAGCTAAGATTTTTCCAATGACAGACTGATACAAATAATGGTATCGGATGTAAAACACATAGACTAGGTGAGAACTCAGAACCTGGCCAGCTCATGGCGTCTGTGTGCAGGCTTAAAGACTTGTGCCATGATCATTCTGGATCTTCTCCGTGACAGGGCACCAGTAACGTCGGTGCATATGAAGAAATTGGCCAAGCCAAAACAGCATTCAAGAAGATGACAAGCATTCTTACCAACAAATGCCTATCAATTAACATCAGAAAGAGAGTCCTTGAATGTTATATAGAACGAATACTATTGTACGGATGCGAGGCGTGGACAGTCAGCAAGCAAAGCCAGAGCAAGATTGAGGCAGCCGAGATGTGGTTTCTATGAAGAATGTTGAGAGTTCCATGGACAGCAAAGAAAACAAACGAGACAGTCTTGATGGAGGCAGACACAGGTAGATCAATCATAAGGAAGATTAGGAAAAGACAAGCAACATTTATAGGCCATTTTATGAGGAAGGGGGATTTGGAGCACCTGGTCACAACGGGAAAGCTGGAGGGAAAGAGAGTACCAGGTAGACCCAGGGAGAGAATGCTGGACGCACTTGCAGAGTGGCTGGGGATGAGGAGGGTAGGGGAGATGCTGGGGGCAACGAGAGATAGAGATGGTTGGAAGTCCATGGTCGCCAACACCATGCGGCACGGCACCTGATGATGATGATGATGATGATGATGATGATATGAAGAAAGTTACACAGGGACGGTGGGTTCGATTCTCACGTGAACCACAGATTTTTTAGTGGCCCATTAGCTGTGCAGTCAGAGCAGCATGCTCATAATGCAGGGATTGTGGGTTCAACCCTCGTTAAAGGGCCATGGGATTTTAAATTTAAAGGTCAGTGTGGATGACCTCCATCACATGGCATCGGTGGCGTCAACACATATATGGAACTCATTCCGAGTACGGAAACAGTATTTTACGAAACTGAAAGTGAAACAGAAGCCGATTCGTGCAGCACATCAGGTTGGCGTACCTCATTCCCCAGCAAGAAGTTGATGTCCTGTTTCTGCCAGTTGGCCGTCTGACCCAGAGTCATCAGCAGGAACGGTTTCTTCAGCGTCTCACGGGCGTAGAAGATGAGGCTGTAGCATTGTTTGTTGGACACAAACTCGTCTGACATCCCGATGATCACAACCTGCACCAACAACAGTCACACGTGGACATCTATCTATCTATCTATCTATCTATCTATTTATCTATCTATCTATCTATCTATCTATCTATCTATCTATCTATCTATCTATCTATCTATCTATCTGTCTGTCTGTCTGTCTGTCTATCTATCTATCCATCTATCTATTTGTCTGTCTGTCTGTCTGTCTATCTATCTGTCTATCTATCTATCTGTCTATTTGTCTATCTATCTGCCTATATATCTGTCTAATCTATCTGTCTATCTATCTATCTATCCATCTATCTATCTGTCTGTCTTTCTGTCTATCTATCTGTCTGTCTATCTGTCTGTCTGTCTGTCTATCTATCTATCTATCTATCCGTCTGTCTGTCTGTCTAGTCTGCACGTCTGTCCATCTGTCGGTCTGTCTATCTATCTATTTGTCTGTCTATGTGTCTGTCTGTCTATCTGTCTTAATAGACAGTCAAACTATATAACAATCTCTTTTCGAATTCAGGACAAGACATGTTCATAATTAATTCAAAACTGAGGATCGATATCCTTAAAAAATTATCGCTTAAACATTCAGGCCTTACTAATGCATATTGACCATGTTCTATGAAAACTGCATCTCACGAAGTACACAACCGTACTATTACAGAACCAAAAGTATAATGGAAGAGATCAGAGAATAGAGGAAGACTGATGACGGTGATGATGGTGATGATGATAGAGAGAGAGAGAGGAGAGAGAGAGAGAGAGAGAGAGAGAGAGAGAGAGAGAGAGAGAGAAACAAAACAGACAGAGAGACAGACAGAGACAGAGATGGAAACAGACAGACTGAGAGAGAGAGAGACGACAGAGAGTGATAGAGAGAGAGAGTGAGAGGAGGTGATAAAGAGAGAGAGAGAAGGGGAGGGAGGGAGAGAGAGATAGAGACAGAAAGAGAGAGAGAGAGAGAGACAGAGAGAGAGAGAGAGAGAGAAAGAGAAAGGAAGGAAGGAAGAGGGAGAGAGTATTAAGAATATACATGTAATCAAGTTGGGTTTTTTCTTCCATTGTGCTTAAAAATATTTCAATGTATGAACACTGAAATCTTTAAACAAACAATAGAAGAAAAAAAAAATGTAATGTAACATATACATATACATGAAACATAAGAACCGCAATGCTTAATTAACTCTGATTGTATTTTAAACAAAACAACAACAACAACAGCAACAACAACAAAGTTGACGAAAATAACAAAGCTTTCTTTCTCTCCTCATTCAACATGTTTCTTTCCAGTGTTCTGTGATTCAGGACTGAACTGCGATGGAGTTTGCACTCTCTCTCTCTGTCTGTCTCTCTGTCTGTCTCTCTGTCTCTCTCTGTGTCTGTCTCTCTGTCTGTCTCTCTCTTGCCATCCCATATACATAAACTCTGCAGTTAATTGTGTTCGCTACTGGCTTAAATTGTTGCATATGAAAGATCATAGAATTCCACGAAAAGCATATAATATGTTATATGATTTAGATGCTAAAGGTAAGCAAAACTGGGCATCCAATGTACGTATTTGCTTGTTTAAATATGGTTTTGGTGTTGCATGGTTTTGTCAAGGTCTTGGCAGACTGGATCTATTCATTCGTGTTTTTCGTCAACGTTTAATTGATTGTAGGTGGCAGGAATGGAACGAACATACTCAAAATAGTGAGAGGTATAACATATACAGTACTTTTTCTGGTATGCATGATTTGAAACCCTATTTAAAGATAGAGTTGGATAGACATCTAAAATATACAATGAGACGATTTAGGTTAGGTATATCGGAAATCACAGTTCATTATTTTAGATACAAAGCACATAGTGATAGTGATCTATTATGTCCATTGTGCAAAATACCAAAAGAAGATGAAGTACATTTTGTATTATGTTGTCCAGCACTCCATTCTATTCGTGAGAAATATATAAGCTCAAAATATTATAGACAACCTTCCTTATTTAAATTTACTTTATTGATGTCATCAACTTCTGCTAAAGTTGTTCGAAATTTAGCTTTATTTCTATACAAAGCATTTAAATTCAGAGAGACAGCAATTTCTTGAGCCTTTTTAGAATTAATTCTACCCAACGGATGCAAGGCTCGAATATGAATAGAATGTCTGTATCTTATGTTCTTTTCGCTTATTTGTTATGCTTTTGTATAAAATATTTCAGATTAGAAATATGGTTATTGCTTAGTTAATGTTTATATGATTGTGAGAATGCATAATTATGTGTATCCCCCTTCTAAGGGGCTGTGTCCTATATGAATAAACCATCTGAAGTCTGAAGTCTCTCTCTCTCTCTCTCTCTCTCTTCCCCTTTGTTTCTTTCAGTGGAGTATTCAAGGTGATTTCTTCTTCTTGTATCCGTGGGCTTCCTTCTTCTCTGGCCCATTGCTTTAGGACTTTGATTTGGCGTTGCTCACACGCTGGCTGTGTGCACATAGACTGATTCTGGTTTGAGGCGCCGGTTGGTTTTCCCACTGACCTTCCTTTTCTCACTTTTCTCATCATCATCATCATCATTATTGGTACTATTATTACTGTCATCATCACCATCACTATTACTATTATTATCAATAGTATCATTATCATTATTATTATTATTATTATTATTACTATTATTGTCATCAGTAAAGCTGAGGTCTCTCCATACCTGAGCTGACTTCATAGACAGAGTGAGAGCCTCCATGTTGGCATTTTCTGGTTCATCTGTGAATGACCTGAAAGACAATTATACAACCATCATCATGGGTGTTATTCATTTCATGTAATGTTCCTTGCTGGAAATCAGTTAGTTTATAGTCATTATATATATATATATATATATATATATATATATATTATATATATATATATATATATATATATATATATATATATAATTTAAGCAGCATGTGCACAGAAAAGGCAACAAATCGATGTAAAAATTTCCCAAATTTTCGGCGGTACACCCGCCTTCCTCAAGGGGACTTTAGTCACTGACTACGATATGCTACACAAACACATCAGAATATTTTACGTAGGCTATATATATATATATTGTATGTGTGTGTGTATGTGATTCTGTGTGTGTGTGTGTGTGTGTGTGTGTGTGTGTGTGTGTGTGTGTGTGTGTGTGTGTGTGTTGTTGTGTGTGTGCGCGTGTTTGTGCATGCGTGCTTTTGTGTAGCGTGCGTGTGTTTGTTTGCGTTTGTGTGTGCGCGTGTGTGTGTATGCGAACGTCGAACGTGCTTGTATGCGTGCGTGCGTGCGCGTATGTGTGTGTAAGTCCATGTGTGTGTGTGTGTGTGTGTGTGTGTGTGTGTGTGTGTGTGTGTGTGTTCGTTCTTTGATTTAACATCTTTTCACTATAAGTGTGTGTGTGTGTGTGTGTGTGTGTTGTGTGTGTGTGTGTGTGTGTGTGTGTGTGTGTGTGTGTGTGTGTGTGTTCGTTCTTTGATTTAACATCTTTTCACTATAAGTGTGTGTGTGTGTGTGTGTGTGTGTGTGTGTGGTGTGTGTGTGTGTGTGTGTGTGTGTGTGTGTGTGTGTGTGTGTGTGTGTGTGTGTCGTGTGTCTCGTCGTGTGCACCACCCTGGGTCATTCCGGCTCTCCAACACCCCCTCCCCCCCAAAAAACCATCCACAGTCAGATGACGGTGAGAGAAGGGCGTGGAGGGCCACTGACTCTAGACACAATGTTTCATAATGCTAAGATATGAGAATGGGGGGATGATAGCAGGCGATACCATGACGACACGTGGAGCTCCATTGTGGACTGTGACATACATGGACAGGGTTTGTGCTGTACACTTATTTTCCCCATATATCCCCCGTGCCAACCAGACCCCCAGAGACAAAAAAGAAAAACACCTGCAGTTGTTGGTCAGAAAGACTGAGCAGCATCTTCAATGACGCATCAACAAAACTGATGTGAGTCGGCTACTTGGTCTGGTCCCCGTCTTCCGATGAGCGTACAGCATGCTGAGTTCTGGGTAGGAACCAGTGGATTAGATGCAACACCTTTGTCTTTGGGATTTACTTGTTGTGCTCTGAGAGTTTTTGAATGACTTGTGATCAACGCCAACGGGGACTTAGGTGAATGACCTTGGCATTGGCGGTGTGTGTACAACAGCGGGAATGACCTTGGGAATGGCGGTGTGTGTACGACAGCGGGAATGTCCTTGGCATTGGCGGTGCGTGAGTACAACAGCGGGAATGACCTTGGCATTGGCGGTGTGTGTACAACAGCGGGAATGTCCTTGGGATTGGCGGTGTGTGAGTACAACAGCGGGAATGACCTTGGGATTGGCGGTGTGTGTACAACAGCGGGAATGACCTTGGCATTGGCGGTGTGTGTACACAACAGCGGAGATGACCTTGGGACTGGCGGTGTGTGTACAACAGCGGGAATGACCTTGGGATTGGTGGTGTGTGTGTGTAACAACGGGAATGACCTTGGGATTGTCGGTGTGTGTGTAACAGCAGGAATGACCTTGGGATTGGTGGTGTGTGTGTGTAACAGCGGGAATGACCTTGGCATTGGCGGTGTGTGTACGACAGCGGAGATGACCTTGGCATTGGCGGTGTACAACAGCGGGAATGACCTTGGCATTGGCGGTGTGTGTACAACAGCGGAAATGAACATCACGGGATCAACCCACTGACACAGAGATGTTTTCTGTCTGTACTTTTCCTGCCGATTTTATCCACTTTCTTCCTAAGGCGCCACAACTTCTACACGTATTCATGACTCCTTTACTGGTCCATATCTTTTAACTCAATGGAGATGCGGATTTCTGCCACAGCTGCGACTTGCTCAGACGCACTAATTTTGGGCATTTTACAAAAAATCCACAGATGAAACCAAACCAGTACGGTAACAAACTATATGTTTTTGAAAACTTCAATCCATGCTAGTTTAGAAAAAAAATACTATAATCTTGTGCTAAGTACTCAATTTACTTATAATGGGTTTGAAAAATGAATGAATATATCTTTCCGGAAAATTTTTTTTTCCTGGGGCGAGCTCGATAAACACCAGTTCTAACTATACAAAACTAAAATAAAGTGTGGTTTTTTTTTACATCTACAGCACCTCATCTGATCCTTCTTCCATCACTCTTCTTGTAAAGGTATATTTCTTGCCAAAACACGCCCATTTGGAAGCAGATGCCATGGTGTAAACATCGGCATTGCCCGAGTTTTACACCATCCCATAATGTGTGCAAAAAGTAGAATTACACGCGAGTGAAAAGGGGATCGAAAGAAGGAAATATCGAGGACTGACTAGCTTTATAAGCGTACCAGAGTTGTTTCCCTTCCACCAACTGCTTTAGTACCAAAATTCGCCAAAACCGTCGGTCACTGGCGGCCGCTACGTCCATCTAACACCCACACAGCGTTGACCCCAGGCGTCTGACTAAGACGCCATTGAGTTAAGCTAACGTTGGTAAAGATCAGTAAAAACAAAACCAGTAGCCATGTTATAGTGGTTAGCGCAACAGGTCGTGGGTTCATATTCCCATCAGTCCTTTCAAACTCGTTGTGGGGGTGTTTCAGCTTCAGCTGGTTCCCACCAAGAGATGAACTTGCCCACGGGCTCATCATAAAGACTGGGAACCACACAGGTCGAGTCTCATCCACTTCAAGGATGCATCGCTGAGTATGTTGCGCAAATGTTCCGATCAACATCGCAGGTGTCGGTTTCTCTTGGGCCTGGCTGACGCTGAGATATATCAGGACAAAAAAACGTAGTGTACAGCCATATATCACGTCATCGCAATCCAAGAAGGCAGTCCACAGCGTTACGTTTGTCACATTCACCATCGTCATTATCATCATCATTGCATCACAAAAACTGTACTAGCTTCTGTGGCCATTGAAATGGCGTTACAAATGGGACCTAAATAAATGACTAAATAAATAAACAAATGAAATCCGTAAAAAGCTGAGGAAATCTTTTTAATATATTCTATCATAAACACACACACACACACACACACACACACACACACACACACACACACACACACACTCACACACACACACACACACAAAGACACACACGCACAAGAACAAAACACAAACACACACGCACAAGAACAAACACACACACACACACAAACACAAAGACACACACGCACAAGAACAAACACACAAAACACACACACACGCACGCACACACACACACACACACACACGCACACACACACACACACACACACACACACACACACACACGACTCACACTTTATAACCAGTCTTCCGCAAGTCTTCCAGAACAGTTCCCGGATGGACGGCCTTGCCCTCCTCAGCCAGAGACGGCACGTTCTTACGAGAGTAGCAGACGAAGACACTGGTGACCAGGTCCTCCTCCAGGGAGTGCAGCTCGTGCACACCACGACGTAGATGATCGTCAAAGTCTGAGTTGTGGTCAGGGGGCATGATCGCTACAAGACAGTCACAGTGATAAGTGATATGTTTGACATATATACTGGTTACGGAAAAAATAATGATGATAATGATGAAGATGATGGTGATGGTGATGACGACGATGACAACGACGACGATGATGATGATAATAATAATCATAAGAAGAAGAAGAAGAAGTAGAAGAAGAAGAAGAAGAACAAGAACATGAAGAACAAGAAGAAGAACAAGAAGGAGGAGGAGGAGTGGGTGGTGGTGGTGGTGATGGCGGTGGAGGAGGAGGAGGAGTAGGAGGAGGAGGAGGAGGAGAAGAAGAAGAAGAAGAAGAAGAAGAAGAAGAAGAAGAGAGGAAAGAAGAAGAAGAAGAAGAAGAAGAAGAAGAAGAAGAAGAAGAAGAAGAAGAGGAAGAGGAAGAAGAAGAAGAAGAAGAAGAACAAGAAGAAGGAGAAGAAGACCAAGAAGAACAAGAAGAAAAAGAAGAGGAAGAAGAACAAGAAGAAGAAGAAGAACAAGAAGGAGAAGAAGAGGAAGAATAAGAAGAAGAAAGATAAGAAGAGGAAGAAGAAGGAGAAGAAGGAGAAGAAGAAGAAAATGAAGAAGAAGAAGAAGAAGAAGAAGAAGAAGAAGAAGAAGAAGAAGAGAAGAAGAAGAAGAAGAAGAAGAAGAAGAAGAAGAAGAAGAAGAAGAACAACAAGAAGAAGAAGAAGAAGAAGAAGAAGAAGACAAGAAGAAGAAGAAGAGAGAAGAATAAGAAGAAGAAAGATAAGAAGAGGAAGAAGAAGGAGAAGGGGAAGAAGAAGAAAATGAAGAAGAAGAAGAAGAAGAAGAAGAAGAAGAAACAAGAAGAAGAAGAAGAAGATGAAGAAGAAAAAGAAGAAGAAGAAGAAGAAGAAGAAGAAGAAAGATAAGAAGAGGAAGAAGAAGAAGAAGGAGAAGAAGGAGAAGAAGAAGAAAATGAAGAAGAAGAAGAAGAAGAACAAGAAGAAGGAGAAGAAGAACAAGAAGAAGAAGAAGAAAAAGAAGAGGAAGAAGAACAAGAAGAAGAACAAGAAGAACAAGGAGAAGAAGAGAAGAAGAAGAAGAAGGAGAAGAAGGAGAAGAAGAAGAAAATGAAGAGAAGAAGAAGAAGAAGAAGAAGAAGAAGAAGAAGAAGAAGAAGAAGAGAAGAAGAAGAAGAAGAAGAAGAAGAAGAAGAAGAAGAAGAAGAAGAACAAGAACAAGAAAAGAAGATGAAGAAGAAAAAGAAGAAGAAGAAGAATAAGAAGAAGAAAGATAAGAAGAGGAAGAAGAAGAAGAAGGAGAAGAAGGAGAAGAAGAAGAAAATGAAGAAGAAGAAGAAGAAGAAGAAGAAGAACAAGAAGAAGGAGAAGAAGAACAAGAAGAACAAGAAGAAAAAGAAGAGGAAGAAGAACAAGAAGAAGAACAAGAAGAAGAAGGAGAAGAAGAGGAAGAAGAAGAAGAAGGAGAAGAAGGAGAAGAAGAAGAAAATGAAGAAGAAGAAGAAGAAGAAAAAGAAGAAGAAGAATAGAAGAAGAAGATGAAGAAGAAAAAGAAGAAGAAGAAGAAGAAGAGAAGAAAAGAAGAAGAAGAAGAAGAAGAAGAAGAAGAAGAAGAAGAAGAGAAGAAGAAGAAGAAGAAGAAGAGGAAGAGAAGAAGAAGAAGAAGAAGAAGAAACAAGAGAAGAGAAGAAGACCAAGAAGAACAAGAAGAAAAAGAAGAGGAAGAAGAACAAGAAGAAGAAGAAGAACAAGAAGGAGAAGAAGAAAGAATAAGAAGAAGAAAGATAGAAGAGAAGGAAGAAGAAGGAAGAAGAAGAGAGAAGAAGAAGAAAATGAAGAAGAAGAAGAAGAAGAAGAGAAGAAGAGAAGAAGAAGAAGAGAAGAAGAAGAAGAAGAAGAAAGAAGAAGAAGAAGAAGAAGGAAGAAGAAGAACAGAAGAAGAACAAGAAGAAGAGAGAAGAAGAAAAGAAGAAGAACAAGAACAAGAAGAAGAAGAAGAAGAAGAAAAGAAGAAGAAAGAAAAAGAAGAAGAAGAAGAAGAAAGAAGAAGAAGAAGAAAATGAAGAAGAAGAAAAGAAGAAGAAGAGAAGAAGAAAGAAGAGAAAGAGAAGAAGAAGAAAAAGAGAAGAAGAAGAAGAAGAAGAAGAAGAAGAAAGATAAGAAGAGAAAGAAGAAGAAGAGAAGAGGAAGAAGAAGAGAAATGAAGAAGAAGAAGAAGAAGAAAAAGAAGAGAGAAGAACAAGAAGAAGAAGAAGAAAAAAAAAGAAGAAGAACAAGAAGAAGAACAAGAAGAAAAGGAGAAGAAGAGAAGAAGAAGAAGAAGAGAAGAAAGAAGAAGAAGAAAATGAAGAAAAGAAGAAGAAGAAGAAGAAGAAGAGAAGAAGAAGAAGAAGAAGAAGAACAAGAGAACAGAAGAACAAGAACAAGAACAAGAAGATGAAGAAGAAAAAGAAGAAGAAGAAGAATAAGAAGAAGAAAGATAAGAAGAGGAAGAGAAGAAGAAGGAGAAGAGGAGAAGAAGAAGAAAATGAGAAGAAGAAAGAAAAAAGAAGAAGAAAGAAGAAGGAGAAGAAGAACAAGAAGAACAAGAAGAAAAAGAAGAGGAAGAAGAACAAGAAGAAGAACGAAGAAGAAGGAGAAGAAGAGGAAGAAGAAGAAGAAGGAAGAAGAAGAAGAAGAAATGAAGAAGAAGAAGAAGAAAAGAAGAGAGAAAGAAAAAGAAGATGAAGAAGAAAAAGAAGAAGAAGAAGAAGAGAGAAGGAAGAATAAGAAGAAGAAAGATAAGAGGAAGAAGAGAAGAAGGAGAAGAAGGAGAAGAAGAAGAAAATGAAGAAGAAGAAGAAGAAGAAGAAAGAAGAAAAGAAGAAGAAGAATGAAAGAAGAAGAAGAGAAGCAGAAGAACAAGAACAAGAAGAAGAACAAGAAGAAGAACAAGAAGAGGTACAAATTTCTACTACCACTAATTTTAATGATACTAATTCTAATGATACTACTACTACTACTACTAGTACTACTACTAATACTACTACTAGTACTACTACTACCAATTATAACAACAACAATACTATTAGTACTATTACTGCAAGCAATAATAATAATAGTGATGATAATAATAATAATAATAATAATAATAATAATAATAATAATACTAAAGGCATGTTGGTATCAGTGAAGACAATAACATCAAAAGACCTTGAATATTGCTCAATAAATAGTTCACAGCACAAGAACAGTCACAAGGACACGTACATTGCGTTTCGGGAATATGTATATCTCGTTGTCTAATACACACACACATACTGTGCACACACACACACACGTACACACACACACTGTACACACACACACACACAATCACACACACACAGAGTACACACACACAGAGTACACACACACACACACACACACACTCACACACACACTGTACACACACACACACACAGTACACACACACGCACACACACACACATACATATATGCATACATACATACTCTTCGTCCCAAAGCACTTAAGTGAATAGACGTTAAAAGAACTAATGAACGAACACCACACTCATACCTTGTATCTCAGGTATAGACATGATATGGAAAGAATCACACTGAAGGAACGGAGCTTTGAACTCCACCGCTCTCTGCACCTTGGACCGTGGGAACATGCATGGGTCTGACTGGGACTGAAATAAGAACAAAGAAAACACAAATAAAATAAAACCGAGAAAGACCTACACAAAAAGCAGAGCAACAACAACAAAACCACCACACCACCACCACCACCAACAGCAACAATTACAACAACAACAATAATTAAACCAGCTTCAATCTTTACAGACTGACTAATTAACCAAACAAGTCAATCATTTCACAAAACGCTGACTGTTTCCCTTTCTTCCCAAACACAATAGCATATTGTGTAATATGAAAAAAAAAAAGCATTCTAAAATGTTTCATATTATGTCAATAAATGATAGACAAAACTAAAGCCGTGAAAATAAACCAATGCATATTTCTTTGTTTTGCTTTTGTGTTAGTCAAGTGAAGATTTGGGTTGCGTAATCTCAATGAACAGAATTTTCACACGCATTTGTTTTGTGCCCTGGAAGCATCTCGACATATCAGAAATGGAAAAAAAATTGAAAAAAGTGGAATTCTGATACCATACACATAATTTTTTTTTATAGCGCTTGACATCTCTCCTCAAGTAGGTAAAAAAAAAATCAGATTGCTTCCCTTACTTTCGCCAGAAACATGTCTGTGAGACACTGGTCGACAAAGGAGTTTGGAGCGTGTCCCCGAGAGGGATTCATAGCGCTCGTACAATTTCACATGCGTTGCACCCAAATCTGCCAGCAATTATCTGGCAGGCTCCCTGAACCTACGCAAACCCTTAAGCACTGGCAAGGTCTTGAAACAGGGAAGGAGAGACAGACTCTGAAACACTAAGCTGATATCACCAAATGGTGGAGACATTAAGATGGGCCGCGGGCAGGTCTGTTTTCATCATGTTTCAGGCCGGGACTAAACTCGAGATACCAGATGTTGAGTCCATGGTTCTATCCGGCAAAGGTAAGTGTAACCGTATGTCTGCACTCTGATTAGAGTGCAGAAGCCCTCTAACACAGTTCAAGTAGTTCCTGTGTTATCAGGTCAAGAAATCCATGGCCGCATACTGTCGCCCTTAGTAAAGGAGGTCTGTGCGAGAAGGAACCACACACACACACACACACACACGCACATACACACACACACACACACACATAACAACAGATACATATCCAATCGTTTTACCCAAATTCGGTAAAATCTGTACATAGATAACACACACACACACACACACACACACACACACACACACACACACACACACACTCACGCACACACACACACACACACAAAACACACACATATACCCACACACACATCTACCCACTCATCCACACACACACCAACATCTACACCCTCCCTCCCTACACACACACACACATGCATACCTACACCCTTCCCCCACCACACGCACACACACACATACCATGGACTGACACTCCATGCACGGTATGAAGTAGTCATAGTGTACACCGCTGTAGGACTCCGCAATGAGACACTCAAACACCTCATGGACAAGGAATAAGACGTTCTCCGGCTTGAAGCCTTGTGCCTTCACTAGCACCTCCACTGGCCTGAAAACAATGTTCAATGATTAATAGATCCTTTAAGCCATATAGGGGCACGGAAAATAACAACAAATAAATAACAGCAAATAAAAAGTTCTCCATCTTGAAACCCTGTGCCTTCACACTGACACTTCCACTGCCTCGATAACACTGTTCAATATCTAACAGATCCTTTTTAAGTCCAACTGGGGCGTGGAAGATAACAGCAAAACTTGTGTCTTAGCAAGCGTCTCCACTGCTCTTAAAACAATGTTTAATGTTCAATGTTGACAGATCCATTAGTCCTAACAGGCGCATGGAGGAAAACAGCACATAAAGAAGACATTTTCTTTCTTGAAGCCTTGTGCCTATGATTATCACCTTCACCGTTCTGTGTTCAATGTTTAATAGATCATTTAACCCTAACTGGAGCATGGAATTAACAGCAAATACAAAAAGCTCTCAACTACTCTATGTTCAATGTTCAATGCTTAATAGATCATTTAACCCTAACAGGGGCATGGAATTAACAGCAAATATAAAAAAAGTTCTCCACTGCTCTATGTTCAATGTCTAACAGATTCTTTGACCTTAACTGGGGCATGGAGGAACACAGCAAATAGAAAGACAGTCTCCACTACTCTATGTTCAATGTTCAATGTTGAATAGACTCTTTGACCCTAATTGGGGCATGGAATTAACAGCAAATATAAAAAAAAGTTCTCCACTACTCTATGTGTAATGTTAAATAGATCCTTTAACCCTCACTGGGGTATGGAGGACAAAAGCAAATAAAAAGTTCTCCAACTTGAAACCTTGACACTAGACTAACGCCTCCACTTGTCTGAAACCAATGTTCAGCCTTCAACAGATCCTATAACACCAACTAGGGTTTGGAGGATGACAACAACTGGTCTGAAACCAATGTTCAGTCTTTAATAGATCCTGTAACACCAACTTTAATCATGAGAAACCTAGAAGAAGACCCTGGATTAAAGGTTGGAGGGAAAATGATAAACAACATTCGATATGCAGATGACACCGTGCTAATTGCAGAAAATGAAAGAGACCTACAAAACCTTGTGAATATACATGTACTAGAAATAGAAAGCAAAGGTAAGGGGCTGGAACTAAACAGCAGGAAGATTAAAGTCATGGTGATCAGTAAAAAACGTGAGATCCCCTCATGCAAAATAACAGCAAATGGCACAACCTTGACACAGGTTGATAAATTCAAATACCTGGGAACGATCATTTCATCAGACGGCAGATGCACATCAGAAATAGCCGGCGGAATCGGCCAAGCCAAAACAGCATTCAAGAAGATGACAAGCATTCTAACCAACAAATGCCTGTCAATTAACATCAGGAAGAGAATTCTTGAATGTTATATAGAACCAATACTGTTGTACGGATGCGAGGCATGGACAGTCAACAAACAAAGCCAGAACAAGATTGAGGCAGCCGAGATGTGGTTTCTATGAAGAATGTTGAGAGTTCCATGGACAGCAAAGAAAACAAACGAGACAGTCTTGATGGAGGCAGACACAAGTAGATCATTCATAAGGAAGATTAGGAAAAGACAGGCAACATTTACAGGCCATTTTATGAGGAAGGGGGATTTGGAGCACCTGGTCACAGCAGGAAAGCTGGAGGGTAAGAGAGCACCGGGTAGACCCAGGGAGAAAATGCTGGACGGACTTGCAGAGTGGCTGAAGACGAGGAGGGTGGGGGAGATGCTGGGGGCAACGAGAGATAGAGGCAGATGGAAGTCCATGATCGCCAACGCCATGCGGCAGGGCACCTGATGATGATGATGATAACACCAACTAGGGTATGGAGGATGACAACAACTGGTCTGAAACCAATGTTCAATGCTCAATGCTTTATACATCCTTTCACTCAAACTGAGGCATGGAAGACAACAGCAATTCAAAAGACGTCGATAACCTTAAGTGGGGCATGGAGGATAACAGCAACATTTCATCATCATCATCAGGTGCCCTGCCGCATGGCGTTGGCGATCATGGACTTCCATCTGTCTCTATCTCTTGTTGCCCCAAGCATCTCCTCCACCCTCTTCGTCTTTAGCCACTCTGCAAGTCCGTCTAGCATTTTCTCCCTGGGTCTACCTGGTGCTCTCTTTCCCTCCAGCTTTCCCGTCGTGACCAGGTGCGTCAAATTCCCCTTCCTCATAAAATGGCCTATAAATGTTGCCTGTCTTTTCCTAGTCTTCCTTATGAATGATCTACTTGTGTCTGCCTCCATCAAGACTGTCTCGTTTGTTTTCTTTGCTGTTCATTGAACTCTCAACATTTTTCTTTGAAACCACATCTCGGCTGCCTCAATCTTGTTCTGGCTTTGCTTGTTGACTGTCCACGCCTCGCATCCGTACAACAGTATTGGTTCTATATAACATTCAAGAACTCTCTTCCTGATGTTAACTGATAGGCATTTGTTGGTAAGAATGCTTGTCATCTTCTTGAATGCTGTTTTGGCTTGGCCGATTCTGCAGGCTATTTCTGATGTGCATCTGCCGTCTGACGAAATGATAGTTCTCAGCAACATTTACAAGGCTTAAAACCTTGTGACTTGAGCAGCAACTCTACTTGTCTGAAAACAATGTTCAGTGTTCAATTTTCAGTGTTCAGTTTAAATCAGAAGTATCTTCCTCTTAAATTCCGATGTTCAGATGTTACTGTTACTCATGTCAAGCCGTACATAATACATCACTGACAAAACCACCTGGAAAACAAAATTAAGTACGCATATCAATGCATTCGCGCAGATAATCTAAGGATACCTCCTTGGCGTTGACCATTCTATCTATTTTTCATCAGGGGATCTAAAAATCAAACCTGAATACAAATGTAAACATAACAAAAGACGATAAGACATATAGAAAAGGGCCTAAATTACCTACAACTGCTTCTGCACATCACATTTCCTAAGAGTCAAAATTGCACTCAAGATATGTATCCACTTATCAATCCTGAGAGAAAGCAAGTAAGGCTTTATAGAAAACATACATATGAATGGACCAACAAGGCTGAAAATGACAGAAAGCAGAGGACCAATGGCAAACCAAAGACAGTGACAGAAAAGAGGAAATTTTTAGCACAAAATTTCCAGAAGGGGGATACTATTTATCATCATCATCATCAGGTGCCCTGCCGCATGGCGTTGGCGATTATGGACTTCCATCTGTCTCTATCTCTTGTTGCCTCAAGCATCTCTTCCACCCTCCCTGTCTTCAGCCACTCTGCAAGTCCGTCTAGTATCTTCTCCCTGGGTCTACCCGGTGCTCTCCTTCCCTCCTGCTTTCCCGTCGTGACCAGGTGTTCCAGTTCCCCTTTCCTCATAAAATGGCCTATGAATGTTGCCTGCCTTTTCCTAATCTTCCTTATGAATGATCTACTTGTGTCTGCCTCTACCAAGACTGTCTTGTTTGTTCTCTTTCTTGTCCATGGAACTGTCAACATCCTTCTTAGAAACCACATCTCGGCTGCCTCAATCTTGCTCCGGCTTTGCTTGTTGACTGTCCACGCCTCGCAACCGTACAACAGTACTGGTTCTATATAACATTCAGGAACTCTATTTATATCAAAAAGAAAAACCAGCATCCCACGGGGGTGGGGTGGGGGGTGGGGGTCTTCCGATGTGGACGTACTTTAATCCACGATTGGAACATGGTAGATAACAGCAAATTAACGCTTAGATTTGATTTATCAGATTGCCATAAATTGTAATTTATTTATTACACAAATCAACATGCAACATAAGCAGAAAAATGTTAAATAGTTCATTCGAAAGAAATACACATGAAATTGTCTAAACGAACGCATATTCAAATGTTCAGAATAGTTTATAATTATTGTCTTATGACAAAATATTGAAATGTTTAGATATACTTATAATACTGTCTTTAAAAAGTCGGTAATTTTACTCATTTATACTGACTTGTTTTCCTTCCATTGTAAAGTAATCCACGGAAAACACTGATTTAACTGACGTTAGATTTTGCAGGGGAAAATCTATCGGTTATTGCGGAGCGGAATTTAGAACATTTGAAAATAAAGCAAAATTTATCACCTACGGCAATGTCATCACAAAATTTACGTACTCTGTTTTTACACCACACACACACACACACACACACACACACACACACACACACACACACACACACAAGCGCACGCACCCCTCCCTCCACACACATACACACAACCTCTTTCTCTGGTCGATATCTTAATAAAATGGGAGATTAAAAAGATCCTGAAGTCTATTTTCTTTCCACACAACCCAATCCCCCCACACCACATCACCTCCCACCACTTTGATGTAAGAGTTCTGTCCCTTTTACGTACCCAGTTTGCAGGACCAGAGCAGAGTGACGGTTCTTTCTCAGCATGGATCCTTTCTTCCACAAGATGGCGTTGTCTGAATACTCTGCAGTCGAACCTGAAGATTGAGTGACATGAAAGATCATGCAATTTAAATCAGACTCATAACAAATAAAGCCATTTAAACGGAAGAGATTATGAAAGATCAAACAATTCAAACCAGAGCTCTGAAAAGTCATGCAATTTAAACCAGTTTTATGAAAGATCGACCAATTCAAACCACAGATATGAAAGATATTGTTATTTAAACCGAGCTATAAAAAAGCAATTTAAACCAGAGATATGACAGATCATGCAATTTAAACTACACAAAATCATGCATTTAAACCAGAGATATGATAGATCATGCAATTTAAACCAGAGATATGATAGATCATGCAATTTAAACTACACAGATCATGCAATTTAAACCAGAGATATGATAGATCATGCAATTTAAACTACACAGATCATGCTATTTAAACCAGAGCTATGATAGACCATGCAATTTAAACTACACAGATCATGCCAATTTAAACCAGAGATATGATAGATCATGCAATTTAAACTACACAGATCATGCAATTTAAACCAGAGATATGATAGATCATGCAATTTAACTACACAGGTGCCATTTAACAGATCGATGATCAGCATTTAAACTCAGATATGCTATTTAAACCAGATGATAGATCATGCAATTTAAACTACACAGATCATGCAATTTAAACCAGAGATGTGATAGATCATGCAATTTAAACTACACAGATCGTGCCATTTAAACCAGAGATATGATAGATCATGCAATTTAAACTACACAGATCATGCAATTTAAACTACACAGATCATGCTATTTAAACCAGAGTATGATAGATCATGCAATTTAAACTACACAGATCATGCAATTTAAACCAGAGATATGACAGATCATGCATTAAACTACGATGGCATTTAAACCAGAGATATGATAGATCATGCAATTTAAACTACACAGATCATGCAATTTAAAAAAAGAGCTATGATAGATCATGCAATTTAAGCTACACAGATCATGCTATTTAAACCAGAGCTATGGAATATACAAATCAGACCAGAGATATGACAGCCAAACACATATTGCAGCAATGTCATCTCTATCAAGCGGAGCAACAGGAGACATGGTAGACTACAACTCCTCTGATCACCAAGCTCTATGGCAAACAGGGACTGGGGAAACAAAGTGAGATCACCTTCATCACCAGATGTGGTCTGACCAAGCAGACGGCGGTCAAAAGAAGAATAACAATTATACATTATATACAAAACAATCAGATTGGAACTGATGAAAAAGATTCAGGAAAAATACATTATAATTATACCTTCACCAATCCTCTGCTCTAAACCGATGACTAAAAATCCAAGCAATTTATTTAAGGATGGTAATTCTGCAAATACTGTTGCAGAATATTCTATGACTGCTTGCATTTGGAAAAACTGAAAGACACTTTGTTACTCACATATTTATATTTTCACTGATGACAACAATGACGATGACAACGACAATGATGAAGAGGAGGCAGAAAAGGAAGAGGAGGAGGAGTACGACGACGACGACGACGACGATGATGATAATGATGATGATGATGATGATGATAACGTGAAGTGTGAAATCAACACCCGTTGAAATCACTGAATGTTATGTCAGCTTATTACAATCCATTCTGTGTCTTATAAACCTATCATGTCTTGGGTTCCTACGGCAAATAAATGTGTTCTGAGTTTTTAATTTTTCACAAACACACACGCTTACACCACACACCACACACACACACACACACACACACACACACACACACATACCTGAGCCCTGTTGAAAAGGCCAGCAGGGAGATAATCAAACTTGTAGATCATCTTCATCTCGCTTTCCCCACTGTCGCGCGTCACTTTCGGCCAATCGTACTGAGGACAGAGACAGAGAATTGCGAGGTCAGTTAGTTGGTCAGTCAGTCAGTTCTGTGGTCAGTTAGTTGGTCAGTCAGTCAGTTCAGTGGTCAGTCAGTCAGTTCAGTGGTCAGTTAGTTGGTCAATCAGTTCAGTGGTCAGTTAGTTGGTCGGTCAGTCAGTCAGTTCAGTGGTCAGCTAGTTGGTCAATCAGTCAGTTCAGTGGTCAGCTAGTTGGTCAATCAGTCAGTTCAGCGGTCAGTTAGTTGGTCAGTCAGTCAGTTCAGTGGCCAGTTAGTTGGTCAGTCAGTCAGTTCAGTGGTCAGTTAGTTGGTCAGTCAGTCAGTTCAGTGGTCAGTTAGTTGGTCAATCAGTTCAGTGGTCAGTTAGTTGGTCAGTCAGTCAGTTTAGTGGTCAGTTAGTTGGTCAATCAGTCAGTTCAGTGGTCAGCTAGTTGATCAATCAGTCAGTTCAGTGGTCAGTTAGTTGGTCAGTCAGTTCAGTGGCCAGTTAGTTGGTCAGTCAGTCAGGCAGTCAGTTCAGTGGTCAGTTAGTTGGTCAGTCAGTCAGTCGGTTCAGTGGCTAGTCAGTTGGTCAGTCAGTAAGTTCAGTGGTCAGTTAGTTAGTTGGTCGGTCAGTCAGTCAGTTCAGTGGTCAGTTATTTGGGTCGGTCAGTCAGTCGGTTCAGTGGTCAGTTAGTTGGTCAGTCAGTCAGTTCAGTGGCCAGTTCAATTGTGAATCATGCTTGAGAAAAAAAAAATGTGTGAGCAGCTTCCAGTCTACCAAGCTGTAAATGGTCAACTGACCCTGTTCAGGACTGAGCATATTAACGGGGGGCCTTGAGAGAAGTTGAGATCTCTGCAACATCATTCCACTCCGACCTCAGAATTGTGAGGACGTAGGAAGACATTCTGGGGACAGGTGGACGGCAGAATGTCCTCAAAGTAATAATGAACCGCCACCACCCCTTGCTCCAAGCAAATGTTTCGTCCTTAAACTCCTCACATTCTGTGGGGGAGAAGAGGGAGACTCTTCCAGGTCATGACTCCTGGATTTACTATTATTTACTGGTATTTTGTTTAAAGCCCAGCCGACTATGCAGAGCCATATCAGGGCAATAATCATTTCAAACAAAACATACACAATACTTCAGCAGGACAAAAAAGGAAAAGAAAATTAAGTACACATATTAATTCGATCGCCTGCCCTTCTGTTGTTGTCATTTTTTTAAACTTGCCTAATTCAGTTTGCTCAAAGTTTGGAATCTGAATTGTGTCGGCGAAGGGTTTATCAAACTGGAACAATTCCATGTGCACTATATCCAACTCTGCCGCTGATCACCTCGGTGGACTCCTTCGTTTACTGAAAACCCTACGCCCCTGAAAACCCCATGCCCCTGAAAACCCAATGCCTGAAATCCAATGCCCTGAAAACCCTACGCCCCTGAAAACACTATGCCCTGAAAACCCTACGCCCTGAAAACCCTATGTCAATGAAAACCCTATGCCCTGAAAACCTATGCCCCTGAAAACCCTATGCCCCTGAAACCCTTATGCCCCTGGAAACCCTATGCCCCTGAAACCCTATGCCCCTGAAACCCTTATGCCCCTGAAACCCCTATGCCTGAAACCTATGTCCCTAAAACCTATGCCCCTGAAAACCCTATGCCCCTGAAACCTATGTCCCCTGAAAACCCTTATGCCCCTGAAAACCCTATGCCCCTGAAATTCCTATGCCCTAGCAAGCTCTTGAATTGCGATGGGCAGAATGAGAACAGGACTTAACTCATATCGCTTATAGCCCAGTCGACTACTAGAGCCATATCAGGGCTAACACCGAGTCCAAAACGACAACCATAAGGGCACAAGACATGAAACGCCAAAACGATGCCAAAACATGACTACAGCATAAAGGCAGGCAGCGGACATAACATGTTCGCCGAGCAGACAGAATCAAAAATTGTCTTCAAAATTAAATTCATGAATTTTTACTCAGGGCTCTTTTACGTCCAGCTCTCTCTCTCTCTCTCTCCTCCCCCACCTCTCTCTCTTCCAGGCTTAGAGTTAGGGCAGGAAAAACCTGTTAAATACAGTTTGGTAATGGACACACAGACAACCAGACATGCCTCCCTGGATGGTCAGAGTTCAGTTTTATATTGCACGGCTAATCACTGAAACCACATCAGGGCTCACACTATATATTAAAACATATCCAAGTTCAGACCGAAAATAACAGTAAAAAAGCAATACCACTTTCAGCCTTTCAAGTTAGAGGCATTGGAAAATATTCCCTATTCGAATTGATCATATAGTGTGAAATGTATTGATCACTTGCAAAAACTTTATTGTGTATGATTATGTTTCATATCGCACAAGTCCAAGCATTCAATATTAGAGTACATCTTGCCGAGTGGCTTGTCACACGGTATACACCATGGTGCTTCTTCATTTGTTTTAAACGATAAGATTGTAAGATGTCTGACCCGTGTGTAACCTGCTTAACATTGTCTGTAAGATGTCTGACCCGTGTGTAACCTGTATAACACTGTCTGTTAGATGTGTGACCTGTGTGTAACCTGTATAACACTGTCTGTTAGATGTGTGACCTGTGTGTAACCTGTATAACACTGTAAGATGTGTGACCCGTGTGTAACCTGTATAACACTGTCTGTATGATGTGTGACCCGTGTGTAACCTGTATAACACTGTCTGTTAGATGTGTGACCTGTGTGTAACCTGTATAACACTGTAAGATGTGTGACCCGTGTGTAACCTGTATAACACTGTAAGATGTGTGACCCGTGTGTAACCTGTATAACACTGTAAGATGTGTGACCCGTGTGTAACCTGTATAACACTGTAAGATGTGTGACCCGTGTGTAGCCTGTATAACACTGTAAGATGTGTGACCCGTGTGTAACCTGTATAACACTGTATGTATGATGTGTGACCCGTGTGTAACCTGTATAACACTGTCTGTATGATGTGTGACCCGTGTGTAACCTGTATAACACTGTATGATGTGTGACCCGTGTGTAACCTGTATAACACTGTATGATGTGTGACCCGTGTGTAACCTGTATAACACTGTAAGATGTGTGACCCATGTGTAACCTGTATAACACTGTATGATGTGTGACCCGTGTATAACCTGTATAACACTGTATGATTGTGACCCGTGTGTAACCTGTATAATACTGTATGATGTGTGACCCGTGTGTAACCTGTATAACACTGTATGATGTGTGACCTGTGTGTAACCTGTATAACACTGTATGATGTGTGACCCGTGTGTAACCTGTATAACACTGTATGATTGTGACCCGTGTGTAACCTGTATAATACTGTATGATTGTGACCCGTGTGTAACCTGTATAACACTGTATGATGTGTGACCCGTGTGTAACCTGTATAATACTGTATGATGTGTGACCCATGTGTAACCTGTATAATACTGTATGATTGTGACCCGTGTGTAACCTGTATAACACTGTATGATGTGTGACCCGTGTGTAACCTGTATAACACTGTATGATGTGTGACCTGTGTGTAACCTGTATAACATTGTAAGATGTGTGACACGTGTGTAACCTGTATAACACTGTATGTATGATGTGTGACCCGTGTGTAACCTGTATAACACTGTATGATTGTGACCCGTGTGTAACCTGTATAATACTGTATGATTGTGACCTGTGTCACAATCATACAGTATTATACAGGTTACACACGGGTCACACACGGGTCACAATACGGGTCACATACAGTGTTATACAGGTTATACCTATGCTCGTATTCTTTTCGTTGATTTTAGTTTTGCGTTTAATACTATTGTTCCCGCAAAATTGATAGCCAAGCTGACAGACTTAAATGTTGATGTTAGTGTGTGTCGCTGGATTTCTAATTTCCTGACCAACAGGCCCCAGGCAGTGAGAGTAGGAAACAAAATGTCAAAAGAACTTATCTTGAATACAGGTGCCCCTCAAGGATGTGTGTTATCTCCCTTGCTATTTACATTGTTTACCAATGACTTCCGTTCTAACTGCTCATCTGTGACTGTAGTCAAATTCTCTGATGACACCACTATGGAAGGTCTTATATCAAACAGTGATGAGACAATGTACAGGAAAGAGGTTGCGAACATGGTTGACTGGTGTGCTGCAAACAACCTAGAACTTAATGTATCTAAAACTAAAGAAATGATAATCGACTTCCGCAAAAACAAACCAGTACTCCCCCCATTGTCAGTGAAAGGCCAAACAGTTGAACAGGTTAAATCATTCAAATTTCTCGGCCTGCACGTCTCTAACAAGGTCACTTGGGATGTAAATACATCAGAAATCTGCAAGAAAGCGCATCAGAGACTGTATTTCCTACGTCAACTTAAAAAGCTTAGATTAACCACGCCAATAATGACACAGTTTTATCGCTCTGTCATTGAGAGTGTACTCACATTCTCAAATACTGTCTGGTATGGGAGTGCGTCCAGTAACAACAAGAAAAGACTCAACAGGGTTGTAAAGACCGCCTCCAAAATTGCAGGATGTGAGCTCCCATCTATCGACAATATCTTTCGGGAGCGTGTGACACGCAAAGCAAGGTCTATTGTATCTGATAAACTGCACCCAGCCAACCCTCTGTTCCAACTTCTTCCTTCCGGCAAAAGATTCCGCAGTATTAAGTGTAAATCCAACCGATTGAAGCACAGCTTTTTCCCCACTGCTGTAAAGATGCTGAATGATTTGTGACACTGTCTTCTTCATCCATTGCTCCTTTTATCTGACACCCCTGCTTCTGCTTTCTACTCTCTTCTTCCCGGCCCCCCTCCCCACCACCCTCCCCCCTCCTTAGTTATTCCCTCCTCCTTTCTGAGTGTAAGGGCTGCTCATCTGTTGATGTTTTCTGTCAAGTTATATTTATATCATATTAGCAAATTTCATGTCTTGTTTACAAGCATTATTATCTGTATGATTATATATTGTTTTTGATGCACGGGTGGGTGTGCACGCCCAGGCATGTGTGAGTACCTGAAGTGTTTTTGATCAAGTATTTTTCATATTATGTATTGTTCATGTTGTCACATGTCTTGTATGCATGGCGGGAGTGTGTTACGCAAAACCAAATCAAATTCCTTTGTTAATTCATTGGTTAATAAATAGTCTGAGTCTGAGTCTGAGTCTGAGTGTGTAACCTGTATAACACTGTATGATGTGTGACCCGTGTGTAACCTGTATAATACTGTATGATGTGTGACCCGTGTGTAACCTGTATAATACTGTATGATTGTGACCCGTGTGTAACCTGTATAATACTGTATGATTGTGACCCGTGTGTAACCTGTATACACTGTATGATGTGTGACCCGTGTGTAACCTGTATAACATTGTAAGATGTGTGACACGTGTGTAACCTGTATAACACTGTATGATGTGTGACCTGTGTATAACCTGTATAACACTGTATGATGTGTGACCCGTGTGTAACCTGTATAATACTGTATGATTGTGACCCGTGTGTAACCTGTATAACACTGTAAGATGTGTGACCCGTGTGTAACCTGTATAACACTGTATGATGTGTGACCCGTGTGTAACCTGTATAATACTGTATGATGTGTGACCCGTGTGTAACCTGTATAATACTGTATGATGTGTGACCCGTGTGTAACCTGTATAACACTGTATGATGTGTGACCCGTGTGTAACCTGTATAATACTGTATGATTGTGACCCGTGTGTAACCTGTATAATACTGTATGATGTGTGACCCGTGTGTAACCTGTATAACACTGTATGATGTGTGACCTGTGTGTAACCTGTATAACACTGTATGATGTGTGACCCGTGTGTAACCTGTATAACACTGTATGATTGTGACCCGTGTGTAACCTGTATAACACTGTATGATGTGTGACCCGTGTGTAACCTGTATAACACTGTATGATTGTGACCCGTGTGTAACCTGTATAATACTGTATGATTGTGACCCGTGTGTAACCTGTATAACACTGTATGATGTGTGACCCGTGTGTAACCTGTATAATACTGTATGATGTGTGACCCGTGTGTAACCTGTATAATACTGTATGATTGTGACCCGTGTGTAACCTGTATAACACTGTATGATGTGTGACCCGTGTGTAACCTGTATAACACTATGATGTGTGACCCGTGTGTAACCTGTATAACACTATGATGTGTGACCCGTGTGTTAACCTGTATAAACACTTGTCTGTAAGATGTGTGACCCGTGTGTAACCTGTATAACACTGTAGATGTGTGACCCGTGTGTAACCTGTATAACACTGTATGATGTGTGACCCGTGTGTAACCTGTATAACACTGTATGATGTGTGACCCGGGTAGATGTAACCTGTTAACCTGATAAATGATGATGGTGACCCGTGTGTAACCTGTATAACACTGTAAGATGTGTGACCCGTGTGTAACCTGTATAACACTGTATGATGTGTGACCCGTGTGTAACCTGTATAACACTGTAAGATGTGTGACCCGTGTGTTAACCTGTATAACACTGTATGATGTGTGACCCGTGTGTAACCTGTTAACATTGTCTGTAAGATGTGTGACCTGTGTGTAACCTGTATAAACTGTATGTAGATGTGTGACCCGTGTGTAACCTGTATAACACTGTCTGTAAGATGTGTGACCTGTGTGTAACCTGTATAACACTGTTGTATGATGTGTGACCCGTGTGTAACCTGTATAACACTGTATGTATGATGTGTGACCCGTGTGTAACCTGTATAACACTGTATGTATGATGTGTGACCCGTGTGTAACCTGTATAACACTGTATGTATGATGTGTGACCCGTGTGTAACCTGTATAACACTGTATGTATGATGTGTGACCCGTGTGTAACCTGTATAACACTGTATGTATGATGTGTGACCCGTGTGTTACCTGTATAACACTGTATGTATGATGTGTGATCTGTGTGTAACTGGTATAACACTGTATGTATGATGTGTGATCTGTGTGTAACCTGTATAACACTGTATGTAAGATATGTGACCCGTGTGTAACCTGTATAACACTGTATGTATGATGTGTGATCTGTGTGTAACCTGTATAACACTGTATGATGTGTGACCCGTGTGTAACCTGTATAACACTGTATGTATGATGTGTGATCTGTGTGTAACCTGTATAACACTGTAAGATGTGTGACCTGTGTGTAACCTACTTAACACTGTAAGATATGTGACCCATGTGTAACCTGTATAACATTGTAAGATGTGTGACCCGTGTGTAACCTGTATAACACTGTAAGATGTGTGACCCGTGTGTAACCTACCTAACACTTGTAAGATTTGTGACCCGTGTGTAACCTACTTAACACTGTAAGATGTGTGACCCATGTGTAACCTGTATAACATTGTAAGATGTGTGACCCGTGTGTAACCTACCTAACACTTGTAAGATGTGTGACCTGTGTGTAACCTACTTAAGACTGTGAGATGTGTGACATGTGTGTAACCTACTTAAGACTGTCTGTATGATGTGTGACCCGTGTGTAGCCTACTTAACATGTAAGATGTGTGACCTGTGTGTAACCTACTTAAGACTGTCTGTATGATGTGTGACCTGTGTGTAGCCTACTTAACACTGTAAGATGTGTGACCTGTGTGTAACCTACTTAACACTGTTTCTTTCTTATGGTTCCCAAGAACAGGTGAGAGAAACAGTTTAAGGTTAAGGTGGATTTAGAAAAGTTTGTGTATGATATAAAATCATTTCCTTTTTCTTACAAACAAAGCAACAACAACAACAAACAAGAAGACTAGAAAAGCTGTTATTGCCACCTGAGGTTCAGTATTAGGCAGAAGACAAGGAATGATGTTGGCACGCTGGTCAGGCAATGAGAAGGTGAGATCAAACTCCTCCGTCAGACGCAGCAGCCAGGAGTGCAGCTCCTTGGGGTAGGCGTGCCACACGTCCTCCATGTCTTCGTGTCTCAGTACACCGTCCTGCACAAACAGTGTCGGTATATACTACAATATATATATATAATATATATATATATATATATATATATATATATATATATATATATATATATATATATATAAATACACACATATATATATATATATATATATATATATATATATATATATATATATATATATATATATAAATACACACATATATATATATAATATAGGCACATATATAAATATATATATTATATATATATTTGTATTCTGTAAGCTGTGTGCTCATTCCACACAAAATGGATACGTCATGCTACCAGCGTACTGACAGTATTGCACTGCTGTCCTTTGTGACCAGCTCCCCATGTGCTCCCCTGCCTAGCCTCTCTGATCTGTTCTGCTTCTGATACTTCTTGTTTTCACCTACCTTGATCTAGCTGGTCTCCGTTCACTGTCTGTGTCTGGTCCATACAGCTGGCATGAGCTTTCCCTGTCTCTTCGACAGTCACATACACTGTCTTCCTTCACGTCTACCTTGAAGACATAGCTTTTTGTCCAGCAGTGATTTCCCCCTCTATAGTCTGTCTTCCTTCACGTCTAACTTGAAGACATATCTTTTTATCTAGCAGTGATTTCCCCCTCTATAGTCTGTCTTCCTTCAAGTCTACCTTGAAGACATACCTTTTTGTCCAGAAGTGATTTCCCCCTCTATAGTCTGTCTTCCTTCACGTCTACCTTGAAGACATAGCTTTTTGTCCAGCAGTGATTTCCCCCTCTATAGTCTGCCTTCCTTCACGTCTACCTTGAAGACATAGCTTTTTGTCCAGCAGTGATTTCCCCTCTATAGTCTGTCTTCCTTCACGTCTAACTTGAAGACATAGCTTTTTGTCCAGCAGTGATTTCCCCTCATGTTGCTTCTTCAGTTACTGAAGACATACTTTGTCCAGAGTGTTCCCTCTATCAGCTGTTCTTCAAGTCTATGAAGACATAGCTTTTTGTCCAGCAGTGATTTCCCCCTCTATAGTCTGCCTTCCTTCAGTCTACCTTGAAGACATAGCTTTTTGTCCAGCAGTGATTTCCCCCTCTTCCATCCTTGTTCTTCTATCTCCAACTCCTTGAAGACATAGTTGTGTCAATCAATGATTTCCTCCTTTTTACGTGTCATACCCGTTGTTCACATGTCCCATATCCTCAAAGCAGCGTTGTAAGGACTAGTTGTGATGTCATACGTGTCCATAATGTTAGTATTGATATTATGTTTATCTTATATCTGATGTTTAAACTATGTACATTATATTGGTTCGAATTGATCATGCTGGATGGTTTTGCGATCTGTGTTTATATTGAGACTGATTTAGATCGTATATCTAATGTTTAGTATTCTTGATGTATCTGATGTTTAGTATCTTGATGTATCTGATGTTTAATATCTTGATGTATCTAATGTTTAGTATCTTGATGTATCTGATGTTTAGTATCTTGATGTATCTGATGTTTAATATCTTGATGTATCTGATGTTTAGTATCTTGATGTATCTGATGTTTAGTATCTTGATGTATCTAATGTTTAGTATCTTGATGTATCTGATGTTTAGTATCTTGATGTATCTGATTTAGTATTTATGTATCTGATGTTAGTTCTTGATGTATTATGTTGTATCTTGATGTATCTGATGTTTAGTATCTTGATGTATCTGATTGTTTAGTATCTTGATGTATCTAATGTTTAGTATCTTGATGTATCTGATGTTTAGTATCTTGATGTATCTAATGTTTAGTATCTTGATGTATCTGATGTTTAGTATCTTGATGTATCTGATGTTTAGTATCTTGATGTATCTGATGTTTAGTATCTTGATGTATCTGATTTTTAGTATCTTGATGTATCTGATGTTTAGTATCTTGATGTATCTAATGTTTAGTATCTTGATGTATCTGAATGTTTAGTATCTTGATGTATCTAATGTTTAGTATCTTGATGTATCTGATGTTTAGTATCTTGATGTATCTAATGTTTAGTATCTTGATGTATCTATGTTTAGTATCTTGATGTATCTGATGTTTAGTATCTTGATGTATCTGATGTTAGTATCTTGATGTATCTGATTTAGTATCTTGATGTATCTAATGTTTAGTATCTTGATGTATCTGTTTAGTATCTTAAATGTATCTGTATGTTTAGTATCTTGATGTATCTATGTTTAGTATCTTGATGTATCTGTTTAGTATCTTGATGTATCGTTTTAGTATCTTGATGTATGTGTTATATCTTGATGTATCTATGTTTAGTATCTTGATGTATCTGATGTTTAGTATGATGCTTGTAATGATGTATCTAATGTTTAGTATCTTGATGTATCTGATGTTTAGTATCTTGATGTATCTGAATGTTTAGTATCTTGATGTATCTATGTTTAGTATCTTGATGTATCTAATGTTTAGTATCTTGATGTATCTAATGTTTAGTATCTTGATGTATCTAATGTTTAGTATCTTGATGTATCTAATGTTTAGTATCTTGATGTATCTGATGTTTAGTATCTTGATGTATCTAATGTTTAGTATCTTGATGTATCTGATGTTTAGTATCTTGATGTATCTGTTTAGTATCTTGATGTATCTGATGTTTAGTATCTTGATGTACTGATGTTTAGTATCTTGATGTATCTGTTTAATACCTTGCAGTAACACCTCATTTCCATGGCTTGGGTTCGATTTTCAAAATAAACAGTGAGGGTCCATGTATCACATGCATACAGGAAGATGGAATGTACCAGCAGACGTCAACAGTCTGATCTTGTGTTCCATGGAGATGTTCTTGTCTTTTTTGATGCAGGCTTCAGCCTGGTCAACACTAATGTTGTCTCTGCTGCCATCAAGAGGATCTCTGGTTTGGGTCGATTATTGCTAATGATAGATCCAGATATGTGAACTGTTGAACAGTTTCTAGCTTCAGTCCATGGACACAATCAGTACTGATCAACGGTAAGTACCACAGCCATCTTCCACAAAAGTGTGCAAGCTCAATGTCAATCATCCGTTATATTCTTCTATTTACTATTTTGTGATAAGATGGGTTTTTTCAAAGAGTAAAATTTTGAAGATTTTGTTTGAATTTTTATTTGTAAATGTACCTTTTCCTTTGAAGTACAAAGAAATCAAACATTGAATTTCTGAACATGTTTTCACCTGAACGAAGCACTTTTCCTTTGAAGTATAAAGAAATCAAACACTGAATCTTTGTACATGTTTTCATCTGAACGAATGCACTTTTCCTTTGAAGTAAAAGAAATAAACATTGAATCTTCTGTAACATGTTTTCACCTGAACGAAGTACTTTTCCTTCGAAGTATAAAGAAATCAAACATTGAATCTCTGAACATGTTTTCACCTGAACGAAGCACTTTTCCTTTGAAATATAAAGAAATCAAACATTGAATCTCTGAACATGGTTTCATCTGAACGAAGCACTTTTCCTTCGAAGTATAAAGAAATCAAACACTGAATCTTTGTACATGTTTTCACGAGCAATAAACGACATTATAGTTCAGTTAGCAGGCAAGTAGATCATTCTAACACCTTTTCTTCTTCTTCTTCTCTCTCTCTCTCTCTTTCACACACACACACACACACACACACACACACACACCATACACATACACAAACGGACACACATATCCATACCCAGCATAGCAAAAAATCCCCCTTTTCAATGAAAGAAACCAACTAATTCTTAGTCAAAACTCAATGGATTCGCAGTCGAAGGAGCGCAGCTTTTCGCTCAAATCACACAGTTCTGACTGTTAAAAAATTGCCAAAACTCCACCACAAATACCACAGACATAAAACAAACACCACGGGGAAACAGACACACACACACACACACACACACATACACATATATTAATACAAACCATCACAAACTTATCACCTATAATCATTATGATGTAATACAATACCAGTCATCTAAAACTTTGATACCTTGATGGACCATCATTATGATGTAATACAATACCAGTCATCTAAAACTTTTAATACCTTGATGAGACCCTCATTATGATGTAATACAATACCAGTCATCTAAAACTTTAATACCTTGATGAGACCCTCATTATGATGTAATACAATACCAGTCATCTAAAACTGTTGATACCTTGATGGACCCTCATTATGATGTAATACAATACCAGTCATCTAAAACTTTGATACCTTGATGGGACCTCATTATGATGTAATACAATACCAGTCATCTAAAACTTTATACCTTGATGGGACCCGTCATTATGATGTAATACAATACCAGTCATCTAAAACTTTGATTCCTTGATGGACCCTCATTATGATGTAATACAATACCAGTCATCTAAAACTGTTGATACCTTGATGGGACCCTCATTATGATGTAATACAATACCAGTCATCTACAGCTTTGATACCTTGATGGGACCCTCATTATGATGTAATACAATACCAGCCATCTAAAACTTTTAATACCTTGATGGATTTGGTACAACCTCATCTGCTACCGAGATGACGACCACACACGCCATGACATCCACAATCCACTGAGGAACGATCACCACGTTGGAGCGAAGGAACTCTGTGTTGAAGAACTGCACGGAGCCCAGATCATGCAGAAACTGTACAGCCTGGATCAGCTGTCATCATGAAAAATATAAACACATGTTATTGATGCTTAAAGCCCAATTGATTGCACACAACCTATCAGGCTATAACCACCTGAAAACACACACAACACCTTGCTGACGCTGAAAACATAATAAACATCTGAAAACGAAAATTAAATGTTAAAGGAAGATGAAGAAGAAGAAGAAGAAGAAGAAGAAGAAGAAGAAGAAGAAGAAGAAGAAGAAGAAGAAGAAGAACAACAACAACAACAACAAGAACAACAAGAACAACAAAAACAACAAGAACAACAAAAACAACAACAAAAAAGAACAAAAATTAATACAATCTGCATACCCGTGTACATGTACATTACTATCTTTCCGTTTGTGTTGTTGTTGTCCTGTCTCATTACCTACATCATATTAGCGGCCACAGACTCTGGGACAGCATTTTACAGTATGATGATATGATGGTAATGATGATGATGATATGACGATGATGATGATGATGACGACGATGACGACGACGACGACGATGATCATGATGATGATATGACGACGACGACGATGATGATGAGATGATGATGATGATGATGACGACGACGATGATGACGACAACGACGATAATGATGATGATAATATGACGACGACGACGATGATATGCTGGTGATGATGATGATGATGATAATAATAATGATGATGATGGTATGATGATGATGATGATAATAATGATGATGAAAGGGATGAGATCACCATCTTAAGCTAGTCAGACCAAGCATCTGATCAATATTTTTTTCAGTTTTCAATCTCTCAGTCAAACAATTTATGAAGTCGGTCAGCCTGGAAACTTTCACTCCCTCACTCACTCAGTCTTTCACTCATTTTGTCAGTCAATCAATGATTCAGTCGATCAAGTTTATGAACCAGTTAACTTCATACGACACAAGAATAAACGACGTCAATTTATAAATCAACCAACCAGCCTGCCTGCCTGCCAGCCAGCGGTTAGTCAACCAGTCATTCAGCCCGCAAGCTGGCCAGACAGCCTGTCAGTATGCCATCTAGTCAATAAGTCAATCAACCAGTCAACCAACCAGTCAGTAAGTTAACTAGCCAGTAAGTCGACTGGCCATTCAGTCGGCAAGTCAGCTGGTCAGTCAACCAGCTAGAAAAGCAGTCAGACAGCCTGTCAACCAGTCATCCAGTAAACCAGCCATCCAGTCAACCAGTTAGTAAGCCAGCCAGCACCCAACCAGCCAAACACTCAGCAGCTTGCCAGCCAGTCAACCAGTCATAAATCAGACAATCAATCAAATGATCAATCAGTCACTCTATCCACCTAGCAATCAATCAGTCACTCTATCCACCTAGCCATCAATCAGTCACTCTATCCACCTAGCCATCAATCAGTCACTCTATCCACCTAGCAATCAATCAGTCACTCTATCCACCTAGCCATCAATCAGTCACTCTATCCACCTAGCAATCAATCAGTCACTCTATCCACCTAGCCATCAATCAGTCACTCTATCCACCTAGCAATCAATCAGTCACTCTATCCACCTAGCCATCAATCAGTCACTCTATTCAACCTAGCCATCAATCAGTCACTCTATCCACCTAGCCATCAATCAGTCACTCTATCCACCTAGCAATCAATCAGTCACTCCTATCCACCTAGCCATCAATCAGTCACTCTATCCACCTAGCCATCAATCAGTCACTCTATCCACCTAGCCATCAATCAGTCACTCTATCCAACCGAGCTAGTCACTCTGTCTACCTAGCCATCAATCAGTCACTTTATTCACCTAGCCATCAATCAGTCACTCTATCCACCTAGCCATCAATCAGTCACTATCCACCTAGCCATCAATCAGTCACTCTATCCACCTAGCCATCAATCAGTCACTCTATCCAACCGAGCTAGTCACTCTGTCTACCTAGCCATCAATCAGTCACTTTATTCACCTAGCCATCAATCAGTCACTTTATTCACCTAGCCATCAATCAGTCACACTATCCACCTAGCCATCAATCAGTCACTCTATCCACCTAGCCATCAATCAGTCACACTATCCACCTAGCCATCAATCAGTCAGTCTTTCCACCTACACATCAATCAGTCACTCTATCCACCTAGCCATCAATCAGTCACTCTATCCACCTAGCCATCAATCAGTCACTCTATCCACCTAGCCATCAATCAGTCACTCTATCCACCTAGCCATCAATCAGTCACTCTATCCACCTAGCCATCAATCAGTCACTCTATCCACCTAGCCATCAATCAGTCACTCTATCCACCTAGCCATCAATCAGTCACTCTATCCACCTAGCCATCAATCAGTCACTCTATCCACCTAGCCATCAATCAGTCACTCTATCCACCTAGCCATCAATCAGTCACTCTATCCACCTAGCCATCAATCAGTCACTCTATCCAACCGAGCTAGTCACTCTGTCTACCTAGCCATCAATCAGTCACTTTATTCACCTAGCCATCAATCAGTCACTCTATCCACCTAGCCATCAATCAGTCAATATATCCACCTAGCAATCAATCAGTCACTCTATCCACCTAGCCATCAATCAGTCACTCTATCCACCTAGCCATGAATCAGTCACTCTATCCACCTAGCCATGAATCAGTCACTCTATCCACCTAGCCATCAATCAGTCACTCTATCCACCTAGCCATGAATCAGTCACTCTATCCACCTAGCCATCAATCAGTCACTCTATCCACCTAGCCATCAATCAGTCACTCTATCCACCTAGCCATCAATCAGTCACTCTATCCACCTAGCCATCAATCAGTCACTCTATCCACCTAGCCATCAATCAGTCACTCTATCCACCTAGCCATCAATCAGTCACTCTATCCACCTAGCCATCAATCAGTCACTCTATCCACCTAGCCATCAATCAGTCACTCTATCCACCTAGCCATCAATCAGTCACTCTATCCACCTAGCCATCAATCAGTCACTCTATCCACCTAGCCATCAATCAGTCACTCTATCCACCTAGCCATCAATCAGTCACTCTATCCACCTAGCCATCAATCAGTCACTCTATCCACCTAGCCATCAATCAGTCACTCTATCCACCTAGCCATCAATCAGTCACTCTATCCACCTAGCCATCAATCAGTCACTCTATCCAACCGAGCTAGTCACTCTGTCTACCTAGCCATCAATCAGTCACTCTATCCACCTAGCCATCAATCAGTCACTCTATCCAACCGAGCTAGTCACTCTGTCTACCTAGCCATCAATCAGTCACTTTATTCACCTAGCCATCAATCAGTCACTCTATCCACCTAGCCATCAATCAGTCACTCTATCCACTTAGCCATCAATCAGACACTCTATCCACCTAGCCATCAATCAGTCACACTATCCACCTAGCCATCAATCAGTCACTCTATCCACCTAGCCATCAATCAGTCACACTATCCACCTAGCCATCAATCAGTCAGTCTTTCCACCTACACATCAATCAGTCACTCTATCCACCTAGCCATCAATCAGTCAATATATCCACCTAGCCATCAGTCACACTATCCACACTAGCCATCAATCAGTCACTCTATCCACCTAGCCATCAATCAATCACTCTATCCACCTAGCCATCAATCAGTCACTCTATCCACCTAGCAATCAATCAGTCACTCTATCCACCTAGCCATCAATCAGTCACTCTATCCACCTAGCCATTAATCAGTCACTCTATCCACCTACATATCAATCAGTCACTCTATCCACCTACACATCAATCAGTCACTCTATCCACCTAGAAATCAATCAGTCACTCTATCCACCTACACATCAATCAGTCACTCTATCCACCTAGAAATCAATCAGTCACCTAGCAATCAATCAGTCAAAACAGAACATGACCTACCTCCGTATAATCAAAGATTCCAGACCTGTGGCCGGCACTTTCTACATCTTTCCATGGCAAGAGAGCTTTGCCAGCAGCACGTACACTGCCAACAACACATCACAATCACTGTCATCACAATCATCACAATTATTATCATCACAATTATTACCATCACAATCATCATAATCATTATCATCACAATCATTATCAGCTCAATCATCATCATCACAATCGTCACTATCATTATCATCCCACTCATCATCACAACCATTACCACTATTCTCATGACCATATTTCATTACCATCACCACAACCACTTGAAGCTTTGCAATGGACACGATAGTCAGATCACATGCAGGTGCGCACACGCACACACACACTCACACACACGCGCACACACACACACACTCACACACACACACACACTCACACACACGAAGTGGAGGACGGAGAAGGAGGAGAAGATGGAGAAAGAAGAAGAAGAAGAAGAACAAGAAGAAGAACAAGAACAAGAAGAACAAAAAGAAGTACAAGAAGAAGAAGACGATGAAACAACGCACAACTCACCTAGCCAGCTGTTTCTCCAGGTTGAGCCAGACCTCTGGAATCTTCTCTCCCATGTATTTCTGGATCAAGGTCACGGCCTTCAAGTCATCCTTCAACTTGTTGATTCCCTGAGACATAGATTGTCGTAACTTGTCATGACTGTGATCATCTTTCTCCGTTTTCCCCCCTGAAATCTCACTTCTTTTAACTTAACGACTTCTCATCTTTGTTTCTCAGATGCGTGTATGCACGGTGTTTTGTGCCCACACTGTGCTGGCAGTGTCATGTGGCTGCGTAGTCTGCATACTCCGTCTTCAGCGGGGCGTGTTTAAAGTGTTTTCGTCTCCATAAGCCACAGGACAGTGACACGATGCACAGGATCTTTAACGTGCGTATTTGATGTTGTGCGTGCATATACACATAACAAGGTTTATGTTGTGCGTGCATATACACATAACAGGGTTTATGTTGTGCGTGCATATACACATAACAGGGTTTATGTTGTGCGTGCGTATACACATAACAGGGTTTATGTTCTGCGTGCATATACACAACAGGGTTTATGTTTTGCGTGCATATCCACATAACAGGGTTTATGTTTTGCGTGCATATGCACATAACAGGGTTTATGTTGTGCGTGCATAAACACATAACAGGGGTTTATGTTGTGCGTGCATATACACATAAGAGGGTTTATGTTGTGCGTGCATATACACATAACAGGGTTTATGTTGTGCGTGCATATACACATAACAGGGTTTATGTTTTGCGTGCATATATACATAACAGGGTTTATGTTTTGCATGCATATACTCATAACAGGGTTTATGTTTTGCGTGTGTATACACATAACAGGGTTTATGTTTTGCGTGGATATACACATAACTGGGATTATGTTGTACGTGCACATACACATAACAGGGGTTTATATTTTGTGTGCATATACACATAACATGGTTTATGTTTTGTGTGCATATACACATAACATGGTTTATGTTTTGCGTGCATATACACATAACATGGTTTATGTTGTGCCTGCATATACACATAACAGGGTTTATGTTGTGCCTGCATATACACATAACAGGGTTTATGTTGTGCGTGCATATACACATAACATGGTTTATGTTGTGCCTGCATATACACATAACAGGGTTTATGTTGTGCGTGCATATACACATAACAGGGTTTGTGTTTTGCATGTGTATATGCATAAGTGGGTTTATGTTTTGCGTGTGTATATGCATAAGTGGGTTCATATTTTGCATGCATATACACATAACAGGGTTTATGTTTGCGTGCATATACACATAACAAGGGTTTATGTTGTGCGTGCATATACACATAACAGGGTTTATGTTTTGCGTGCATATATACATAACAGGGTTTATGTTTTGCGTGCATATACACATAACAGGGTTTATGTTTTGCGTGCATATACACATAACAGGGGTTTATGTTGTGCGTGCATATACACATAACAGGGGTTTGTGTTTCGCATGCATATACACATAACATGGTTTATGTTTTGAGTGCATATACACATAACAGGGTTTATGTTGTGCGTGCATATACATAACAAGGTTTATGTTTTGCGTGCATATACACATAACAGGGGTTTGTGTTTCGCATGCATATACACATAACATGGTTTATGTTTTGCGTGCATATACACAAAACAGGGTTTATGTTGTGCGTGCATATACATAACAAGGTTTATGTTTTGCGTGCATACACACATAACAGGGGTTTGTGTTTCGCATGCATATACACATAACATGGTTTATGTTTTGCGTGCATATACACAAAACAGGGGTTATGTTGTGCGTGCATATACATAACAAGGTTTATGTTTTGCGTGCATACACACATAACAGGGGTTTGTGTTTCGCATGCATATACACATAACATGGTTTATGTTTTGCGTGCATATACACAAAACAGGGGTTATGTTGTGCGTGCATATACATAACAAGGTTTATGTTTTGCGTGCATACACACATAACAGGGGTTTGTGTTTCGCATGCATATACACATAACATGGTTTATGTTTTGCGTGCATATACACAAAACAGGGGTTATGTTGTGCGTGCATATACACAAAACAGGGTTTATGTTGTGCGTGCATATACACAAAACAGGGTTTATGTTGTGCGTGCATATACACAAAACAGGGTTTATGTTGTGCGTGTATATACACAAAACATGGTTTATGTTGTGCGTGCATATACACAAAACAGGGGTTATGTTGTGCGTGCATATACACAAAACAGGGTTTATGTTTTGCGTGCATATACACAAAACAGGGTTTATGTTGTGCGTGTATATACACAAAACGGTTATGTTGTGTGATATAGGTTTGTTGTGCGTGTATAATTTACAACACAAACATGGTTTATGTTGTGCGTGTATATACACAAAACATATGTGTGTTATTAAAAGGTTGTGTGCGTGTATATACACAAAACAGGGTTATGTTGTGCGTGTATACCGTTTGTGCGTGTATATACACAAAACAGGGTTTATGTTGTGCGTGCATATACACAAAACAGGGGTTAGGCACTAACACATCTACATGCACGCTGACCGGGAAATGGGGAAAACAGTCCATGCTTTATAACGATATGATTTGCAATTACTGAGCCAGACAGTCTCAATTTTCCCATAATGCCATGTCCTTTCAATGACATGCTTGCTCTCTCTCTCTCTCACACACACACGCATGCACGCACACACACACTCGTACACACACACATATACACAAACATACACAAACACACACACACGCGTGCGCGCGTACGCACACATACACACACACGTGCACGCACATACATACACACACATACATACATGCATGCACACACACGCGCGCGCGCACACACACACACACACACACAAACACACCACAACCAGAAAGAGAAAAGAAAGCTTGGCCACAATGTGCCTTATCGCTGTCATTCGCCCCAGCCCGTCACGATCCCCCTACCCCCCCCCCCCCACACACACACACATTAACACAGCACACCACAAAGCGTGCTCATTAAGACAAAAGCGCTGTCTGTACAGGTAGTTGTCGTGGATATGTCAGCAGTGATGAACGACAAAGTGTAAATACTTTATCCGACGTACGAACTAGCAAGGCAGTGAAGTGATCAGTAGCATCACTGTATTATGACAATTTCTGTTTTGCCACATTTTCCACGCCATCTTCATGGCAACAGAAGCTGGGGCAGTGTTTACAATGCTATGATGATAACGATGCTATGACGGTAACGATGAAGATAATAATCATGATGCTATGGAGTTCCATCCAGGACTGAGACAGGGCCATACTCTACGCTGACTATCATAATATATCCTGGCGTCAACCAGGTCCCAAACACAGACACTTACGGTGATGATCGAGGCATTTAACATTATTGTGACTGGCCCTGCCTCTGCCTGAACTTCTGGCCAGCCTGAGCCTGCCTCCAATAAAGAACCAGTAGTTGTACAAAAAACTCTGTAGCAGGCCTGAATGAAGTCCAATTCTCACCAACATTTGTGTACTTAATGAAAAAAGGATGATGAGTTTAGCTGTGCTATTTATAAAGCTATTACTTAAATAATTTTTAGCCGCCATCCAGTTCTGTACCATATATCACCGAAACGACTTTTAGCGCGGCCCGGCAGTAGGTGAAGCTCGGCGTTCACGACTGTAGTCGCGTCCCGTCACGAATATGTTAAGTATCACCCTCAATGACATATCAATGAAATGGATGAGACTCGCTGTGTGGTCCCAGTCTCCCCATCAAACCTACAGCACGCTCAGCTCTGGGTAGGAGCTACTTGGGACCGAAAAATCCTGCAGTGATTTTGTTAGGACTGATAGGGCTTCAAATCCACAACCTTCCAGTAGACAGTCCTTTGGGCTAACCACTAACCGCAACACTATGGCTACTGGCCACCATCACCATCGTTTTATGACCAGGAAGAAACACTCACATGACCAGTGAAGGAGCTGACGAAGTGAAAACTGTGGATCTGAGGAAATCGTCGCTTCAGTTCCCCTTCTGGAATGTGAGTCTTTTTCACCTGAAACATACAGCACGATTGTTTAAAGCCCAGCCGACTGCGCAGAGCCATATCAGAGCTATAGCCATCTCAAGAAATACACCATACCTTAAAGGAGGGAAATAAATAATTCCTGGAAATGAAAATTAAGTACACATACCAATGCATCTGTGCATATAATTCAAGGATACGCTACTATACTTGGGTAAAAAATAATGGTTTGAATTTTGAAGTTCTAAATGTATGTAGAGTAGGAAGATCAGGAAAAGACAGGCAACATTCATAGGCCATTTGGTGAGGAAAGAGGAATTGGAACACCTGGTCACAATGGGAAAGCTGGAGGGAAGGAGAGCACCGGGTAGACCCAGGGAGAAGATACTAGACGGATTTGCAGAGTGGCTGAAGACAGGGAGGGTGGAAGAGATGCTTGAGGCAAGAAGAGATACAGATAGATGGAAGTCCATAATCGCCAACGCCATGTGGCAAGGCACCTGATGATGATGATGATGAGAGTAGGAAGGATTAGCTGTAAGACATGTCCAATGCCACCTTGTGCTACTGTCCTTGTGTAATGCAGTGTTATGATGTTTGTTGGTTTGCTTTTGGAGGTTGGCCTGTACCTTGTGTAATGCAGTGTTATGATGTTTGTTGGTTTGCTTTTGGAGGTTGACCTGTACCTTGTGTAATACAGTGTTTTGACGTTTGTTGGTTTGCTTTTGGAGGTTGACCTGTACCTTGTGTAATGCAGTGTTTTGACGTTTGTTGGTTTGCTTTTTGAGGTTGACCTGTACCTTGTGTAATGCAGTGTTTTGACGTTTGTTGGTTTGCTTTTGGAGGTTGACCTGTACCTTGTGTAATACAGTGTTTTGAAGTTTGTTGGTTTGCTTTTGGAGGTTGACCTGTACCTTGTGTAATACAGTGTTTTGACGTTTGTTGGTTTGCTTTTGGAGGTTGACCTGTACCTTGTGTAATACAGTGTTTTGAAGTTTGTTGGTTTGCTTTTGGAGGTTGACCTGTACCTTGTGTAATGCAGTGTTTTGAAGTTTGTTGGTTTGCTTTTCGTGGTTGACCTGTACCTTGTGTAATACAGTGTTATAAAGTTTGTTGGTTTGCTTTTGGTGGTTGACCTGTACCTTGTGTAATGCAGTGTTTTGAAGTTTGTTGGTTTGCTTTTGGAGGTTGACCTGTACCTTGTGTAATGCAGTGTTTTGAAGTTTGTTGGTTTGCTTTTGGAGGTTGACCTGTACCTTGTGTAATACAGTGTTTTGAAGTTTGTTGGTTTGCTTTTGGAGGTTGACCTGTACCTAGTGTAATGCAGTGTTTTGAAGTTTGTTGGTTTGCTTTTGGAGGTTGACCTGTACCTTGTGTAATACAGTGTTTTGACGTTTGTTGGTTTGCTTTTGGAGGTTGACCTGTACCTTGTGTAATACAGTGTTTTGACGTTTGTTGGTGTGCTTTTGGAGGTTGACCTGTACCTTGTGTAATACAGTGTTTTGAAGTTTGTTGGTTTGTTTTTGGAGGTTGACCTGTACCTTGTGTAATACAGTGTTTTGACGTTTGTTGGTTTGTTTTTGGAGGTTGGCCTGTACCTTGTGTAATACAGTGTTTTGACATTTGTTGGTTTGTTTTTGGAGGTTGACCTGTACCTTGTGTAATACAGTGTTTTGAAGTTTGTTGGTTTGTTTTTGGAGGTTGACCTGTACCTTGTGTAATACAGTGTTTTGAAGTTTGTTGGTTTGCTTTTGGAGGTTGACCTGTACCTTGTGTAATA
>JAPXFY010000032.1:24751855-24761855 GCA_030674185.1 Monoplex corrugatus
TAGACAGGATTAGTCACAATCTTCATAGAACTGCCCGGACCTCAGACAGTGTACTAAGCTGGGGACACAGACACAGACAGGATTTTTTGCTTTGTTTGATTGAAATGAAGGAGTCTGTTGTGCATGGTTGATTGTGTTGTGTGTGTGTGTGTGTGTGTGTGTGTGTGTGTGTGTGTGTGTGTGTGTGTGTGTGTGTGTGTGTGTGTGTGTGTGTGTGTGTGTGTGTTGTGTGTGTGTGCGTGTGTGTGTGTGTGTGATTGTGTGTGTGTGAGTGAGTGTGTGTGTGTGTGTGTGCGTGTGTGTGTGTGTGTGTGTGTGTGTGTGTGTGTGTGTGGTGTGATTGAATGTGAATGTGTGTGCGTGTGTGTGTGTGTGTGTGTGTGTGTGTGTGTGTGTGTGTGTGTGTGTGTGTGTGTGTGTGTGTGGTGTGTGTGTGTGTGTGTGTGTGTGTGTTTGAGAGAGAGAGAGAGAGTGCATGTGTGTGAGGTCACATTTTCTGAGCTACTTTAATGGCCACAGGAGCTGGAACAGTTCTTACAATGTTGGTGATGACGATGAAGGTGATAACAATGATGCTGTGGAGTTCCCTCATGGATTGAGACAGCGTGACAGCGCTGTACTCCATGCTATCATAACATGTCCTGACGTCAACCAGGCGTGAGAGACACAGACACCTGCACTGCTCATCACATTTGAGCAACACCCTCACTGAGGCATTCATCAAGGGAATGAGGCTCGACGGTGTGCTCCCAGACTTCTCAATGAGCCCCCAGCACGCTCAACTCTGGCCAACAGCGGGGTAGGGATGACAAAACCCACCACCATGTAGACACGACCTATGGGGATTCGAACCCACAACCTTCCAATGGATACTCATCATCAGGTGCCCATCCGCATGGCTTTGGCGACCATGGAGTTCCAACCATCTCTAATCTCTCGTTGCCCCCAGCATCTCCCCCACCCTCCTCATCCCCAGCCACTCTGCAAGTCCCTCCAGCATTCTCTCCCTGGGTCTACCCGGTGCTCTCTTTCCCTCCAGCTTTCCCGTTGTGACCAGGTGCTCTAAATCCCCCTTCCTCATAAAATGGCCTATAAATGTTGCTTGTCTTTTCCTAATCTTCCTTATGAGTGATCTACTTGTGTCTGCCTCCATCAAGACTGTCTCGTTTGTTTTCTTTGCTGTCCATGGAACTCTCAACATTCTTCTGAGAAACCACATCTCGGCTGCCTCAATCTTGTTCTGGCTTTGCTTGCTGACTGTCCACGCCTCGCATCTGTACAACAGTATTGGTTCTATATAACATTCAAGGACTCTCTTTCTGATGTTAATGCCTGATAGGCATTTGTTGGTAAGAATGTTTGTCATCTTCTTGAATGCTGTTTAGGCTTGGCCGATTCTGCCAGCTATTTCCGATGTGCATCTGCCGTCTGATGAAATGACCGTTCCCAGGTACGAGCGTATTTGAACTTATTAACCTGTGTCAAGGTTGTGCCATTTGCTGTTATGGGTACTATGTTGCCTTAACAGTTATACCACGGCGACTGTAGCAATGCTGATGGTCGCAGCTTGTAGTTTGTTCAAAAGACATTTACTCTGCTCGGGTAATCCCATATGCGCCTCGTCCACTTGGAATCATTTCATCAAACCCGCTTTTTTTCACACTCTACATTTTGTCCCATTCTTTGTTTTTTTTCCCTTTTATTGTTGTTTAAAGCCCAGCCGACTGCACAGAGCCACATCAGGGCTATAAGCGCTTCAAAACACACAAAACTTCAACAGGAAAAAAAAATGAAAAGAAAATTAAGTACACATATCAGTGCATTCGCGCACGTAATCTACGGACATGCCCTCAGCGTAGGACCATTCCGTCCGATTTATCGCACAGGGGAGATTTAAAGGAGAATTAAAAACACACCTGAATACAAATATAAGCATACATAAGGACACCAAAACATATATAAAAACAGGCATAAATTACCTAAAATTTGCTTCCGCATATCTCATCTCCTTAGAGCCAAAAATGCACTTAACACATGTATCCAATTATCAATCCGAAGAAAAAGTACGTAAAACTTTATCGAAAAAATACAGGTGGATGGACCATTAAGGCAGAAAACAAGTAGAAATGACAGAAAGCAAGGCAACATGGCAGAAACAAACAGAGTGACAGAAAAGAGGAAATTTCTAGCACAGAATTTCCAGAAGGTGGGGATACTATTTATACTGAAAGAGCCCCCAGCAACCCAACAGGGATTGCCCCATTCACTATCAAGGATTTAAACATACCGATAACCACCATGACCCAGAGGGGGGTTATCTGGATTCTAGAAAAAAAAAACTTCCAAATATATCAAAAACAAGAGAGAAAGAGAGAGAGAGAGAGAGAGAGAGAGAGAGACAGAGAGACAGAGAGAGACAGAGACAGAGAGACAGAGACAGAGAGACAGAGAGAGACAGAGAGAGAGACAGAGACAGACAGAGACAGAGACAGAGAGACAGAGACAGAGAGACAGAGAGAGACAGAGACAGAGAGAGAGACAGAGACAGAGACAGAGAGACAGAGACAGAGAGACAGAGAAACAGAGAGAGACAGAGACAGAGACAGAGAGACAGAGACAGAGAGACAGAGAGACAGAGACAGAGACAGAGACAGAGAGACAGAGAGACAGAGAGAGACAGAGACAAGAGACAGAGAAAGGAACAGAGACACAAAGAAAAAAGGAAGAGAAAAGAGAGAGAGAGAGAGAGAGAGAGAGAGAGAGAGAAAGAGTCAAAGAGAGAGAGAGAGACAGAGAGAGAGACAGACACACAGAGACAGACAGACAGACAGAGAGAGAGAGAGACAGAGAGAGAGAGCGAGAGAAATACAGAGAGAGAGAGAGAGAGCGAGAGAGAGCCAGCCAGCCAGCCAGCCAGACAGACAGACAGACAGACAGACAGAGACAGAGAGAGAGGGAGCGTAAGAGAAATATGTATAAAACACTGCCTCATGTTAACATACCTGGTTTTTCCAGCCCCCCCAAGACCCACCATCATCAGCTTGGTTCGCTTGCACACCACAGAGCCCATCTGTAGCCGTCTCAGGTAACCAAACACAGCCTGGAAACCACGGTGTACGATCTCTGGGGGAGGCGTCTTCAGTGATGGGCAGTCGTTCAGACCCAGAGCTGGATGACGGTAGTAGTAAATAGTAGCAATAATAATAATAACAACAACAATAGTATTCTTGGTAATGAAAATAATAATAATGATGATGATGATGATAATGATGATGGACATGATGGTAACATTAATGATAACAACACCACCACCACCACCAACAAAAACATCAGCAGCAGCAGCATCATCATCATCATCATCATCATCATCATCACCACCACCATCATCATATTGGAAAAATAAAACGAAACAAAACAAAACCAAACAAATCAAAACAAAACGAAACAAAACAAAACAAAACAAAACATACAAGGGGTGCAGTTATGAAAAAAGAAAACACGTACAATACTCATTGCATTTATTACACAAACAAATGAATATTGCATATACATGTAATAACAAGCACAGCCTTTAATCCCTCAGATACTCAAATTGCTTGCCGTCGGTATTCACACACTCCTCTAATCGAGAGCGGAATTAAGCAGTATAGTAATGATGTGATACTTACTGTATACTACTTTTGCACCCCCCTGTACTGAAGCAAAGGAAGGCACGTTCCAAAACAGCCGTGTGTTCTATCTACGTACATGTATGGTTATACATGACCCTCTCTAACAAAATGGGGCCAAAGTGACGGCTGTCATGCCATGCTGTGGCAGAAAAGATATTGAGGGTCACTCCGGGTTATTTTGACATTTTTGTTTCGCTACATTTAGTAACTGTATTTATCATACAGTCACAGTTCAAACTAAAATTTGACTCTGTATTCATAATATAGTCAGAATTCAAACTAAAATTTGACTGTATTTACAATATAGTCACAGTTCAAACTAAAATTTGACTTTGTATTTATAATATAGTCAGAATTCAAACTAAAATTTGACTCTGTATTCATAACATAGTCAGAGTTCAAACTAACATTTGACTTTGTATTTATAATATAGTCAGAGTTCAAACTAAAATTTGACTCTGTATTTATAACATAGTCAGAGTTCAAACTAAAATTTGACTCTGTATTCACAATATAGTCAGAGTTCAAACTAAAATTTGACTTGGAAAGCTGTTAAAATTGACATTCATAAGTTATGTACCCTCTTCAAAAGAAATCAGTTTATTACAAGCCAAAATCAGTCTCACAACGTTTACAGGAATCAAACTGTTACTGGGCCTGGGCATATCATATCTCAGTATGCAACAACTGAGTCTGTAAATTCTGAATGTTTGAGAAAGTTTTAACAAAGATTGCTGTAAAAAAAAAGTAGGAAACCTTGACGCCTGCCTCTGACCGCCATTTCCATAAAACAGCTGTTTCTTCACCCACTCCATTTAAACAGCTATAATTTGAGCGCTGTTAATGTTAGACAGTTGATCTAAACACCGTTACAGAGAGCAACTCTTGTAGTTTTATATTTTTATACCGTCAAAAATGAATTGGGGCCAACTTTTGTGAAGACGGGTAACACATATATTTACCATATCAGACAAGACGGAAGAACACCAACACGGAACACACACTCCCCCCAAAACACGTACTTTCCAGGGGCAGCACAGACAGCTGGGCAGACAACGATTCCAGACTGTAGCAGCCGTTCAGAAGCAATTCCTTCAGGTTCTTCATGTTCTTCACTTCGTCTGGTACCGTGACGAAGCCCTGGTAGCTCAAGTCCAGTCGTGTCAGCGACTTCATCTGCAGCAACTGGGCGGGAAAGGTGGACCCTGGGGGTGGAGTGGGGGGGGGGGGGGGAAGAGGCAGATTAGAATAATGACTAACGGAAGATCGATGAATAGAGAGATGATTGTCGGAAGACTGATGAATGACTGATGATTGCTGCAGGTGATGGTTGATGGTAGGACTGATGGAGATGATTGGACTGACTGATGGTGGACTGATGAATAACTGGATTGTGTATTTGATAAGGAACTGACAGACGATTAAACTCGTAAATGATTGGTGGGGGGCCAATGTATGGTTTTTATTGTTTTATTTTCATTTTTGTTTTATTAAAGCCCAGCCGACTGCGTAGAGCCATATCAGTGCTATAATCGTTTCAAAACATATACAATACTTCAAAAGGAAAAAGAGGAAATGAAAATTATATACCATATGAATGCATTTGCAGCACATAATCTAAAGAGATGCCCCTGGCATTGACCACTCCGTCCAATTCATCACAGGGGATTTATAAAAACATACCTGAATACAAATTTAAAATAACCATGAAGACATTAAAACATATATAAAAGCGGGCCTTAATAGATGTAGCTAATTACCAATCCTAATAGAAAGTATGTAAGACTTTATCGAACACATACAGATAAACAGACCAGCAAAACAGAAAATTATAGGAAGAAGTGACAGAAAGCAAAGGAGGAAGAAAGAAACAAAGAGAGTGACAGAAAAGAGGAAATTTCTAGCACAGAATTTCCAGATGTGGATACTATTTACACTGAAAGAGCCCCCGGCATCCCTACAATATACCAAAAGAGCCCCTGGCATCCCCATAGGGTATCGATGAATGATTAAACTGACTGATTGATGAAATGATAGGTGATTGAAGTTAATGATTGGTAGATGATTGATAGAAGATTGAAATGAATGATGATTGATGGATTATTAATTGAGCACTGAACTCAATTGTAACAATAATGATTGATGGTGGATTGATAGAGGATTGAATTGAAAGATGACAGCTGTTGCTTTGAAAGGATTGACATATGACTGGTGGGGAACTGAACCGAATGATAGTTGTTGTTGAAGAAGTGATGAATGTTTCAAATGAATGATGATCAATGGATGATTTATAGATGATTCTACTGAATGATGGTTGTTGTTGAAGAACTGATGGATGTTTCAAATGAATGATGATCAATGGATGATTTATAGATGATTCTACTGAATGATGGTTTTGAAGAACTGATGAATGTTTCAAATGAATGATGATCAATGGACGATTTATAGATGATTCTACTGAATGATGGTTGTTGTTGAAGAACTGATGGATGTTTCAAATGAATGATGATCAATGGATGATTCATAGATGATTCTACTGAATGATGGTTGTTGTTGAAGAACTGATGGATGTTTCAAATGAATGATGATTCATGGATGATTTCTGGATGAATGAAATGAATGATGAACGTTGAAGAGCTGATGAATAGTTCAAATGAATGACGATTAATGGATGATTTATAGAGGACTGAACTGAGTGATGACTGAATGATGATCGATGGATGACTGAACTAGGTGATCGATATAAGATTAACAGACGATTGATCTGACTGGTGATTTTAATAGAGGACTGATAGAAGATTGAAGACTAAGGAATGATTGCACTGACTGATAATTTTTGACAGAAAACTGTTGGATGTTTAAACTGAATGATAGGTGGAGTATTGGTAGAGTATTACAATGGATGGCCGACGGATAGTTGAAATGACTGATGATTGATGAGGGATTGATGAATGATTGAAATGACTGATGATTGATGATGTACAGATGGAGAACAGAACTGACTGATGACTGATGTAAAGGACACTGATGAATAGCTGAAATGATTGATGATCGATGGAGCCTAATGGCTGATTGAACCGATGATTCCTTGATAACTGATGAATGATGAATGGATTATTCAACTGACTGATGAGTGGTTCATGATTGATGCATGACTGAACTGACTGATTGATGGAGGACTCATGATTGAAGTGTGATTGATGGATAACTGATGGATTGAAGAGACTGATCATTAATGGATGACTGATAAATGACTGAACAGAATGACTAACTGATAGATGAATGATAAATGATTGAACTGAATGACTGACGGATTACCAACGAACAGAAAACTGACGAATATGTCATGGATAAATGAACTGAAAGATCTTGGATGGATATTTGAACTGAATGATCACTGATGAATGACTGAGCTAAACAATCAATGATGAATGACTGAGCTAAACAATCAATGATGAATGACAGCTAAACAATCAATGATGAATGACTGAGCTAAACAATCAATGATGAATGACTGAGCTAAACAATCAATGATGAATGACTGTACTAAACAATCAATGATGGATGATTTAACAGAACAAACACTGATGGATGACTGATGCAAGATTGAACTGAATGATTGTCCCACCATCTACGTTTCATAATAAAACAACGCAGCACAAATTTACCGCCCAAACGAGGAAAATGCTTCAGAAGCCTGGTGTTGACAGCAGCAATGTTCTCCTCTTCTGATTTGTCTGCCACCACGACAAAGAGGGCAGCACGCGCCTGCACATAACCACCATCACTATACATTTTACAGTCATCATCACTATATACTTTACAGTCATCATCACTATACACTTTACAACCATCATCACTATATGTTTTACAGTCATCATCACTTATACACTTTACAGTCATCATCACTATACACTTTACAGTCATCATCACTATATATTTTACAGTCATCATCACTACACACTTTACAGTCATCATCACTATACACTTTACAGTCATCATCGCTTACACATTTACAGTCATCATCACTATACACTTTACACACATCACTCACTTAATTTACAGTCATCATCACTATACACTTTACAGTCATCATCACTAACACTTTACAGTCATCATCACTATCACACTTTACAGTCATCATCACTACACACTTTACAGTCATCATCACTATACACTTTACAGTCATCATCACTATACACTTTACACTCATCATCACTACAACACTTTACAGTCATCATCACTACACACTTTACAGTCATCATCACTATACACTTTACAGTCATCATCACTACACACTTTACAGTCATCATCACTACACACTTTACAGTCATCATCACTATACACACTTTACAGTCATCATTACTATAAAACTTTACAGTCATCATCACTATACACTTTACAGTCATCATCACTAACACTTTACAGTCATCATCACTATACACTTTACAGTCATCATCACTATATATACTTTACAGTCATCATCACTACACACTTTACATCCATCATCACTTACAACTTTACAGTCATCATCACTATATACTTTACAATCATCATCACTATACATTTTACAGTCATCATCACTATATACTTTTTACAGTCATCATCACTATATACTTTACAGTCATCATCACTATACACTTTACAGTCATCATCACTATATACTTACAGTCATCACACTTTACTTACAGCATCATCACTATACATTTACAGTCATCATCACTATATACTTTACAGCATCATCACTATACACTTTACAGTCATCATCACTATATATTTACAACCATCATCACTATACACTTTACAGTCATCATCACTATATACTTTCATCATCATCCTAACTTTACAGTCCCTCATCACTATACATTTTACAGTCATCATCACTATATACTTTACAGTCATCATCACTATAACTTTACAGTCATCATCACATCTACATCATCATCACTATTACTTTACAGTCATCATCACTATACACTTTACAGTCATCATCACTATACACTTTACAGTCATCATCACTATACACTTTACAGTCATCATCACTATACACTTTACAGTCATCATCACTATACACTTTACAGTCATCATCACTATATACTTTACAGTCATCATCACTATATCACTTTACACACCCTCATCACTATATACTTTACAGTCATCATCACTATACACTTTACAGTCATCATCACTATAACTTTACAGTCATCACAACTTACATCATCATCTATATACTTTACAACCATCATCACTATATACTTTACAGTCATCATCACTATACACTTTACAGTCATCATCCTATATACTTTACACCATCATCACTATATACTTTACAGTCATCATCCTATATACTTTACAACCATCATCACTATATACTTTACAGTCATCATCACTATACACTTTACAGTCATCATCACTATATACTTTACAGTCATCATCACTATATACTTTACAGTCATCATCACTATATACTTTACAACCATCATCACTATATACTTTACAGTCATCATCCAACTACTACACACTTTACAGTCCATCATCACTATATACTTTACAGTCATCATCACTACACACTTTACAGACATCATCACTATATACTTTACAGTCATCATCACTATAACTTTACAGTCATCATCACTATATACTTTACACCATCATCACTATATACTTTACAGTCATCATCACTATATACTTTACAGTCATCATCACTATATACTTTACAACCATCATCACTATACACTTTACAGTCATCATCACTATATACTTTACAGTCATCATCACTATATACTTTACAGTCATCATCACTATATACTTTACAGTCATCATCACTATATACTTTACAGTCATCATCACTATATACTTTACAGTCATCATCACTACACACTTTACAACCATCATCACTATATACTTTACAGTCATCATCACTATATACTTTACAGTCATCATTACTACACACTTTACAGTCATCATCACACAACATGGGTGATAACAAGGATAAACACAGAACCCATACACTTAGCAGAAGAGATGCATTTCCCCACGATAGAACCTTTTTCAATATATTAGTATTAATGTTTATGCCCACCTGGCAGAGCTGAACCATATCAGAGCTATAACCATTTTAAAACACACGTAACAGAAGCAGCACCAGAAAAGACAATTACGCATACATATCCATGCATTCGCGCACATAATCTAAAGATATATCACTAGCTGGTTTAAATAAAAGCAGACCTTAATACGAACGTAGAAAGATAACAAATTACAGTAAAACATACAAAATGGCCTAAATCACCTATAATTTTTTTCTGCGCATCACATTTTCTTAGAGC
>JAPXFY010000032.1:24766855-24771855 GCA_030674185.1 Monoplex corrugatus
AAGCCTTTGTCCGTGGACATGGCGGCTTCGTGCGCCTTGCAGCGGAACTTGGTCAGGTCGGTGGAGTAGGAGAAGTACTGGCCAAAGTCCGTCTCCTTGCCGATGACCTCCGTCAGCTTCATCTGCGTCTCCCCGTCCAGGGCCAGCGATTGGGAAACAAGGCTGTCTAGCAGTTTCATTTTTTTCTAACGTCATCGGGAAAGAAACAGAAGAATAGAGGAGAGAAAAAGAGAAAGAGAGAGAGAGAGAAAAAAAGAAAAGACAAAAAAAGAAAAGAGAAAAAAAGAAAAGACAAAAAGAAAGAAAGAAAGAAATATGGGATTAAAACATGAAAGATAAAAATTAAAAGACAAAGAAAAGTAAAGAAAGAAAACAGAAAAAAAAACACCAAGAAAAAAATACTAAAGAAAAGAAAACAATGAATTTATGAATGTCCATTTTAGTACTACTATTATTACTACTACTACTGCTGCTGCTGCTGCTGCTGCTGCTGCTGCTACTATTACTATTTTACAAGTAGAGAAATCTGAACCAGGATCAGTGGGACAGGGGTGGGTGGGGAGTGGATAGTGTTGATGGGGTAGGGGAGGTAAATGGGCGTTTATTGACACTGACCACCACAGAACAAGAGAGCAGGTTTGTTTTAAAGTAATCAATAGAATGTCTGGTCTGACTGGTCTGATGTGAGCGAGTGGCTGTAAGTGTGTGGTGTTGTGTGTGTGTGGTGTGGTGTGTGTGTGTGTGTGTGTGTGTGTGTGTGTTGTGGTGTGTGTGTGGTGTGTGTTTGTGTGTTGTGTGTGTGGTGTGGTGTGGGTGTGTGTGTGTGTTCGTTCTTTGATTTAACGTCTTTTCACTATGAGTGATATTAGACGGGTGTGTGTGTGTGTGTGTGTGTGTGTGTTCGTTCTTTGATTTAACGTCTTTTCACTATGAGTGATATTAGACTGTGGTGGGGTGTGTGTGTGTGTGTTGTGTGTTGGTGTTGTGTGTGTGTGTGTGTGTGTGTGTGTGTGTGTGTGTGTTGTGTGTGTGTGTGGTGCGCGCGACTGTGTGTGAGTGTCCCGAAAGCAGTTCACCAAAACAGAAGAAACACAGACCTAATCACCACAGACACAACATGGAAGAAGAAAGAAAATTACAGACAGAACAAAAGAAAGAAAAAGAAAAAGAAAGAGGGAAGAGAGAGAAAGAAACAGAGAGAGAGAGAGACAGACAGACAGACAGACAGACAGAGAGGAAGAGAGAGAAACAGAGAGAGAGAGAGAGAGAGAGAGAAAGAGAGAGAGAGCCACAGAGCCAGAGAGAGAGAGAGAGACAGAAAGAGAGAGAGACTTTAGAGAAAGACGAGAGAGAGTGAGACAGAAAGAGAGAAAGAAACAAGAGTGTGTGTGTGTGTGTGTGTGAGAGAGAGAGAGAGAGAGAGAGAGAGAGAGAGAGAGAGAAAGAGAGAGACAGAAAGAGACACAGAGAGAGACAGAGAGAGGATGGGGGAAGACAGAGACAGAGAAACTAGACAAAGAGAGACAGACAAGAGAGACAGAGTGAGAGAGAGAGAGAGAGAGAGAGAGAGAGAGAGAGGAGAGAGAGAGAGACAGACAGACAGACAGACAGACAGGCAGGCAGGCAGGCAGGCAGGCAGACAGGCAGGTAGACAGACAGGCAGACAGACAGGCAGGTAGACAGACAGACAGACAGACAGAGACAGATACAGTAAAAGATCAAGAACAAGAAGAACAAGAGGACAATTTTTTCTCGAGAGTAGTGGCACAAGCAAGCAACGACTGTTTAGGTTCAGCCCTCACCCATAATATGTTTACACTAACACAAACAATAATGAATGAGTGAATCCACCATATAAACACAATAAATAACAATGACAGACCATACATATACTGATTTACAACACCAATTACTTAATATTAATTTGAACAACAACATCAAACCACCGCCTTTACCTTTACTATTGATTTTCTTCACTTTGGAAAAAAAGGAAATGATCTTTCTGATCAAACATATGATAAATGTGAAAGCTTTGTAAATGTGGAAGAAAAATGCAATGTACATTCATTCATATGATATATATATATATATATATATATATATATTAATAATTATATATTATATATACATATGTAAGTATAAGTATATATATAGAGAGACACACACACACACACATATATATATATACATATATATATATATATTTATATATATATATATATATATATATATGAGCCAAGGTCAAAAGGTGCTTCTTGCTTTTGTCCAAAATGAAGGAGTTTTAAGGCAAGAGATTTATCATGTTTTAAGTAGTATGGACATCAATGTTCATTGTTTATACAGTGAAAATTGTCTTTTTTGGTATCTCTGCTCATAAATGTTTTGAAAATGTCTGTTTCACTCGTGACATGTGACGACAAACATATCCTTACCCATGTCATTACTGATTAAAATTATGATTACTTCATGGAAATTTGTGGTGTTTTCAGGCTTGAGACGTTCTAAAAATGGAATATCTAAAACAAACTATACTTTTGGGCCAGTTCATTAGGGAGAAAATAACTGATGTTTGTCGTCACGGTCACAAATGACACCACCTTATTCACAGACAAAACAGCTACAGTGAAAAGCAAGAAAATAGGACAGTTTCTTATATTTTATTCCAAGGAACACAATGAAAAGATTTATGAAAAGGATGGAAAAGTTAATACATCAGATATTTCAAAGTATAGCAACAAAATTTCATCTGTGAAGATTGCAGTGTGACTCGACCACAATTTCCTGTAGCATGTCAGGAATGACTCCATTCAAGTTTATGAAAATATAAAACATTACCAAAGTAAAAAATAATATCTGTAATTAAAGACGAGTGAAAGATAAAACAATGTAGATCTAAGTGCTATCATACACTGACTCACTGCAAAAAAAATATTCCGAAGGTAGAAAAAAATGGTTTTACAAATGCAGCCGAAAAGAGAAATCTATGGCAGATATAGATCTGGGCTGAGTTCTACCGCACACTGTCAGTAGATAAATGTACATCGTGTGCAGTGTGCACACTTTGACAGCCAGCACAAAAAAACAAACAAACAAACAAACAAACAAAAAAGAAAAAACGTATGCACCAAAACGTGAATGCATCTCTAGATCTAGAAATCAGCATTGAGTCTTTGTGTGGAGTATGTGAAAACTCAGTGCTGTTCTGTGCCCTGTACACCTACATTACGGCACCGCCTCTTGCTATTTATAGGTAAGTGTCCCTGCGATGTTCCTTTCAGCATGGCATCATGCATTCATGCATCTTTCATCATATGTATAGATTAACGGCAAGAAGAGTAATCTGCTTACTACACCACCAGTTGAAAATGCATGTATTTTGCATTGTGACAGTCAGTTTCTTAACTAAGTTTTTTTCATTAACTTTCAATGTATTGTGATAGAGTACTTTCTGCTGGTTTTATCAAAAATCCTACAGCTATGATGAGTTGGACATACATGATGTAGAACTACAGACACTAGATCTAGAATTTACCGCGGCCAGTGGCTTATTGCTTAATGCTGACACTGAAAGAGCAGACCATCGCTTTGTAAGATTCCCTGGCACTGAGCAGCTGTTTTGTCTTTCGCGGTGGCTCAGTGGGTGCGTTCAACTAAACAGTAGGCTGTGCACAGCCTATGTTAATTAGCATTATACATTACTGTTTGTACATATAGACATTTTCAACTAAAACCTTATTGCAAGCTAAAAAGTCATATTTATGATAGAAATCATGTGACTCAGTTTAATCTGTGATTTGAACAGTTAAATAGTTTCATCCATGACAAGAAAAATGGTGTGACAACACAACTTGTTTTACTCATCTTGATCATGCTCAGCCATTTTGGCGGGAAAGAAATATTCTATCACGCCTTGAATGCTCTTTGGTCAAACAAAATGTTGGATTGGCTTTTCCAGAGGCAGTAGCTCACACTTTACAGGGCATAGTTTCATACACGAACGCTAAAAGCTCACGTAGTTTCCAAAGTATCCATTTGATTGAAATGCTGATCAGTTCTATTCAGACAGTTTTATGATGAAACTTGAAAACCCCTATTTCATTGCAGTTTTTAGTCATTTTCTTCCATTGTGATTGATCAAAGCACTGTAGGCCTGTGACACAAAAGTGTCACGAATGAAACCTTATATTCACACTTTAATATAGCAGAATATATGAAAAAATTAGGCAAAAAACTCAAATGAAATTATAAACTAGTGAGTAACCTTGATAAGAAACCAAAAAATACGTACATAGGTACAACCATTGGTTTAACACCAAACTTTGTTCTCAGCCTACTACACCTATCTGTAAAAGGAAGGCTGAAATTTGAGCAAAAGTGTAAATATAAACTTGACTGGCTAATAAATGATTTGTTCAACTTCCATGAATTCATGTCTACTATTTGATCTGACATTTAAAGCTCAATATCTAGGATTGTTCAGGTTGTGCAAAGGCAAGAAAATTAGTTGCAGTGATTTGAACTAGGAAAGTCACCCCAAAGCACCTTTTGACCCTGGCTCATATATATATATATAATGTGTGTGTGTGTGTGTGTGTACCATCATCGCAACCACACAAATTTTACAAGATTTGTTCAAATTAATTCAACGCCCATGAACCCCATTCAAAGTGGTGTAAAGGACTGACACATTCTCTCTCATTTTCTTGTCAACAAAAAGATACTACACCCATACCCACACCCAGTCACCCACCCCTCACCTCAACACACACACACACACACACACACACACACACGTTATCTAATAATGTAATTCTCGACCCACCCTCTTATAAATACAGTCTTTCCCCCCTCTTCTTATATTCATGTTCTAAAACAAACATTCTGACAACAATTCATCGTCATCATACATGTATACACACACACACACACACACACACACACACAACACACACACTGCTTCATAAACAGTTCGAAATAATCAGTTAAAGACACTGAAACAA
>JAPXFY010000032.1:24779355-24791855 GCA_030674185.1 Monoplex corrugatus
CGTCAATAGCTTTTGATCAATAGCTTTCGACTGTTACATCAATAGCTTTCAACTGACATATCAATAGCTTTCAACTGTTATATCAATAGCTCTCGACTGACATATCAATAGCTTTCAACTGATAATCCAAAGCTTTCATCTGATATATCAATAGCTTTCGATCAATAGCTTTCGACTGTTATATCAATAGCTTTCAACTGACATATCAATAGCTTTCGACTGTTATATCAATAGCTTTCGACTGACATATCAATAGCTTTCGACTGACATATCAATAGCTTTCGACTCGCATATCAATAGCTTTCGACTGCTATATCAATAGCTTTCGACTGTTGTATCAATAGCTTTCGACTGTTATATCAATAGCTTTCAACTGTTATATCAATAGCTTTTAACTGATATTTCAACAGCTTTCGACTGATATATTAATAGCTTTCGACTGACATATCAACAGCTTTCAAGTGACATACCAATAGCTTTCAACTGACATTAATAGCTTTCAACTGATATATCAATAGCTTTCGACTGACATATCAATAGCTTTCGACTGACATATTAATAGCTTTCGATCAATAGCTTTTGACTGACATACCAATAGCTTTTGACTGACATATCAATACCACCAATAATCACAGCTCATTGCCAACTGACCCAAGCTGAAAGGTAGTGTCCACAGGCATCACTTTTGCTCTGCGTACGTGTAACTTTTTAGTCTGCTGATATTCATCCAGCAGAAACACATCATCAATACATGACTTAACACTAGCACTGTTATTGTTATTGTTCTTTAAAGCCCAGCCGACCGCACAGAGCCACATCAGGGCTACACCTATGTCAACACGTATGGGAGGTTTATGGCAACAGAAGACGGGAGGTAGGGTTATGGCAACAGAAGATAGAAGGGGGGTTATGGCAACAGAAGATGGGAGGGGGTTTATGGCAACAGAAGATGGGAGGGGGGGGGGGTTAAAGCAACAGAAGATGGGAGGCGGGGTTATGGCAACAGAAGATGGGTAGGGGGGTTTATGGGAACAAAAGATGGGAGGGGGGGGGTTATGGCAACAGAAAATGGGAGGGGAAGGGGTTACGGCAACAGAAGAGGGGAGGTAGGGTTATGGCAACAGAAGATGGGAGGAGGTTTATGGCAACAGAAGATGGGGGGGGGGGGGGTTATGGCAACAGAAGATGGGAGGAGGTTTATGACAACAGAAGATGAGAGGGGGGTTATGGCAACAGAAGATGGGAGGGGGTTATGGCAACAGAAGATGGGAGGGGGTTATGGCAACAGAAGATGGAGGGGGTTATGGCAACAGAAGATGGGAGGGGGTTATAGCAACAGAAGATGGGAGGGTTATGGCAACAGAAGATGGGAGGTAGGGTTATGGCAACAGAAGATAGAGGGGGGGTATGGCAACAGAAGATGGGAGGGGGTTTATGGCAACAAAGATGGGGGGAGGAGTTAAAGCAACAGAAGATGGGAGGGGGGTTATGGCAACAGAAGATGGGTGGGGGGTTTATGGGAACAAAAGATGGGAGGGGGGTTATGGCAACAGAATGGAGGGAGGTTACATGGCTAACAGAAGAGGAGGGGAGGTTTATGGCAACAGAAGATGGAGGGGGGTTATGGCAACAGAAGATGGGAGGGTTATGGCAACAGAAGATGAGGGTTAGGCGAATGGGTTATGGCAACAGAAGATGGAGGGGGTTATGGCAACAGAAGATGGGAGGGTATGCAGAATGTTATGGCAACAGAAGATGGGAGGGGGGTTATGGCAACAGAAGATGGGGGGTTATGGCAACAGAAGATGGGTAGCAACAGAATGGGGTTATGGCAACAGAAGATGGAGGGGGTTATGGCAACAGAAGATGGGAGGGGGTTATGGCAACAGAAGATGGGAGGGGGTTATGCAACAGAAGATGGAGGGGGGTTATGGCAACAGAAGATGGGAGGGGGGTTTATGGCAACAGAAGATGGGAGGGGGGGGGTTAAGCAACAGAAGATGGGAGTGCACAGAGAGGGTTATGGCAACAGAAGATGGGAGGGGGGTTTATGGCAACAAAGATGGGAGGGGGGGGGTTATGGCAACAGAGATGAGGGTATACAACAGAAGATGAGGGGGTATGCAACAGAAGAGGAGGGTATGCAACAGAAGATGGAGGGTTACTGGGTATGCAACAGAAGATGGGGGGGGTATGGCAACAGAAGATGGAGGTTATGGCAACAGAAGATGGGGGTTATGGCACAGAAGATGGAGGGTATGGCAACAGAAGTGGATTATGGCAACAGAAGATGGGAGGGGTTAGGCAACAGATGGGAGGGGGTTATGGCAACAGAAGATGGGAGGGGGTTTATGGCAACAGAAGATGGAGGGGGGGGTATGGCAACAGAAGATGGAGGGGGTTATGGCAACAGGGGGGGTTATGGCAACAGAAGATGGGAGGGGGTTATGGCAACAGAAGATGGAGGGGGGTTATGGCAACAGAGAGGGGAGGGGGTTATGGCAACAGAAGATGGGGGAGGGGTTATGGCAACAGAAGGGGGGTTATGGCAACAGAAGATGGGGGGGGTTATGGCAACAGAAGATGGGAGGGGGGTTATGGCAACAGAAGATGGGAGGGGGGTTATGGCAACAGAAGAAGGAGGGGGTTATGGCAACAGAAATGAGGGGGGTTATGGCAACAGAAGATGGGGAGGGGGGGTTATGGCAACAGAAGATGGGAGGGGTTATGGCAACAGAAGATGGGAGGGGGTTCATGGCAACAGAAGATGGGAGGGGGGTTATGGCAAGTAAGATGGGAGGGAGGGTTTGGCAACAGAAGATGGGAGGGGGGTTATGGCAACAGAAGATGGGGGGGGGGTTATGGCAACAGAAGATGGAGGGGTATGGCACAGAGAGGGGGGGGTTAGGCAACAGAAGATGGAGGGGGGGGTTATGGCAACAGAAGATGGGAGAGGGGATTATGGCAACAGAAGATGGAGGGGGGTTATGGCAACAGAAGATGGGAAGGGGGGGTTAGGCAACAGAAGATGGGAGGGAGAGTTATGGCAACAGAAGATGGAGGGGGTTACGGCAACAGAAGATGGAGGGGGGTTAGGCAACAGAAGATGGGAGGGGGGTTATGGCAACAGAAGGATGGGAGGGGGTTATGGCAACAGAAGAGGAGGGGGTTATGGCAACAGAAGATGAGGGTAGAACAGAGTGGGGGGTTATGGCAACAGAAGATGGGGGGGGTAGGCAACAGAAAGGGGTTATGGCAACAGAAGATGGGAGGGGGTTACGGCAACAGAAGATGGGAGGGGGGTTATGGCAACAGAAGATGGGAGGGGGGTTATGGCAACAGAAGTGGAGGGGGATGGGGGGGGTTAGGCAACAGAAGATGGGAGGGGGGTTATGGCAACAGAAGATGGGGGGGGTTATGGCAACAGAAGATGGGGGGGGTAGGCACAGAAGAGGGGGGGTTAGGCAACAGAAGATGGGAGGGGGTTATGGCAACAGAAATGGAGGGGGGTTATGGCAACAGAAGATGGGAGGGGGGTTATGGCAACAGAAGATGAGGAGGGGGGTTATGGCAACAGAAGATGGGAGGGGGGTTATGGCAACAGAAGATGGAGGGGGTTATGGCAACAGAAGATGGAGGGGTTATGGCAACAGAAGATGGGAGGGGGGTTATGGCAACAGAAGATGGGAGGGGGGTTATGGCAACAGAAGATGGGAGGGGGGTTATGGCAACAGAAGATGGGGGGGTTAATGGCAACAGAAGATGGGAGGGGGGTTACGGCAACAAAGGATGGGAGGGGGGATTATGGCAACAGAAGATGGGAGGGGGGTTATGGCAACAGAAAGGTGGGGGTATTATGGCAACAGAAGATGGGAGGGGGGTTACGGCAACAGAGGATGGGAGGGGGGTTTGGCAACAGAAGATGGGAGGGGGGGTTATGGCAACAGAAGTGGGAGGGGGGGTTACGGCAACAGAAGATGGAAGGGGGTTATGGCAACAGAAGATGGGAGGGGGGTTACGGCAACAGAAATGGGAGGGGGGTTATGGCAACAGAAGATGGGAGGGGGGTTATGGCAACAGAAGATGGAAGGGGGGGTTACAGCAACAGAAGATGGGAGAGGGGTTATGGCAACAGAAGATGGGAGGGGAGTTACGGCAACAGAAGATGGGAAGGGGGGGGGGTACGGCAACAGAAGATGGGAGGTAGGTTTATGGCAACAGAAGATGGGAGGGGGGTTACGGCAACAGAAGATGGAAGGGGGGGGTTACGGCAACAGAAGATGGGAGGAGGGGTTATGGCAACAGAAGATGGAGGGGGGGGGGTTTACAGCAACAGAAGATGGGAGGGAGGGTTATGGCAACAGAAGATGGGGGGGGGGGGGGGTTTATGGCAACAGAAGATGTGAAGGGGGGTTACATCAACAGAAGATGGGAGGTAGGGTTATGATAACAGAAGATGGGAGGAGGGGTTATGGCAACAGAAGATGGGAGGGGGGGTTACTGCAACAGAAGATGGGCGTTTTACGGCAACAGACAATGGTAAAAGCCCAAACAAGCAATTCTGTGAGAAAAGATACAGTGACCTACCGCAGTGGAATGGGAGAGGAGTAGGTAGACACACTGCAGGAAGACCTCCAGTCCATTGAACGTCTTGATGACGTCAGCACACTTCAGCCCTTTGTGGTCCACCAGGTGATACAAGTTTTCTGCAATAATCACCAGTAGAGTTGGTTGGTGTTACATTCTGTCATCTATCTGTTCTGTTACTACAGTAGTCGTGCAATAATCACCAGTATGGTTTGGTTGGGGTTACATTCTGTCATCACCAGTAGGTTTGGTTGGGGTTACATTCTGTCATCACCAGTAGGGTTGGTTGGGGTTACACTGTGTCATCTGTCTGTTCTGTTACTACAGTAGTCGTGCAATAATCACCAGTAGGTTTGGTTGGGGTTACATTCTGTCATCACCAGTAGGTTTGGTTGGGGTTACATTCTGTCATCACCAGTAGTTGGTTGGGTAATCTGTTCACTAGGTTGGTTGGGGTTACACTGTGTCATCTGTCTGTTCTGTTACTACAGTAGTGTGCAAACATCACCAGTATGGTTTGGTTGGGGTTACATTCTGTCATCACCAGTAGGTTGGTTGGGGTTACATTCTGTCATCACCATAGGGTTGGTTGGGGTTACACTGTGTCATCTGTCTGTTCTGTTACTACAGTAGTTGTGCAAACAGTCACCAGTATGGTTTGGTTGGGGTTACATTCTGTCATCACCAGTAGGTTTGGTTGGGGTTACATTCTGTCATCACCAATAGGGCTGGTTGGGGTTACACTGTGTCATGTGTCTGTTCTGTTACTACAGTAGTTGTGCAACAGTCACCAGTATGGTTTGGTTGGGGTTACATTCTGTCATCACCAGTAGGTTGGTTGGGGTTACATTCTGTCATCACCAGTAGGGTTGGTTGGGGTTACACTGTGTCCATCTGCTGTTTGTTACTACAGTAATCGTGCAATAATCTTACAGTAGGTTTGGTTGGGGTTACATTTGCATCACCAGTAGGTTTGGTTGGGGTTACATTCTGTCATCACCAATAGGGCTGGTTGGGGTTACACTGTGTCATCTGTCTGTTCTGTTACTACAGTAGTGTGCAACAATCACACAGTGGTTTGGTTGGGGTTACATCTCTGTCATCCTAGTGTTGGGTTTGGGTTTACATTCTGTCAACATCAATAGGGTGGTTGGGGTTACACTGTGTATCTGTTTCTGTTACTACATAGTTGTGCACAAACACCAGTATGGTTGGTTGGGGTTACATTCTGTCATCACCAGTAGGGTTGGTTGGGGTTACATTCTGTCATCACCAAGTAGGGTTGGTTGGGGTTACATTCTGTCATCACCATAGGGCTGGTTGGGGTTACACTGTGTCATGTGTCTGTTCTGTTACTACAGTAGTTGTGCAACAGTCACCAGTATGGGTTTGGTTGGGGTTACATTCTGTCATCACCATGGTGTTGGGTTCACTGTGTCATATCTGTTCTGTTACTACAGTGTTGTGCACAATCACCAGTTGGGTTCTGTGTTGGGTTGTTTTAATTACTTGTAACTGTCATTTTCTGTTCTGTTACTACAAATAGTTGGAACAGTCATAGTAGGGGTGTTGGGGTTCATTCTCATCACAGTAGGTTTGGTTATTTTCATCACCATTGGGTTTGTTGGTTACTTTCTTCATACGTAGGCTGTTGGGTTACTTCTGTCTTCACAGTAGGTTTTGGTACATTATCACCAATGTTTGGTCATCTGATACATGTTTTACACTGTGCATTGTTGTTGTTATACAGTAGTTGTGCAACAATCACAGTGGTGGTTGGGTTCATCTGTCATTGTCTGTTTGTTATACATTCTGTTACATTTGTCATCACAGTAGGGTGGTGGGTTTATTCTATATCTATTGTTCATACTACAATAGTGTATGTATTATTTATTCAAATTTTGTATTCTTCCTTTTCTTTTTTACTTTCTTTTTTTTTCTTCGTTTCTTACTTATACAATTATACAAACTTATAATTTTATATTTTAATATTGTCTATTTATATATATATACATATACATAATATATGTATATATGTGTGTGTGTATATAGTATAGATAGATAGCTATAGAAGATTATAACGTATATATATAAAGTATAAGATGAAGTATATGATATAATATATATAAGAGAGAGAGAGAGAGAGAGAGAGAGAGAGAGAGGAGAGAGAGAGAGAGAGACTGACGACAGCAAAAGACAGACAGACAGAGACAGAGACAGAGAGAACGAGAGAGAGAGAGAGAGAGAGAGAGAAGAGAGAGAGGAGAGAGAGGAGAGAGAGGAGAGAGAGAAGAGAGAGAGAGAGAGAGTATAGATAAACGTTTACAACGGCAAAAGCATGATCACTTCAATCAAACAAAACCAAACACTGACAAAACATGAAATGAAGACAAGCATCAGGAACCACACAAACATTTCAATCAAACACTGACAAAACATGAAATGAAGACAAGGATCAGGAACCACACAAACATTTCAATCAAACACGGACAAAACTGAAATGAAAACATGCATCACGAACCACACAAACATTTCAATCAAACAAAACCACACAGTGACAAAACATGAAATGAAGACAAGCATCACGAACCACACAAACATTTCAATACAAACACACGGACAAAACATGAAATGAAGACAAGCATCAGGAACCACACAAACATTTCAATCAAACACGGACAAAACATGAAACGAAGACAAGGATCAGGAACCAACAAAACATTTCAATCAAACACGGGCAAAACATGAAATGAAGACAAGCATCAGGAACTACACAAACATTTCAATCAAACACTGACAAAACATGAAATGAGACAAGCATCAGGAACCACACAAACATTTCAATCAAACAACCACACACTGACAAAACATGAAATGAAGACAAGCATCACGTAACCACACAAACATTTCAATCAAACACGACAAAACATGAAATGAAGACAAGCATCACGAACCACACAAACATTTCAATCAAACAACACGGACAAAACATGAAATGAAGACAAGCATCAGGAACCACACAAACATTTCAATCAAACACTGACATAACATGAAATGAAGACAAGCATCAGGAACCACACAAACATTTCAATCAACCAACCACAAGACAAAACATGAAATGAAGACAAGCATCAGGAACCACACAAACATTTCAATCAAACACGGACAAAACATGAAATGAAGACAAGCATCAGGAACCACACAAACATTTCAATCAAACACTGACAAAACATGAAAAAGACAAGCATCAGGAACCACACAAACATTTCAATCAAACAACGAACACGACAAAACATGAAATGAAAACAAGCATCAGGAACACACAAACTTTTCAATCAAACACGGACAAAACATGAAATGAAACAAGCATCAGGAACACACAAACTTTCAACCAAACACGGACAAAACATGAAATGAAGACAAGCATCAGGAACAACACAAACTTTTCAATCAAACACGGACAAAACATGAAATGAAGACAAGCATCAGGAACACACAAACGTTTCAACAAACACGGACAAAACATGAAATGAAAACAAGCATCAGGAACAACACAAACTTTTCAATCAAACACGGACAAAACATGAAATGAAAACAAGCATCAGGAACAACACAAACTTTTCAATCAAACACGGACAAAACATGAAATGAAACAAGGCATCAGGAACAACACAAACTTTTCAATCAAACACGGACAAAACATGAAATGAAACAAGCTCAGGAACAACACAAACTTTTCAATCAAACACGGGACAAAACATGAAATGAAAACAAGCATCAGGAACAACACAAACTTTTCAATCAAACACGGACAAAACATGAAATAAAAACAAGCATCAGGAACAACACAAACTTTTCAATCAAACACGGACAAAACATGAAATGAAGACAAGCATCACGAACAACACAAACTTTTCAATCAAACACGGACAAAACATGAAATGAAGACAAGCATCACGAACAACACAAACATGAACACAAGGGACTATGGCATAAAAAGGCCACAAGCATTCACAGACAAACTAATAATACGCGTGTGCAATAGCGTGTGCGAACACACACACACACACACACACACACACACACACACAACATCACACACAGCACACACACACATGCACGCAAGCACACATACACACAAACACATGCATGCATGCGCGCGCACACACACCACACACACACCCACACATACACTCAAAAACACACGCACACACACAATATTCATGCAAGCACATAGACGTACATACACACATGCACGTACACACACACATACACGCACGCACACAAACACACACACATACACACGCTCACACACACAGACACACACACACACTAACACACATACACGCACGCACAATCACACACACTAACACACACACAATCACACACAGACAGACAGACACACACACACACACAATCATACACACTAAAACACACACCACGCACACACAATACACTAACACACACACACACACACACACACACATCACCACACTAATCACGCACACACACACACGCATAAACACACAGAGATACATACATACATGATGCTAAGCTCAGGTACACGCAATGTGCTACAGCGCACTATGATACGTATGTAACTTTTATCACTTATGACTAATGTACCCTTCCGCTGACAACTACAATTGCTCCTTTACATAACTTAACAAAAACAAACAAATAAATAAAACCGCTCTGACCTTGTCCAGAGCACAGGACGTGTATGGACTGTTTGTCCACCTGAAAGAGAGTCGACAGACTGGGGTATCGCAGGAACTTGAGGTCAAGGTCAGAAGGCAGAAGGCAGAAGATACGAGCGTTGACCTTCAAAAAGGTCGCGATCTTCAGCGGCTCTTCCTGCGGCGTTGCACTGTTCTGCATCTGTTTGGCCCAGTACTCCAAGGCTGTGTTACAAAACAAAGACGTAGCGGTTACACAAATGAAATCAAAGGTTGTGACATAAAGGTGCAACTCAACAGACACGAACAAGTGATGCCAAATTCGCATGCCAAGAGTAAGCCCGAAATTCTCATGCCAAGAAAAAGAAGCCGTCCATGAAATTTGCCCGCCAATTTTGACGGAAACCGTGGTGGCACTAGTACAATCAAAACGAGCATACTGTGACGAAAATGAGAGAATTCTGACTGCAGTCCCATTGCTCTGGAAGAAGAAATGTAAAGCAAAGAGGAAGCTGCAAATTGGCTGAACATCATTTTGAAGTTCCGGCATCAAGACAGTGCTTACAGCAACCCGACCAAGGAGCTTGCTCTTGATGGAGATCTCATAGAAAGACATCCTTGCTTTAAGTATCCTCTGGATCCTATGTGGGATGTTTGCTTAAGGACCAAGTCGATCAATTTGTTATCACTGTCGTGTTGGTAGTGTTTTTTTCCGGCAGCCAGGAGAACAATTTGGTGCGATATAAGCCCCACCCATTTCTTGGAAAAGTACGCATGCCAAAGCCAAAAGTTTCGCTCTCTCGTGTGAACGAAATTTTGCAGCGAAGATAGCGTGAAATTCAGGTCTTTAAATTCACGCAATGACAAAATGCTTTACGCATTTATTTATATTTATTCATTTTTTTAACATTCAGTTGGATGTTTGCATGGAAATTTTGTATCGGTTTTTCGGGTCTATGCAATCGCAGCTTAACCCCAAGAGCGCAGGGGTGTGAGGTGGTAGAGACCTCAATCTTTCTCGGGGCCAGCACGATAAGGGCAGTGCCCACCTCCTTACCTTTACAATGCTTTATCCTCATTAACTCTCAACAGGGTCAGTTCTCCATCCACAGCTGGTGGACTGGAGGTTGCACACACTTTTTCTCGGGTGAGATAATTTCAGATCCGTGCAAATCCAAGTAATTTCAGACCCGTGCAAACCTAAGTACCTAGACACATCACATTAGCAGTCTTCTTTCCACCCGGCATCTAGGGCTTCTTTTCCATATGTATGGCCTGGAAACTTGACCAGTCTCCATCCCCCTCCATCACGCGAATCACACACACACACACACACACACACAATATATATATATATATATATATATAATTTTTTTTATTTATACATACCTGATTACAAATATAAACACAGCAAAGGACATTAAAACATACTTATTAAAATGGGCCTAAATTACCGTAAATTGCTTCTGCACAACACATTCCTTAAAGCCAAAAACGCACATAACACATGTAACCAATAATCAATACTAAAATAAAATACGAAATTCTTTATCAAACATACACAGGTGAATGGACCAGCAAAGCAGAAATAGACAGGAAGAAATGACAGAAGGCAAAGGAGCAAGGCAGAAGCGCAGAACTTCCAGAAGGTGGTGATATACTTATACTGAAAGAGCTCCTATCGCCAGTCTGTTGAAAATCTTGTTGGGACTTTTCGACCTGTAATGGCTCCTACTCAGAGCTGTGTGTGCTATGGGCTAACTGGGAAGACTGGTAACGCGGTTGACTTTTATCCCCCAAGCTCAAATCTCCTGACGAACACCGCAGGTGCCTGTCTATCCCATGTCTGCTTGAGGCCAGGGTGTATCATGAGAGTGAGAGTACAGTAGCATCCAGTCGAGTAGCCTCAACCCAGAATAAGACTCTATAGCATTATAATTATCATACCATTACCGACATCACAGCATTGTACTCTATAGCATTATAATTATCATACCATTACTCGATATCACAGCATTGCACTCTATAGCATTATAATTATTATACCATTACCGACATCACAGCATTGTACTCTATACATTATAATTATCTACCATTACGAATACATTGTCTTATACATATTATCATACATTACGATACACCATTGTACTCTAACATTATATTATACCATTACGACATCACAGCATTGTACTCTATAACATTATAATTATCATACCATTACCGACATTACACCATTGTACTCTATAACATTATAATTATCATACCATTACCGACATTACACCATTGTACTCTATAACATTATAATTATCATACCATTACAGACATCACAGCATTGTACTTCTATAGCATTATAATTATCATACCATTACTGACATCACAGCGTTGTACTCTATAACATTATAATTATCATACCATTACCAACATCACAGCATTGTACTCTATACATTATAATTATCATACCATTACAGACATCACAGCATTGTACTCTATAGCATTATAATTATCATACATTACCCATCACAGCATTGTATATCTATTTCATATCGATGCATTATTAAGATTATACATACAATTACCGACCATTCACAGCATTGTATCTCTATAGCATTATAGTTATCATACCAATTACCGACATTACAGCATTGTACTATTCTATAGCATTATAGTTATCATACAATTACCGACATACAGCATTGTACTATTCTATAGCATTATAATTATCATACAATTACCGACATTACAGCATTGTACTTTTAAGCATTATAGTTATCATACAATTACCGACATTACAGCATTGTACTATTCTATAGCATTATATTATCATACAATTACCGACATTACAGCATTGTACTATTCTATAGCATTATAGTTATCATACAATTACCGACATTACAGCATTGTACTATTCTATAGCATTATAGTTATCATACAATTACCGACATACAGCATTGTACTATTCTATAGCATTATAATTATCATACAATTACCGACATTACAGCATTGTACTATTCTATAGCATTATAGTTATCATACAATTACCGACATTACAGCATTGTACTATTCTATAGCATTATATTATCATACAATTACCGACATTACAGCATTGTACTATTTTATAGCATTATAATTATCATACAATTACCGACATACAGCATTGTACTATTCTATAGCATTATAATTATCATACAATTACCGACATTACAGCATTGTACTATTCTATAGCATTATAATTAT
>JAPXFY010000032.1:24794355-24841855 GCA_030674185.1 Monoplex corrugatus
CCGTAAAAAAACAAAAAACACTAGGAAAAGAAAATCAAGTACACATATCGACACATTCCCGCACATGATATAAGGATATGCCCTGGCAATGACCTTTCCGTCCAATTTATCACCAGGAGGATTAAGAAAAAAAACCCAAACAAACCTGAATCTCAATGTATACAGAAAACTAAGTACAGTAAACTATACACGAAGACTGGACCATAGTACCTAACACTGCTCCTGCACAGCACATTTAATCCGTGTGCCTAACCATCAATCCCAGCAAAATTGTGGAAGACTTTATGGAACACATGGGTGAATGGACCAGCAAGGCCAAAAAAATAAAATAAAAACCCAAAATGATAGGAAGCGATGACAGAAAGCAAAGGAGCATGACAGAAAGGAAGCGAGAGGCAGAAAAGAAGAAATTTTTAGTACGGAATTCCCAGATGGTGGGGATATCATTTATACTGAAAGAACCCCCCTCCCCCCCCCCCCCTCCTACCCATCCTCACGAAAGCTATAGGAAACGAACCAGACGACAGAGAGCAAGAGACGGTTGCAATGGCAATGACAACTTTGTTTTCTAGCGGTACAAGTTGTCAGCTACAAGGCCATGTTGCAACCTTGCCGTTGCTAATCTACACACCCACCCAGAACCCAAAAGTGCTGAAAGAAAAATACATCGATATCATCATCATCATCAAATGCTTTGCCACATGGCGTTGGCGATCATGGCCCTCCATACGCATCTATCCCTTGTTGCCGCAAGTGCATCTTCCACCCTCTCTGTCTTCAGCCACTCTGCAAGTCCGTCCAATATCTTTTCCCTGGGTCTACCTGATGCTCTCTTTCCCTCTAGCTTTCCTGTTGTGACCAGGTGCTCTAATTCCTCTTTGCTCATAAAATGGCTTATAAATGTTGCTTGTCTTTTCCTAATTTTCCTTATGAATGATCTTCTTGTGTCTGCCTCCATCAAGACTGTCTCGTTAGTTTTCTCTGCTGTCCATGGAACTCTCAACATTCTTTTCAGAAACCACATTTCGGCTGCCTCAATCTTGTTCTGGCTTTGCTTGTTGACTGTCCACGCCTCACAACCGTATGACAGTATCGGTTCTATATAAAACTCAAGAACACTCTTCCTGATGTTAATTGATAGGCATTTGTTGGTAAGAATGCTTTTCATCTTACAGAATGCTATTCTGGCTCGGCCGATTTTGCTGGCTACTTCTGATGTGCGTCTGCCGTCTGGTGAGATGATCATTCCCAGATATTCAAACTGATCAATCTGTCTCAAGGTTGTGCCGTGTGCTGTTATTTTGCATGAGGTGATTTCATCGATATATCAATAATATAAGACAAAATACACAAAGACATCAAAGGGTAAAAGGGTTTGTTGTTTTCTGTGAGAGAGAAGCAGAGACGTAGGTAGGCCAACAGTTTCATCATCAGCATCAGCATCAGCATCATCTTCATATTCACCATCATCATCATGATAATCATCATGATCATTATCATATTCTTCATCATGATCACTAATAAAAATAATAATATAAAAAAAAAAAAAAAAAATAATAATAATAATAATAATAATAATAATAATAATAATATAATATAATAATAATAATGTACATTTACGGAGCGCCAAGCAATCTATACACATTCGCTAATTTTAACGATTAACATCATCACAACGTCTCAACAACATCCACATACAGCACAACAACATCCACATACAGCACAACAATATCCACATACAGCACAACATCCACATACAGCACAACAATATCCACATACAGCACAACAATATCCACATACAGCACAACAACATCCACATACAGCACAACAATATCCACATACAGCACAACATCCATATACAGCACAACAATATCCACATACAGCACAACAATATCCACATACAGCACAACAACATCCACATACAGCACAACAATATCCACATACAGCACAACATCCATATACAGCACAACAATATCCACTACAGCACAAATCCACATACACAAACACATCCATACAGCACAACAATCACCACATACAACACACACACACAACAACACACACCAACACAACACACACATAAAAAACACCAAACAATCCAACACTCACCCCAACATCCACATACAGCACAACAAATCCCATACGCACAACAACATCCACATACACACAACAATCCATACCACAACATCATACACACAAACATCATACAGCACAACAACACCCATACCACAACACATCCACATACAGCACAACAACATCCATCACCAACAACATCACAACACCAAACACCACAACAGCACACTCCACATACAGACAAAATTCACATACACACAAATCCACATACAGCACACATCCACATACAGCAAACAATATCCACATCAGCCAACATCATACACAACATACACTACAGCACAACATCCAATACACACAACACTCACTACGCACAACACTCCATACGCACACAAATCCCATCCACAACAATCACATACACACAACCCCATACACCAACAACACAATACAAACATCCACATACAGCACAACAATCAATACCACAACAAATCACAAACACAACATCACATCAGCACAACAACATCCACATACACACAACATCCACAACACACAAATCCACAAACACAAACATCATACGCCAACAATCCACACAGCACAACAACATCCACATACACACAACACATCCACTCAGCACAACAATCCACATCAGCAAAACACACATCGCACAACATCCAATACAGCACAACAACATCCACATACAGCACACAACTCCACATACAACAATCATACCACACAACCACATAGCACAACATCCACATACAGACACATCACAACACCACAAATCATACGCCAACAAACCACATCAGCAAACAAATCCATACAGCACAACATCCCATAAGCCAATACAGCACAAACATCACATACAACACAACATCCACATACAGCACAACATCCACATACAGCACAACATCCACATCAGCACAACAAATCACATACAGCACAACAACATCCCACATACAGCACAACATCCACATCACACAACAACATCCACATACAGCACAACAACATCCCTACAGCACAACAACATCCACATACAGCACAACAACATCATACAGCACAACAACATCCACATACAGACAACAACATCCACATACAGCACAACAACATCCACATACAGCACAACAACATCCACATACAGCACAATAACATCCACATACAGCACACAACAACATCCACATACAGCACAAACCACATACAGCACAACATCCACAACAGCACAACACACATACAGCACAACAATCCCATACCACAACACACAAAACATCCACATACAGCACAACAAATCCACATACAGCACAAACATCCACATACAGCAACACAACAACATACACCACATACACACAACATCACATACAACAACACAACAAACATCCACATACAGCACAACAACATCCACATACACACACAACAATCCACATACAGCCAAACATTCCACATACAGCACAAAACATCCACATACAGCACAACAACATCCACATACAGCACAACATCATACAGCACAAAACATCCACATACAGCACAAACCACATCCACATACAGCACAACATCCACATACAGCACAAAACATCCACATACAGCACAAAACATCCACATACAGCAACAACATCCACATACAGCACAACATCACATACAGCACAACAACCATCACATACAGCACAACAAACATCCACATACAGACAACAACATCCACATACAGCACAACAACATCCAACATCAGCACAACAACATCCACATACAGCACAACATCCACATACAGCACAACACACATCCACATACAGCCACAACATCCACATACAGCACAACACATCCACATACAGCACAACAACACACATCACACACAACAATCCACATACAGCACAACAATCCACAACACAATCCATACAGCACAACAATCCACATACAGCACAACACATCCACATACAGCACAACAACATCCACATACCACATCCACAACACACACATCCATACGCAAATCACACGACAATCCACTAGCACAAATCACAACAGCACAAAACATCCACTACACACAAATCAATAGACAATCACACAGCAAATCACAACGCACAACTCCACTACGCACAACACCACAAAGCACAACAAATCCACATACGCAAACATCACACAGCACACACCACTACCCAATCCATACAGCCACATCAATACAGAAACATCACACAGCAAATACACACAAATCACATAGCACAACATCCACAACAGCAAACATCACATACAGCACAAAATCACATCAACAACACATAGCACAACATCCACATACAGACAACAATCCCTACAGCACACACAAAAGAAAATAAACCACAATCCAAGCACAAAACATCACATACAGCAAACAACAAACATCCATAAGAAACAATCACATAGCACAACATCACATACGCACACATCCAAACAGCACAACCACATCAGCACAATCAATACAGACAATCACTACACCATCCACTACAGCACAAACACATACGCAACATCCACATCGCACAACACACTACCACAACTCATACACACAAACCAACAACACATCACATACAGCACAAATCACTACAGCACTCAACAGCACAAAATCCAATAACCAAAACACAACAGCAAATCAATCACACAACATCCACTACAGCACACAAACCATAACACAAACATCCATACCACAATCCTACGCACAATCCATACGCACAAACATACAACACTCCACATACAGACAACACAACACAACATAAGCACAATCACATAAAAAACACCATACAGCAACATCCACTACGCACAACATCACATACCACACATCACACAGCACAATCAATCACACACACTCAACACATACCACCAATCAGCCAACAACATACAGCAACATCCACATACAGCACACATCAACACAAATCATCACACATCCCAACAGAACACCCATACAGACAACATCCACATACAGCAACTCCACATCACAACTCCATACGCACAAACTCAAGCAAATCACTAACCATAAACTCCATGACAAAACTAGCAACCATCATCAACATAAACAGAAAAACAAAATATACAAACTAGAACCCTCAAAACATCAAACATCAACCAACATCCCGCAATCCATCAGAAATACAACCCCCCTGCAACCGAACCCAGAAAAATCCAAAATCCTGAACCAAAAAAAATCATCAATAGCACAACAACATCCACATACAGCACAACAAATCCACATACAGCACAACAAATCCACATACAGCACAACATACATCCACATACACTACAACAAATCCACATACAGCACAACATATCCACATACAGCACAAACATATCCAACATCCACTACAGCACAACAACATCCACATACAGCACAAACATCCACATACTGCACAAAACCACATACAGCAACAATCACATACAGCACAAACATCACATAAGCACAACAATCCACATACAGCACAACATCCACATACAGCCACATCCACATACAGCACATCCACATACAGCCAACAACATCCACATACAGCACAACAACATCCACATACAGCACAACATCCACATCACACAACATCCACATCACAGCACAACATCACATACCACAACATCCACATACACACAACTCCACATACAGCACAACAACATCCACATACAGCACAATAACATCCACATACAGCACAACAACATCCACATACAGCACAACAACATCCACATACAAGAAGAACGCACTACAAAAGGATGGACGGGACAGGGTCAGTATGAACAAGGCTGATACACAAAGAACACTTCAAGCAAATAACGGGCTTTCAGTGGGATCTGAACACAGGGAAAGCAGGGAAGGGTAGGCAAATGTCTCAGGTCAGAGGACAAGTTTTATTCCACAGAAAACCTCCAAAATAACATAGATACACATGTATGTGTGTATACAGGCTGTGTTAATCTTGACCTTGATCTATGGATGTGTGGCCCAGTGGGTCAAGTCACCTGAAGCATTTGTCAAGAACGCAAGCCTACCCCCTCCTAACCCCCCCCCCCCCCCCCAAGTACTTAAGTGCTGGTCTAGGTGCTTAATCTTTCAGATGGAACACTACACCCTGGTGGTCCCTATGTGTGGCACGCACTCAGCGTAAGGTTAAAGATCCCACAGCAACAAAAGGCTTGTCCCTGGCAAAACCCTGTAAAAATGTCAACTGACATCCGTAAACAGAAATACACACATGCAGGAATAGAAATGGGTGGCGCTGCACTGAGGCGACGTGCTCTCCCTAGGGAAGAGCAGTCCGGGGTTCACACATTGTGACATGAAAGAAATAAATACAAATACACAATTTATAAACTTCATTCCAACACACACACACACACACACACACACACACACACACAGGTGCACGAACACACAAACACACACACAAACACACACACACACACACACATAGATACGCGAACACACACACATACACACACACATACACACACACACACACACACACACACACACAGGTGCGCGAACACACACACACACACACGCGCGCGCGCGCGCACACACACACCCACACATACACACACATAAATGCGCGAACACACAAACACACACACACACACACACACACACACGCGCGCGCACACACACACACACACACACACACACAGAGCACTTACAGAGCTGAAAAAACTGTACGGTACAGGCTCGGCATTTATTTCTCGCAAATAGGTCAGCCAGTCAAATGCCTTCCGGTAGCCTGCAATACAAAACTGTCCACTCAGACACGTACACAGGAACATGTATAAGTCTGCACGTTGTTCAAAACTGTTATTGCTATTGTCATTTTGGTTTCAAACCAAGCCCACTGCGCAGACTGCCTTGGCAATCATGGCCCTGCATAAGATTCTATCCCTTGTAGCTGTAAGTACGTCTCCCACCCTCTCTGTCCTCAGCCACTTTGCCCGTCCGTCCAATATTTTCTCCCTGGGTCTACCTGGTGCTCTTTTCCCCTCCAGCTTTCCTGTTTCAGGGTTATAATCATCTCATTATCATCATCATCAGGTGCCCTGCCGTATGGCGTTGGCGACCATGGACTTCCAACCATCTCTATCTCTCGTTGCCCCTAGCATCTCCCCCACCCTCCTCATCCCCAGCCACTCTGCAAGTCCGTCCAGCATTCTCTCCTGAGTCTACCTGGTACTCTCTTTCCCTCCAGCTTTCCCGTTGTGACCAGGTGCTCCAAATCCCCCTTCCTCATAATATGGCCTATAAATGTTGCCTGTCTTTTCCTAATCTTCCTTATGAGTGATCTACTTGTGTCTGCCTCCATCAAGACTGTCTCGTTTGTTTTCTTTGCTGTCCATGGAACTCTCAACATTCTTCTGCGAAACCACATCTCGGCTGCCTCAATCTTGCTCTGGCTTTGCTTGTTGACTGTCCACGCCTCGCAACCATACAACAGTATTGGTTCTATATAATCTCTATAATATCTTCTATACCATCTCAAAACGTACAAAATACCTCACTGGCAGAAAAAAAAACCTTAAAAATTAAGTACGCATATCAATCCATTCGCGCACATAATCTAAGGATATGCCTCTGGTGTTGACCATTCCGTCCAATTCATCACGAGGAAGATTCAACGAAAACCAAGCCTGCATACAAATATATACAAGTCTGTATACAAATATGTAAGCACAATTCTTAAAGGAAGTGTCCAAAGCTGTATAGAACACATTCATATGAATGGATTAGCAAGACAGAAAATTATTGGAAGAGTAACAGAAAAAAGACAAACTGAAATTATTTGAGAAACTGAAACTAAAATGTCTGCGTTATTTTCTGTATCGTGGATAGAGGATGGACTGAACAAGTTGGGATGGTAGAGATGACACATTTCATCTCTTTCCTTTTTTTTTCAAAAAAAAATTACAGATTGCAGACTGATGTATATATTTCACTACAATGTAGCTTACAGGGGCTCACACACACACACACACACACACACACACACACACACACACACACACACACACACACACACACACACACACCACCACCACCACCATCACCACCACCACCATCACCACCACCACCACCACCACCACCACCACCAAAGCAACCACCCACATACACACGTGCAACCGACCCTTTAAAAAAACCTCACAGATCAGAGCAGAACACACACTCACCATGGGGAGCCTGCAAGTCCAACAGCTTCTTGTTCTTGTAACCGACCTGCTCCATGTAACCGATGGGGTGAAGGTCAGCGCTGTCTTCCTCTGCCCAGTAGTTATAGCGATCCGTCCAGCCGTCAAAGTGGATCAGCAGTGAACCCCCTTTCCCCCTGTCTTCCGGTCGGATGTCCTCTGAAATGGAAGGTGCTTTGTGCATGCACAATCTCCAGTGGTGACGCTTGAAATGCCTTTTTGTTATTATTATTATTATTATTGTTATCATATTACTACTATTATCATCATTATAACTATTATCGTTATTATCATTATTATCATTATACTGATTTTATTATTATTACTAGTAGTAGTAGTAGTTAGTAGTAGTATCATTATGAAATGTCTTATATAGCGCTATCATGCTCCTGATGTTTAATATAGAAACGTTATTATTATCATTATTATTATTGTTGTTTTTGTTGTTACTTTGGTATCAATACTTTTCTTCTTCTTCTTCTTCTTATTATTATTGTAATCACAATTATTGGTGGTAAGAGAAGTATCCTGTTTTTATATAACGCTATTTCCTGAACACAGAAGCACTCAATGCGAATTAAAAAAGTCAGGTTGTTATTCAGTGGAGCACTGGCAAGTCTGCACACACCCTGACCAGTGAAGTCACAAGCATGTCCATCCTTTACCCACCAGCTAGAGGTCTGCAGGCAAATCCAACTCAGGGCCTACCGACCGGAAATCCCACGTTTACCAATCAGATTCACGAGTGCTCAGGGTTTTTTTTTTTGTTTTTTTTTTTAAACGGATTCATCATGGACGGACAATTCCACATGTGCTTCACCCAGATCTGCCAGCAATCATCAGGCAGAGTCCATTAAGCTGGCTCTAAATCTTTAACAGGTTCCTGTAGGAAGCTGGTGGACAGTGCGAGGGAATCAAAGGGTTAAGTTTACGCAGTTGGTGGATAGAATGCGGGAGTCAAAGGGTGAAACCCGATATATTAGATCTTGAGTGCTTGGCTCTAATGACAGATCCTGCGTGGCTCCATAAACAGTGAAACACACAAAATGTTTGATACACGCCATAAACAGAGTGAAAACGCTCTATGTCACATTCAAAACAAGACAGGCGCACAAGTTTTGGCCTACTGGCCTTTGTCAAGCGTACACTACAGACAGTACACAACAGACAGTACACAGCCAATGCACAACAGACAATACACAACAAATACACAAAACTTTCCGAAAAACAAAACAAAACAAACAAACAAACACAACAACTAGTAGCAGGACTTGTTTGCCGGTTCTGTTTTCGTGCTTCTGCTTCCTGTTTCCTTGAAGGCTGCAGTCCCACTGATGTAGATTTCTGAAATGCTTGAAGTTTGTTCAAGAGGAATTCATGGCACTCAGACAATTCCATATACTTTCCACTCAAACTGGTCATCAGTTATTTGGCTGACATCTTGACCCTGTGTAAAAACCCCATGTGCTGCCCTGTGTAAAAACCCATGTGCTGCCCTGTGTAAAAACCCCATGTGCTGCCCTGTGTAAAAACCCCATGTGCTGCCCTGTGTAAAAACCCCATGTGCTGCCCTGTGTAAAAACCCCATGTGCTGCCCTGTGTAAAACCCCCATGTGCTGCCCTGTGTAAAACCCCATGTGCTGCCTGTGTAAAAACCCATGTGCTGCCTTGTGTAAAAACCCGATGTGCTGGCCTGTGTAGAAACCCCATGTGCTGGCCTGTGTAAAAACCCCATGTGCTGCCCTGTGTAAAAACCCCATGCGCTGCCCTGTGTAAAAACCCCATGCGCTGCCCTGTGTAAAAACCCCATGTGCTGCCTTGTGTAAAAACCCCATGTACTGGCCTGTGTAAAAACCCCATGCGCTGCCTTGTGTAAAAACCCCATGTGCTGGCCTGTGTAAAAACCCCATGCGCTGCCTTGTGTAAAAAACCCATGTGCTGGCAAGATCTTCAAATCGGAAAAAAGGGGAACAAGGCCCTATGAAATACCACACTGACACCAGACTGATGGAAACATTCAAACAGGCAGCGAATAGGAGAGGTTTTTTTCTTTTCTTTTTCTTTCTTTTTTCTGTGCTGCAGGCTAGGGTTAAACCCGAGATACCAGACCTTAAGTCCGTGGTTCTATCAACACATCCTAAGGTCTTAACATGCATCGACAATGAAATAAACGAACATACATAAAGACCTTCTTCATGTCCTGATTATTTCCAATATGTATGTTTATATCGACAATGAAATAAACGAACATACATAAAGACCTTCTTCATGTCTTGATCATTTCCAATATGTATGTATACATCGACAATGAAATAAACGAACATACATAAAGACCTTCTTCATGTCGTGATCATTTCCAATATGTATGTTTACATCGACAATGAAATAAACGAACATACATAAAGACCTTCTTCATGTCGTGATCATTTCCAATATGTATGTTTATATCGACAATGAAATAAACGAACATACATAAAGACCTTCTTCATGTCGTGATCATTTCCAATATGTATGTTTACATCGACAATGAAATAAACGAACATACATAAAGACCTTCTTCATGTCGTGATCATTTCCAATATGTATGTTTACATCGACAATGAAATAACAAATATACATAAACACTATTTTTCATGACCGGGTCATTTCCAATATGTACGTTACTGGCGTCCTGCTAAAGACTCCATGTGCTAAACTAAATCAGAGTGATCGCCCTTCTTAAGAGGAGTGTACACTTATACTGCAAAGAGGGTCTGTAGCGTCAGAATTTAGTTTGCCGCCACTGACAGTGCCCGAAAAACTGTTCAAGAGTTTAATCTCTAACCAGCAACTGAAGAACTTTGTAACTGTTCTAAATAATTAATGAATGTTATGTTTACGAGTTGAGAAATTCAGCCTTCCAGAGACAACAATTCATTAATTCAGGGAAAAAAATAGTACAGAGGAATTGCTGGGACGTCGAGTTTATATCACAGATTTATATGGAGTGAGAACCGAATAATGGACATAAAGAAAGTGATTGTGGAAAGTATAGGTGATACCGAATTAGTAAGAATGTAGGAACGTGTGACATATAAAGACGATTCAGTCAGAAAAAAATTGGCTACTTCTGTTTGAAGTTTATGATCAGGACAAAGACAACAGTCCATGAGACAAGAAAATTACGACAGTCAATGCAGTACTCTGTTTAAATTCCTGAATGACTGAAGAAGTGACTGCCAATGCGCAACTGTCTGCATCGACTCAAAAAGAAGGGAGATGTTTAGTTTTGGCTCTAGTACAAGAAACAGCGCCATTATTGTTGTATGTCTGGCGGTATGCATACACGAAGAGTGGAGGACGGCAGCCATTTTGATATCAACATTGATGTCAGGCAGTCCTGTCGCGTGTGAAAACTGATAGCAGACAGGGACAGTGGGAATCTTGTTATTACAGATAGGAGACAGGGACAGTGGGAATCTTGTTATTACAGACAGGAGACAGGGGCGGTGGAATCTTGTTATTATAGACAGCAGACAGGACAGTGGGAATCTTGTTATTATAGATAGGAGACAGGGACAGTGGGAATCTTGTTATTATAGATAGGAGACAGGGACAGTGGGAATCTTGTTATTACAGACAGCAGACAGGGACAATGGGAACCTTATTATTACAGATATTAGTCAGGGACAGTGGGAATCTTGTTATTACAGATAGCAGATAGGGACAGTGGGAATCTTGTTATTACAGACAGCAGACAGGGACAGTGGGAATCTTGTTATTACAGACAGCACACAGGGACAGTGGGAATCTTGTTATTACAGACAGCAGACAGGGACAGTGGGAATCTTGTTATTACAGACAGCACACAGGGACAGTGGGAATCTTGTTATTACAGACAGCAGACAGGGACAGTGGGAATCTTGTTATTACAGATAGTGGACAGGGACAGTGGGAATCTTGTTATTACAGATAGTGGACAGGGACAGTGGGAATCTTGTTATTACAGATAGTAGTCAGGGACAGTGGGAATCTTGTTATTACAGACAGCAGACAGGGACAGTGGGAATCTTGTTATTAAAGACAGCACACAGGGACAGTGGGAATCTTGTTATTACAGACAGCACACAGGGACAGTGGGAATCTTGTTATTACAGACAGCAGACAGGGACAGTGGGAATCTTGTTATTATAGACAGCAGACAGGGACAGTGGGAATCTTGTTATTACAGACAGCAGACAGGGACAGTGGGAATCTTGTTATTACAGACAGCACACAGGGACAGTGGGAATCTTGTTATTACTGATAGTAGACAGGGACAGTGGGAATCTTGTTATTACAGATAGTAGACAGGGACAGTGGGAATCTTGTTATTACAGATAATAGACAGGGACAGTGGGAATCTTGTTATTACAGATAGTAGACAGGGACAGTGGAAATCTTGTTATTACAGACAGCAGACAGGGACAGTGGGAATCTTGTTATTACAGACAGCAGACAGGGACAGTGGGAATCTTGTTATTACAGATAGTGGACAGGGACAGTGGGAATCTTTTATTACAGATAATAGACAGGGACAGTGGGAATCTTGTTATTACAGACAGCAACAGGGACAGTGGGAATCTTGTTATTACAGACAGCAGACAGGGACAGTGGGAATCTTGTTATTACAGATAGTAGACAGGGACAGTGGGAATCTTGTTATTACAGATATAGACAGGGACAGTGGGAATCTTGTTATTACAGACAGCAGACAGGGACAGTGGGAATCTTGTTATTACAGATAGTGGACAGGGACAGTGGGAATCTTGTTATTACAGATAATAGACAGGGACAGTGGGAATCTTGTTATTACAGATAGTGGACAGGGACAGTGGAATCTTGTTATTACAGATAGTGGACAGGGACAGTGGGAATCTTGTTATTACAGATAATAGACAGGGACAGTGGGAATCTTGTTATTACAGTAATGGACAGGGACAGTGGGAATCTTGTTATTACAGACACAGACAGGGACAGTGGGAATCTTGTTATTACAGATAGTGACAGGGACAGTGGGAACCTTGTTATTACAGACAAGTAGACAGGGACAGTGGGAATCTTGTTATTACAGCAGCAGACAGGGACAGTGGGAATCTTGTTATTACAGACAGCAGACAGGGACAGTGGGAATCTTGTTATTACAGACAGTAGACAGGGACAGTGGGAATCTTGTTATTACAGAAAAGTAGACAGGGACAGTGGGAATCTTGTTATTACAGATAATAGACAGAGACAGTGGGAATCTTGTTATTACAGATAATAGACAGGGACAGTGGGAATCTTGTTATTACAGATAATAGACAGGGACAGTGGGAATCTTGTATTAGTTGACCTATTTTATTCAGATAGTGGACAGGGACAGTGGGAATCTTGTTATTACAGATAATAGACAGGGACAGTGGGAATCTTGTTATTACAGATAGTAGACAGGGACAGTGGGAATCTTGTTATTACAGATAGTAGACAGGGACAGTGGGAATCTTGTTATTACAGATAATAGACAGGACAGTGGGAATCTTGTTATTACAGATAATAGACAGGGACAGTGGGAATCTTGTTATTACAGATAATGGGACAGGGACAGTGGGAATCTTGTTATTACAGATAATAGACAGGGACAGTGGGAATCTTGTTATTACAGATATAGACAGGGACAGTGGGAATCTTGTTATTACAGATAGTAGACAGGGACAGTGGGAATCTTGTTATTACAGATAGTAGACAGGGACAGTGGGAATCTTGTTATTACAGATAGTAGACAGGGACAGTGGAAATCTTGTTATTACAGATAGTGACAGGGACAGTGGGAATCTTGTTATTACAGATAGTAACAGGGACAGTGGGAATCTTGTTATTACAGAAATAGACAGGGACAGTGGAATCTTGTTATTACAGATAGTAGACAGGGACAGTGGGAATCTTGTTATTAGCAGACTAATAGACAGACAGGGGACAGTGGGAATCTTGTTATTACAGATAATATACAGGGACAGTGGGAATCTTGTTATTACAGATATAGACAGGGACAGTGGGAATCTTGTTATTACAGATAGTGGACAGGGACAGTGGGAATCTTGTTATTACAGATAATAGACAGGGACAGTGGGAATCTTGTTATTACAGATAGTAGACAGGGACAGTGGGAATCTTGTTATTACAGATAATAGACAGGGACAGTGGGAATCTTGTTATTACAGATAGTAGACAGGGACAGTGGGAATCTTGTTATTACAGATAGTAGACAGGGACAGTGGGAATCTTGTTATTACAGATAGATAGACAGGGACAGTGGGAATCTTGTTATTACAGATAATAGACAGGGACAGTGGGAATCTTGTTATTACAGATAATAGGACAGGGACAGTGGGAATCTTGTTATTACAGATAATAACAGGGACAGTGGGAATCTTGTTATTACAGATATAGACAGGGACAGTGGGAATTCTTGTTATTACAGATAGTGACAGGACAGTGGGAATCTTGTTATTACAGATATAGACAGGGACAGTGGAATCTTGTTATTACAGATATAGACAGGGACAGTGGAATCTTGTTTAATATAAGGACAGTGAACTTGTATTACAGAATAGACAGGACAGTGGGAATCTTGTTATTACAGATAGTAGACAGGGACAGTGGGAATCTTTTATTACAGATAGTAGACAGGGACAGTGGGATCTTGTTATTACAGATAATGACAGGGACAGTGGGAATCTTGTTTTTACAGATAGTAGACAGGGACAGTGGGAATCTTGTTATTACAGATAGTGGACAGGGACAGTGGGAATCTTGTTATTACAGATAATAGACAGGGACAGTGGGAATCTTGTTATTACAGTAGTAGACAGGGACAGTGGGAATCTTGTTATTACAGATATAGACAGGGACAGTGGGAATCTTGTTATTACAGATAGAGACAGGGACAGTGGGAATCTTGTTATTACAGATAGTAGACAGGGACAGTGGGAATCTTGTTATTACAAAATAGTAGACAGGGACAGTGGGAATCTTGTTATTACAGATATAGACAGGGACAGTGGGAATCTTGTTATTACAGATAGTGACAGGGACAGTGGGAATCTTGTTATTACAGATATAGACAGGGACAGTGGGAATCTTGTTATTACAGATAGTAGACAGGGACAGTGGGAATCTTGTTATTACAGATAGTAGACAGGGACAGTGGGAATCTTGTTATTACAGATAGTAGACAGGGACAGTGGGAATCTTGTTATTACACATAATAGACAGGGACAGTGGGAAATCTTGTTATTACAGATAGTAGACAGGGACAGTGGGAATCTTTTATTACAGATAGTAGACAGGGACAGTGGGAATCTTGTTATTACAGATATAGACAGGGACAGTGGGAATCTTGTTATTACAGAATAGACAGGGACAGTGGGAATCTTGTTATTACAGATAGTAGACAGGGACAGTGGGAATCTTGTTATTACAGATAATAGACAGGGACAGTGGGAATCTTGTTATTACAGATAATAGACAGGGACAGTGGGAATCTTGTTATTACAGATAGTGGACAGGGACAGTGGGAATCTTGTTATTACAGATAATAGACAGGGACAGTGGGAATCTTGTTATTACAGATAGTAGACAGGGACAGTGGGAATCTTGTTATTACAGAATAGACAGGGACAGTGGGAATCTTGTTATTACAGATATAGACAGGGACAGTGGGAATCTTGTTATTACAGAAGTAGACAGGGACAGTGGGAATCTTGTTATTACAGATATGAGACAGGGACAGTGGGAATCTTGTTATTACAGATAAGACAGGGACAGTGGGAATCTTGTTATTACAGATAGTCGACAGGGACAGTGGGAATCTTGTTATTACAGATATAGACAGGGACAGTGGGAATCTTGTTATTACAGATAGTAGACAGGGACAGTGGGAATCTTGTTATTACAGATAGTAGACAGGGACAGTGGGAATCTTGTTATTACAGAAGTAGACAGGGACAGTGGGAATCTTGTTATTACAGAAGTAGACAGGGACAGTGGGAATCTTGTTATTACAGATAGTAGACAGGGACAGTGGGAATCTTGTTATTACAGATAGTGACAGGGACAGTGGGAATTTGTTATTACAGATAGTAGACAGGGACAGTGGGAATCTTGTTATTACAGACAGTAGACAGGGACAGTGGGAATCTTGTTATTACAGACAGCAGACAGGGACAGTGGGAATCTTGTTATTACAGAAGCAAACAGGGACAGTGGGAATCTTGTTATTACAGACAGCACACAGGGACAGTGGAATCTTGTTATTACAGACAGCAGACAGGACAGTGGGAATCTTGTTATTACAGATAATAGACAGGGACAGTGGGAATCTTGTTATTACAGACAGTAGACAGGGACAGTGGGAATCTTGTTATTACAGACAGTAGACAGGGACAGTGGGAATCTTGTTATTACAGATAGCAGACAGGACAGTGGGAATCTTGTTATTACAGATAGTAGACAGGGACAGTGGGAATCTTGTTATTATAGACAGCAGACAGGGACAGTGGTAATCTTGTTATTACAGACAGTAGACGGGACAGTGGAATCTTGTTTTTACAGATAGTGACAGGACAGTGGAATCTTGTTATTACAGATAGTAGACAGGGACAGTGGGAATCTTGTTATTACAGAAGAGACAGGACAGTGGAATCTTGTTATTACAGAAGTAGACAGGGACAGTGGGAATCTTGTTATTACAGAAAAACAGGGACAGTGGGAATCTTGTTATTACAGAAGAACAGGGACAGTGGGAATCTTGTTATTACAGATAGTCAGGGACTGGGTACAATAGGAGTGGGAATCTTGTTATTACAGATAGACAGGGACAGTGGGAATCTTGTTATTACAGATAGTGACAGGGACAGTGGGAATCTTGTTATTACAGATAGAGACAGGGACAGTGGGAATTTGTTATTACAGTAGTGACAGGGACAGTGGGAATCTTGTTTTAAGAAGAACAGGGACAGTGGGAATCTTGTTATTACAGAAGTGACAGGGACAGTGGGAATCTTGTTATTACAGAAGACAGGACAGTGGGAATCTTGTTATTACAGACAGAACAGGACAGTGGGAATCTTGTTATTACAGAGTACAGGGACAGTGGAATCTTTTATTACAGAGAACGGGAAGTGGGAATCTTGTTATTACAGATAGTAGACAGGGACAGTGGGAATCTTGTTATTACAGATAGTAGACAGGGACAGTGGGAATCTTGTTATTACAGAAGTAACAGGGACAGTGGAATCTTGTTATTACAGAAGACAGGACAGGGGATCTTGTTATTACAGAAGCAGGACAGTGGGAACTTGTATACAGTAAGAAGGGACAGTGGAATCTTGTTATTACAGAAGTAGACAGGGACAGTGGGAATCTTGTTATTACAGATAGTAGACAGGGACAGTGGATCTTGTTATTACAGACAGCAGGACAGGGACAGTGGGGTTACAGTGGCTCTTGTTATTACAGATATAGACAGGACAGTGGAATCTTGTTATTACAGAATGACAGGGACAGTGGAATCTTGTTATTACAGAAGACAGGGACAGTGGGAATCTTGTTATACAGATAGGACAGGGACATGGATCTTGTATTACAGAGAGAAGGGACAGTGGAATCTTGTTATTACAGAAGAGACAGGGACAGTGGAATCTTGTTATTACAGACAGTAGACAGGGACAGTGGGAATCTTGTTATTACAGAAGAGACAGGGACAGTGGGAATCTTGTTATTACTGTATAGCGGACAGGGACAGTGGGAATCTTGTTATTACAGACAGCAGACAGGGACAGTGGGAATCTTGTTATTACAGTAGGGACAGGGACAGTGGGAATCTTGTTATTCAGATATGACAGGACAGTGGGAATCTTGTTATTACAGACAGCAGACAGGGACAGTGGGAATCTTGTTATTACAGATAGTGGACAGGGACAGTGGGAATCTTGTTATTACAGACAGCAGACAGGGACAGTGGGAATCTTGTTATTACAGATAGGACAGGACAGTGGAACTTGTTATACAGACAGAGACAGGGACAGTGGGAATCTTGTTATTACAGCAGAGACAGGACAGTGGATCTTGTTATTACAGTAGGGACAGGGACAGGGGGATGGGAAGAAAAGAAAGAAATGAAAGACACCCGTACAAGTATAGACCAAAAGAGAATCTCACCAATGGTGGCCAACACACCATACTCCGATTTTTCCGGTCCAGAGCTTCCAGTCGCATGCCCTTCTTGACTGTGTGCCTCCCACATACTGCACAGAACCCCATACAAATCATTATCATCCTCATCGTCACCAGTATCAACATCATCATCGTCGTCGTCGTCATCATTATCACTCTCAAGATTATCACACGATCTTCCTTCCTCTCTTCTTCTGTTTGCCAAAACCCACACAAATAACATCATCATCATCATCATCATCATCATCATCATCATCATCACCATCACCACCAACACCACACCCCCAATCTTCTTTTTCTTTCCTTTTTTTCTTCTTCTTCTTATATTCCCCTCCTCCTCTTCCTTCTTTTCTTTTTCTTCTTGTATTCGCCGAGCACAACCTGGTCAGGCCACATCAGGTGATGGATGGGCTTTTTCACACACCCCAAACACACACACACACACACACACACACACACACACACACACAACACACACACACACAACACACACACACACACACACACACACCACTTCTGCTGGCTGCCATGGAGCCAGGTGGTGAGATGTGTTTAGCCATCAATGTCTCCTGTTTCTCCACTTGCTCCTGTTACGGAACAGGACCCAGCACTGCTCCACCCTAGAGAAGGACCTCATGGGTGAGTCTGTCTGATGTAGATGACCATGAAGGTGTTTGTTTCACACTGCATGATACCATGGTTTGTGTGTGTGCAGGCATGGTACCTCTGACTTCAGCCTTCTGTCTGATGTGATGACCGTGAAGTGTTTGTGTTACACTGCATGATGCCATGGTTTTGTGTGTGCAGGCATGGTACCTCTGACTTCAGCCTTCTGTCTGATGTGGATGACCGTGAAGGTCATCATCATCATCATCATCAGGCGCCCTGCCGCATGGCGTTGGCGACCATAGCCTTCCAACCATCTCTATCTCTCGCTGCCCCCAGCATCTCCCCCACCCTCTTCATCCCCAGCCACTCTGCAAGTCCGTCCAGCATTCTCTCCCTGGGTCTACCTGGTGCTCTCTTTCCCTCCAGCTTTCCCGTTGTGACCAGGTGCTCCAAATCCCCCTTCCTCATAAAATGGCCTATAAATGTTGCTTGTCTTTTCCTAATCTTCCTTATGAGTGATCTACTTGTGTCTGCCTCCATCAAGACTGTCTCGTTTGTTTTCTTTGCTGTCCATGGAACTCTCAACGTTCTTCTGAGAAACCACATCTCGGCTGCCTCGATCCTGCTCTGGCTTTGCTTGCTGACTGCCCGCGAAGGTGTTTGTGTTATATACTGCATGATACCATGGTTTGTGTGTGCAGGCATGGTACCTCCGATTTCAGCCTTCTGTCTGATGTGAATGACCATGAAGGTGTTTGTGGCACACTGTAGATGACTGTGAAGGTGTTTGTGTTATACTGCATGATACCATGGTTTGTTAAAGGCGTCTGCAGGCATGGCACCTTTGACTTGAGCCTTCTAAGTTTTCTGTCGGGGGGTATCCCACCCTTAGCTCATGGCCAAAAGATCTACCCTGTGAGTACAGGGAGTGGGAGGTTGGTCTATAGCTTTAAGCAGTCTTTATCCACATGATGGCGGCTAGTTATATGACATACAGGCTGTTTTCTAGATGTGGCTTTGCCAAATGCCAGACCGCTCCATCCTGACAGAAAGCACCACCAGCCGATGCAGGACAACCTATCTATCTGGGCCAGTCTGCCTTACGTCACAGCTGATCTCCATGTCTGAAGGCTCATCCAACATCTTCACCTCCAAGCTGTCAGGTTGGAGACAGTCACCCAATTGCCAATACAGCTCAGCGGTGCAGGATCCGTTTTGGTGGGTAACCCCTAACAGCTTGATCTTAGTGGCTCTCACTTTCAGCTCTTATCTTAGTGGCTCTCGCTCTTAGTTCTATCTTAGTGGCTCTGGCTCTTAGTTCTATCTTAATGGCTCTCGCTCTTAGTTCTATCTTAGTGGCTCTGGCTTAGTTCTATCTTAGTGGCTCTGGCTCTTAGTTCTATCTTAGTGGCTCTGGCTCTTAGTTCTATCTTAGTGGCTCTGGCTCTTAGTTCTATCTTAGTGGCTCTGGCTCTTAGTTCTATCTTGGTGGCTCTGGCTCTTAGTTCTATCTTAGTGGCTCTGGCTCTTAGTTCTATCTTAGTGGATCTGGCTCTCAGTTCTATCTTAGTGGCTCTGGCTCTCAGTTCTATCTTAGTGGCTCTCGCTCTTAGTTCTATCTTAATGGCTCTGGCTCTCAGTTCTATCTTAGTGGCTCTCGCTCTTAGTTCTATCTTAGTGGCTCTGGCTCTCAGTTCTATCTTAGTGGCTCTAGCTCTCAGTTCTATCTTAGTGGCTCTGGCTCTCAGTTCTATCTTAGTGGCTCTGCTCTCAGTTCTATCTTAGTGGCTCTCGCTCTTATTTCTATCTTAGTGGCTCTGGGTCTCAGTTCTATCTTAGTGGCTCTCGTTTAGTTCTATCTTAGTGGCTCTGGCTCTCAGTTCTATCTTAGTGGCTCTCGCTCTTAGTTCTATCTTAGTGGCTCTGGCTCTCAGTTCTATCTTAATGGCTCTGGCTCTTAGTTCTATCTTAGTGGCTCTCGCTCTTAGCTCTATCTTAGTGGCTCTCGCTCTTAGTTCTATCTTAGTGGCTCTCGCTCTCAGTTCTATCTTAGTGGCTCTCGCTCTTAGTTCTATCTTAGTGGCTCTCGCTCTCAGTTCTATCTTAGTAGCTCTCGCTCTTAGTTCTATCTTAGTGGCTCTCGCTCTTAGTTCTATCTTAATGGCTCTTGCTCTTAGTTCTATCTTAGTGGCTCTGGCTCTTAGTTCTATCTTAATGGCTCTCGCTCTTAGTTCTATCTTAGTGGTCTGCTCTTAGTTCTATCTTAGTGGCTCTGGCTCTCAGTTCTATCTTAATGGCTCTTGCTCTTAGTTCTATCTTAGTGGCCTCTGGCTCTTAGTTATATCTTAATGGCTCTTGCTCTTAGTTCTATCTTAGTGGTTCTGGCTCTTAGTTCTATCTTAGTGGCTCTGGCTCTTAGTTCTATCTTAGTGGCTCTCGCTCTTAGTTCTATCTTAATGGCTCTCGCTCTTAGCTCTATCTTAGTGGCTCTCGCTCTAGTTCTATCTTAGTGCTCTCGCTCTTAGTTCTATCTTAATGCTCCGCTCTTAGTTCTATCTTAGTGGCTCTCGCTCTTAGTTCTATCTTAATGGCTCTCGCTCTTAGTTCTATCTTAATGGCTCTCGCTCTTAGTTCTATCTTAGTGCTCTGGCTCTTAGTTCTATCTTAGTGGCTCTCGCTCTTAGCTCTATCTTAGTGGCTTTGGCTCTTAGCTCTGATCTTAGCAGCTCTGGGTCTTAGCTCTGATCTTAGTGGCTCCGGCTCTCCCAGACCGTCCCAGCAATGGGACTTGAACCGGACGAGCTGTGGGTTGCTGGTGGGTCAGGGAGCCGGAATAGGCAGTGTATGGGATCAATGCCATTGGGGCGGTGCAAAAGTTGGCACAGAAAAAAATGGTGATTCAGAGAAAAAAATCTGAAAGACAGCAAGAGAAACAGCACGCTTACCCCAAATGATTGGCTGATGACGGTAAACTGCACACGATCGTTAGACAGCACGGCGGACTGGCCTGCACTTTTTTTGAGGACCTCTTTCATGTGGATGTCCAGTTTATATCTGTATACACCACACACACCGTTAAAAGAGCAAAAACAAATCCCACCTCAAAGTCATCCCCTCACACACACATATTCATATGCAGAAAAACATCACTTTCCCAAAACTCACACACACATGCGCAAAACACACACACACACGCGCGCTCACACGCGCGTATGTGCGCGCGCGTACGTGCATACACACAAACACACATACCACACACACACACCCTCACACATACATACATACATATTACAGATACCAAAAGAAAGAATGAGATAGGGAATGACGATACATAAAGAACTGATGATGATGATGGACTTTCCTGTCGACCCAATGGACAGTAGACATACTGATCCTTTATTGCCCGGTGTGGGTCTTCATGTGCAATAGAAGTCTAATCCTGAGACACATGTTCTTCCACAGGCGCTACAAGTGAAGGCGTCCTGTGGCTTCCGGTTCTGTTTCCGTCAATCCCTTGTCTGTCGAACAGCAGAACTATTCTGTGCTCTTCACATATCATTGTACCCTGCGTGCACTGCTGTCCACAGTTTTCTCTGTAGTGGAAAACGTCTTCCCGGTTGGTGATGCCGATGCCACAGCAGGTGAGGTTGGCCTTCAGGGTATCCTTGTATTGCTTTCATAATCTTCATGGACAGGGTATCCTTGTATTGCTTTCACAATCTTCATGGACAGGGTATCCTTGTATCGCTTTCATAATCTTCATGGACAGGGTATCCTTGTATTGCTTTCATAATCTTCATGGACAGGGTATCCTTGTATCGCTTTCATAATCTTCATGGACAGGGTATCCTTGTATCGCTTTCATGATCTTCATGGACAGGGTATCCTTGTATTGCTTTCATAATCTTCATGGACATGGTGTCCTTGTATCGCTTTCATAATCTTCATGGACAAGGTGTCCTTGTATCGCTTTCATAATCTTCATGGACATAGTGTCCTTGTCTTGCTTTCATAATCTTCATGGACAGGGTAACCTTGTATTGCTTTCATAATCTTCATGGACAGAGTATCCTTGTATCGCTTTCATAATCTTCATGGACAGGGTATCCTTGTATCGCTTTCATAATCTTCATGGACAGGGTATTCTTGTATCACTTTTATAATCTTCATGGACAGGGTAACCTTGTATTGCTTTCATAATCTTCATGGACAAGGTGTCCTTGTATCGCCTTCAAAATCTTCATGGACAGAGTATCCTTGTATTGCCTTCATAATCTTCATGGACAGGGTATCCTTGTATTGCTTTCACAATCTTCATGGACAGAGTATCCTTGTATTGCTTTCATGATCTTCATGGACAGGGTATCCTTGTATTGCTTTCACAATCTTCATGGACAGGTTATCCTTGTATCGCTTTCATAATCTTCATGGACAGGGTATCCTTGTATCGCTTTCATAATCTTCATGGACATAGTGTCCTTGTCTTGCTTTCATAATCTTCATGGACAGGGTAACCTTGTATTGCTTTCATAATCTTCATGGACAGAGTATCCTTGTATCGCTTTCACAATCTTCATGGACAGGGTGTCCTTGTATCACTTTCATAATCTTCATGGACAGGGTATCCTTGTATCACTTTCACAATCTTCATGGACAGGGTGTCCTTGTATCACTTTCATAATCTTCATGGACAGGGTAACCTTGTATCACTTTCACAATCTTCATGGACAGGGTGTCCTTGTATCACTTTCATAATCTTCATGGACAGGGTATCCTTGTATCACTTTCATAATCTTCATGGACAGGGTGTCCTTGTATCACTTTCATAATCTTCATGGACAGGGTGTCCTTGTATCACTTTCATAATCTTCATGGACAGGGTATCCTTGTATCACTTTCATAATCTTCATGGACAGAGTGTCCTTGTATCACTTTGATAATCTTCATGGACAGGGTATCCTTGTATCACTTTCACAATCTTCATGGACAGGGTGTCCTTGTATCACTTTCATAATCTTCATGGAGAGGGTGTCCTTGTATCACTTTCATAATCTTCATGGACAGGGTGTCCTTGTATCACTTTCATAATCTTCATGGACATGGTATCCTTGTATCACTTTCATAATCTTCATGGACAGGGTGTCCTTGTATCACTTTCATAATCTTCATGGACAGGGTATCCTTGTATCACTTTCACAATCTTCATGGACAGGGTGTCCTTGTATAGCTTTCATAATCTTCATGGACAGGGTGTCCTTGTATCACTTTCATAATCTTCATGGACAGGGTGTCCTTGTATCGCTTTCACAATCTTCATGGACAGGGTATCCTTGTATCACTTTCACAATCTTCATGGACAGGGTATCCTTGTATTGCTTTCACAATCTTCATGGACAGGGTTCCTTGTATCACTTTCATAATCTTCATGGACAGGGTTGTCCTTGTATTGCTTTCATAATCTTCATGGACAGGGTGTCCTTGTATCACTTTCACAATCTTCATGGACAAGGTGTCCTTGTATCACTTTCACAATCTTCATGGACAGCGTGTCCTTGTATCACTTTCACAATCTTCATGGACAAGGTGTCCTTGTATTGCTTTCATAATCTTCATGGACAGGGTTGTCCTTGTATTGCTTTCATAATCTTCATGGACAGGGTGTCCTTGTATCACTTTCACAATCTTCATGGACAAGGTGTCCTTGTATCACTTTCACAATCTTCATGGACAGGGTGTCCTTGTATTGCTTTCATAATCTTCATGGACAGGGTGTCCTTGTATCACTTTCACAATCTTCATGGACAAGGTGTCCTTGTATCACTTTCACAATCTTCATGGACAGGGTGTCCTTGTATTGCTTTCATAATCTTCATGGACAGGGTGTCCTTGTATTGCTTTCATAATCTTCATGGACAGGGTATCCTTGTATTGCTTTCATAATCTTCATGGACAGGGTGTCCTTGTATCACTTTCACAATCTTCATGGACAGGGTATCCTTGTATTGCTTTCATAATCTTCATGGACAGGTGTGTCCTTGTATTGCTTTCATAATCTTCATGGACAAGGTGTCCTTGTATTGCTTTCACAATCTTCATGGACAGGGTGTCCTTGTATCACTTTCACAATCTTCATGGACAGGGTGTCCTTGTATCACTTTCATAATCTTCATGGACAGGGTGTCCTTGTATCACTTTTACAATCTTCATGGACAGGGTGTCCTTGTATTGCTTTCATAATCTTCATGGACAGGGTATCCTTGTATTGCTTTCATAATCTTCATGGACAGGGTGTCCTTGTATTGCTTTCATAATCTTCATGGACAGGGTGTCCTTGTATTGCTTTCATAATCTTCATGGACAGGGTATTCTTGTATCACTTTCATAATCTTCATGGACAGGGTATCCTTGTATCACTTTCGCAATCTTCATGGACAGGGTGTCCTTGTATTGCTTTCATAATCTTCATGGACAGGGTATCCTTGTATTGCTTTCATAATCTTCATGGACAGGGTATCCTTGCATTGCTTTCATAATCTTCATGGACATGGTGTCCTTGCTTCAGCTCTCTGTGCAGAAGCATCTTTGGGACGCAGTTGTCTTCTATACTGATATGTCATGTTGAATAAATTTGTCAGCATAACATAAATAACTTCTTCTCCCTTAACTTGGTGAGGAATCATTGGGGCGATGCACTGAAGAAGCGTTCACCGCATTCTTCCAGCTCAGTCGGTTGTGTGCCAAACCTGGGTCTCTCCAAATGGTTTCTCTGTCTATTGCACGATGTTGTCAATGCATCGTTGTTTGTTTTGTTCTTGTCTTCCCCTCCACCTCCTTCCCTTAACAGTCTCTGATGGATTGGACACGTCTTTTCAAATCTGCGGTGAGGGTCCATGTTTCCCGTGCGGACATGAAGATGTCATATATCAGCGCGTGTAAGAATCTGATCCTGTGATTATGGAGATGTTCTTTCTTTCCATGCAGGAAAGCCCTGGACAGTGCTGGTGTTGACTTTGCTGTCCACAACAGGATTTGTGGCTTGGATCCCTACGTTGCTAATGATGGCTCCCAGAGGAATGAATTGTTCAACGGTTTCTAGTATCTGTCCGTGAACAGTTGCACTCAGTTGTGAGGGTGGCGTCATGGGTGGCCATCAACATATACAATGTGAACAGTTGCACTCACTTGTGAGGGTGGTGTTATGGCTGGCCACCAACTTAAATGAACAAATACAATGTGAACAGTTACAATCTGTAGTCAGGGTGGTGTTATGGCTGGCCACCAACTTAAATGAACAAATACAATGTGAACAGTTACAATCTGTAGTCAGGGTGGTGTTATGGCTGGCCACCAACTTAAATGAACAAATACAATGTGAACAGTTACACTCAGTAGTCAGGGTGGTGTTATGGCTGGCCACCAACTTACATCAACAAATACAATGTGAACAGTTACAATCAGTAGTCAGTGTGGTGTTATGGCTGGCCACCAACTTACATCAACAAATACAATGTGAACAGTTACAATCAGTAGTCAGGGTGGTGTTATGGCTGGCCACCAACTTACATGAACAAATACAATGTGAACAGTTACAATCAGTAGTCAGGGTGGTGTTATGGCTGGCCACCAACTTACATGAACAAATACAATGTGAACAGTTACAATCAGTAGTCAGGGTGGTGTTATGGCTGGCCACCAACTTACATGAACAAATACAATGTGAACAGTTACAATCAGTAGCCAGGGTGACGTTATGGCTGGCCACCAACTTACATGAACAAATACAATGTGAACAGTTACAATCTGTAGTCAGGGTGGTGTTATGGCTGGCCACCAACTTACATCAACAAATACAATGTGAACAGTTACAATCAGTAGTCAGGGTGGTGTTATGGCTGGCCACCAACTTACATCAACAAATGCAATGTGAACAGTTACAATCAGTAGTCAGGGTGACGTTATGGCTGGCCATCAACTTACATGAACAAATACAATGTGAACAGTTACACTCAGTAGTCAGGGTGACGTTATGGCTGGCCACCAACTTACATGAACAAATACAATGTGAACAGTTACAATCAGTAGTCAGGGTGGTGTTATGGCTGGCCACCAACTTACATCAACAAATACAATGTGAACAGTTACAATCAGTAGTCAGGGTGACGTTATGGCTGGCCATCAACTTACATGAACAAATACAATGTGAACAGTTACACTCAGTAGTCAGGGTGACGTTATGGCTGGCCACCAACTTACACGAACAAATACGATGTGAACAGTTACACTCAGTAGTCAGGGTGACGTTATGGCTGGCCACCAACTTACATGAACAAATACAATGTGAACAGTTACAATCAGTAGTCAGGGTGACGTTATGGCTGGCCACCAACTTAAATGAACAAATACGATGTGAACAGTTACACTCAGTAGTCAGGGTGACGTTATGGCTGGCCACCAACTTACATGAACAATACAATGTGAACAGTTACACTCAGTAGTGAGGGTGGTGTTATGGCTGGCCACCAACTTACATGAACAAATACAATGTGAACAGTTACACTCAGTAGTCAGGGTGACGTTATGGCTGGCCTCATACAACGTTACATGAACAAATACAATGTAAACAGTTACAATCAGTAGTCAGGGTGACGTTATGGCTGGCCACCAACTTACATGAACAAATACAATGTGAACAGTTACACTCAGTAGTCAGGGTGACGTTATGGCTGGCCACCAACTTACATGAACAAATACGATGTGAACAGTTACACTCAGTAGTCAGGGTGGACGTTATGGCTGGCCACCAACTTACATGAACAAATACAATGTGAACAAAGGCTCAAAGATTCCAACCAACCAAGCAACCAGACAGCCAATGAACACATTCTTCTTTGTAATGGTCACTGTCCATTTTTGTGTCTTTTATCTTTCAAACCTACGTTCACTTCCTAACCGACAATGGCACAATGACACACACAAGAACAAAAACGGCAAAACATAACTGCAATAGCAATGAGTAGACTGAAAACATTTCACCACAAGCAACATATGTACAAAGCTATGTCATATATATTTGTTTGAAACAGAAATACACACACGAAAAAGGTAACAGCAACGGTTCGTGTTTTCATGTGTTTTTCATATAAGACAGCAGAACAACCTGTGTGAAATAAACGGTCACTCACTGATCATAGGGAAAAGTGTGTTGTGTCAAGATCTCCCCGCGACAGTCCACTGTACACTCCACCTTCTCATTCAGCACAGGCTGCAGGACAACGTTGATGGCCACACCTGCCACCATCTTGGACAGCTCAGCCGCTCTGCTCTTGGTAGTGGACGGTGTCAGGGAGATGGTGTTTTTGTCTCCAAAGTGATGGGCTGACTACTGCCCAGGGAGCTGTTGACAGTCATTTACACACACAGTCTCACTTTCTTTTACACTTAAAAATAATAACAATAATGATAATAACAATAATACTGATAACAAAATAATAATATTAATAATAATAACACTAACAGTAATAATAATAATGATAATACATATAAAACTAATAATAATAATAAAGATAAAAATAACAATGATCATAATAATAATAATGACTTGTACTGACATAATGCCTTACCTATGGATCTAGATGCTTACAGAAACATAATCTACAGATCTAGTGCTTACAGAACATAATCTACAGTCGGTAGAAACATAATCTACAGATCACACAGAACTATCTACAGATCAATCTACAGAAATCTAAACTAAGACAGGCTTAAGGAAAACCGATCTACTGCTACAGAAACAAATTACAGTCTATTGCTTACAGAACATAATTACAGTTGGTGCTTAGAAAATAATCAGATCTAGGTGCTTACAGAAACATAATCTACAGATCTAGATGCTTACAGAAACATAATCTACAGATCTAGGTGCTTACACTAGTTACAGAAACACAATCTCTCACACAGACTCACTCACAAATCTTTTCACAACTATGACATGGCGAAGGGAACCGTCTACACACAGAAAAAATTTGACATGTCAATATTGTTCAAAGGGGTATGTTTTCATGTGGGTTTTGAAAGATGACGCAGAAGTACAGTGCTTGTATTATTTGGTATGGAATTCCAGAGCTGTAAAGGAGCAGAAGCCATGATCTTTTCCTCTGAAGTAGTTTTGTTAAGGAATTCGTGAGTCAGACAGACGAGAGGGAGAGGAATTACAGAGATCGAGAGAGAGAGGAAGTGTACAGAAGATTCGGAGAGAGAGAGAAGAGGAAGTGTACAGAAGATCGGAGAGAGAGAGAGGAAGTGTACAGAAGATCGAGAGAAGAGGAGTGAACAGAAGATCGGAGAGAGAGAGAGGAAGTGTACAGAAGATGGAGAGAGAGAGGAAGTGTACAGAAGATCGGAAGAGAGAGAAGTAAAAATGAGAGAGAAGTGTTTCAGAAGATCGGAGAGAGAGAGGAAGTGTACACAGTGACCAGATGAGAGAGATGAGCAGGGGCAGCATCAGTGACAATATTTTAGCGGAAGCTGTCTTGTACTGAATTCTTTCAGAAACAGGGAGCTAGGTAGTTGGGTAGATTTGTAATAGGAATGTTAAAGGAAGCTATAGTGGAGTGCTCACATGTGATAGGGAGTGCTCGCATGGGCTCTAGCCTGCATGAAAGGAGAATGGTCACCTTCTCTGACCGGCTAAAACCCTAATGTAAAGATGTGTCAACGTTCTGATATTCATCATCATCATCAAGTGCCTCGCCACATGGCGTTGGCGATCATGGCCCTCCATACGTCTCTACCCTTGGTGCCGCAAGCATGTCTTCCACCCTCTCTGTCTTCAGCCACTCTGCAAGTCCGTCAAATATTTTTTCCCGAGTCTACCTGGTGCTCTCTTTCCCTCCAGCTTTCCTGTTGTGACCAGGTGCTCAATTCCCCTTTCCTCATAAAATGGCCTATAAGTGTTGCCTGTCTTTTCCTAATCTTCCTTAAGAATGATCTTCTTGTGTCTGCCTCCATCAAGACTGTCTCATTTGTTTTCTTTGCTGTCCGTGGAACTGTCAACATTCTTCTTAGAAACCACATCTCGGCTGCCTCAATCTTGTTCTGGTTTTGCTTGTTGACTGTTCATGCCTCATATAAATTCTTGGATACGATTGGTCGCTACTCTTTTTCCGTGTCTAACCTACTCTACCTTCCTTCAGGTCTTAGTTTGAAGACATCCCTTTTTATCCAGCAGTGATTTCTCTTTGTATGTGCCCATCCTTTCATCCTACTCCACTTTTGTCCTCCCCCACCATTCCCGGTCTTTGTTTGTTTCGTATCCATGAGTTTTTGTCATTGCGGGTGAATGCTTTGGTGAATGCTGAGAATGTGTGCTTTGATTTGATTTGTATATCAAGATTTGGCGCTGTATAAATGTCATTACTGGGGAACACTGTCAGTCCTAGGATAGGCTGTCAAGCACCAGGAGAAGTCAAACGCTCCAACCCAGCGGGTCCCCGAGTGGTGGATAGGGGAATGTCCTGTAATTGGGTAGCTGCGAATATTCAATAAACAGCCCCGGACCAAATCATGGGAGGCCCTTTGGCAAGGCCGAGCACCCATCAGCCACCCTTGCTAGGGTTACAGGGAAACCATGGAGAGCAGCATGGCGGATGTGCACATCAGCGGAGGAACTTTTGTGTAAGTCAACGTGGAAGGACATCACTAGTTCAGTTTAGCGAACTACTGCTCACACTTATATGGAGTGGCGACCGCAAGCGCTCATATAGCCAATAAAAGCAATGAAATGACCAACTGATGGATGATACGGGCTGTCAGTATGATGAACTACCTACTGCAATGTCTGACAGAGAAGGATGGAAGAAACATGTCATGGATAGCCGAGCAAGCTCGACATGATGATGAAATGTCATTATTCTTATCATTAGCAACCCTCTCCTCTCAAACAACACTCACTTGAGCGACAGATGAAGCTCGTTGAAACCTTCGCTGTTGAAGAGGAGCGTGTACTGCTGTCTCTCCACGCTGGACGAGCGGGACAGCACGCGCGCCTTGCCCCCGGTCTGCAGTGCAATGTTGGAACCCTTCAGCTCCCCGCCCGACTGAGGCTCATCATACAGCGTGAACAGAACCAGATTGCTGGACAGCAGTTTGGGGTTGATCCTGGCCCCTGCAGCCTGTGATGATTGTTGTCATTATTTTTCGTAATAGAAGTGGTAGTACTAGTAGTAGCAGCAGCTGTGGCAGTAGTATGATTATTATTTCTATTATCTTGTAGTAGAGGTAATAGTAGCAGCAGCAGCAGCAGTGGCAGTAATATAATTATTATTTCTATCATATTATTGTCATTATTATTATTATATTATTTATTATTATTATTATATCATCATTACCATTACTATTATTATTATATCGTTTTAATATCTAAAGCCCAGCAGACTGTACAAAGCCACAACAGGGTTGTACCCTTGGTTATTTCAAAACACATAACATCTCGCTGACCCTGAAATAAAACCCTACATGGAAAACAAAATTAAGTACAGATATCAAAGCATTCACACATGTAATCTAAGGATATGTCCCTGCAGTTGACCATTCTGCCCAATGTATCACCAGGAGGGGGGCGGGTTAAAATAATCTGAATATAAATGTGTAAGCATAACTTAGTACACTGAAATATGAAACTGGCTTTTGCCTGCTAAAACTGCTTCTGGACATCACACATTTAGAGGCAAACATGCATATGGTACATGTATCGATTCATCAATCCCAAGAAAAAGTATGTAAGGCTTTATAAAACACAAACAGGTGAACAGACCAGCAAGGCAGGAATGATGGAAAGAAATGACAGAAAACAGAAGAACAGGGCAGAAAAGAGTAAATGTCTGGCACAGCATTTCCAGATAGTGGGGACACTATTTATACTGAAAGAGCTCCCTCATCCCCAAGGGGGTTGTGGGGTTGGAGTATCAAGACAGCGATACAGTGGTTGTGATGAAATATGAAATTTGTTTTGCTGTCCAACAGCGATACAATGGTTGTAGTGAAATATGAAATTCTCTTTCGCTGTCCAACAGTGATACAATGGTTGTAGTGAAATATGAAATTCTCTTTCGCTGTCCAACAGCGATACAATGGTTGTAGTGAAATATGAAATTTGTATCGCTGTCCAACAGCGATACAGTGGTTGTATGAAATATGAAATTCTCTTTCGCTGTCCAACAGCGATACAATAGTTGTGATGAAATAAGAAATGTAGTTGGCTGTCCACAGCGATCAATAGTTGTGAATATATATGAAATTCTCATTTGGTGTTCCAACAGCAAAACAATGGTTGTAATGAAATATGAAATTCTTTTGCTGTCCAACAGCGATACAATGGTTGTAATGAAATATGAAATTCTCTTTCGCTGTCCAACAGCGATACAATGGTTGTAATGAAATATGAAATTCTCTTTCGCTGTCCAACAGCGATACAATGGTTGTAATGAAATATGAAATTCTCTTTCGCTGTCCAACAGCTGATAAAATGGTTGCGATGAAATATGAAATTTGTTTTGCTGTCCAACAACGATACAATGGTTGTAATGAAATATGAAATTCTCTTTCGCTGTCCAACAGCGATACAATGGTTGTGATGAAATATGAAATTCTCTTTCGCTGTCCAACAGCGCGATACAATGGTTGTAGTGAAACATGAAATTCTGTTTCGCTGTCCCATATTTCATGGGCTTTCCTTTCCTGACGATTGGGGACGATAATCATCACGATGTACACAGTTCCAGTCTGGACCGAGACTACGTGGCAGGGTTGTGGTGCATGCTGCCCTCTGTGACATATCCTGGCGTCAACCAGGCTTGAGAGATACAGACACCTGAGGTGATGGTCACACAATCTGTGGCCATATCTAAAGTAAACAGAGGCTGGACTAAGTAGACCCAGTCTTCCTCCCACCCCACCCCACACACCCACCAAAAAATCACAATGCACCTTTCAGAATTGCGCCAAACTGAGGCTCGTCAAACAAGGTCAGTAAGGAGAAGAGGTTTGTATTGCACAGATATATATATATATATATTATACAGAGAGACAGACAGAAGACAGACAGTCAGACAGACAGAGACAGAGGGACAGACAGAGACAGACAGACAGAGACAGCAAGACAGAGAGAGACAGACACACAGACAGACAGAGACGGACAGACAGACAAACGCAAACATAGATGGACAGACAGACAGACAACAGAGAGAGAGAGAGAGGGGAGAGAGAGAGAGAGAGAGGGGGGAGAGAGAGAGAGAGAGAGAGAGAGAGACAGACAGACAGAGATAGAGACGGACGGACAGACAGAGAGAGAGAGGGGGGGAGACAGACAGACAGACATATAAAGACAAGACAAACAAACGGACTAACAGAGACAGACAGAGAGAGAAAGAGAGACAGACAGACAGACAGAGAGAGAGAGACAGAGAGAGACAGAGAGAGAGAGAGACAGAGAGAGAGAGAGAGAGAAAGAAAAAGGATTATCCATTTCCCCCATCTATCTATCTATCTACAAATATAATAATATAATTCCACCTAGTCAGTGAATTAAGTCCCCTTGAGGAAGGCGGGTGTACCGCCGAAAACACACACACACACACACACACACACACACACACACACACACACACACACACATATATATATATAATATATATATATATAATAAATATATATATATTATATACATACCCTAACGTGCAACATTTCAGCAATTCCCAGTCTGCAGATTTTCTCAGGCGTGAAAGGAAATTGTACCTTCCACCACGGTTATCCCTTCAGGCCTGGCTTTCAGAAGATCTCGCCACACTGAACACATCCACACAGACAACACACTCCACACACTACCACTCACACTGCTGCAAAGCTCGACAACTAGAACACACACAACACACACACACCACACAACACACACACACACAAAACAAACACAACACACACACACAACAACACACACACACACACACACACAACACACAACACACACACACACACAAACACACAACACACACACAACACACACACACCACACACACACACACACACACACACACACACACACACACACACACACACCACACACACAGACACACACCACACAACACACACACAACACACACCACACACACACACAACACACACACACACACACACACACACACACACACAATCACAAGCCGGGATGAACACACAGTCCTGAACTGACAGGTGACGGTTTCTGTCAGGATGGTGTGACGTGGGACATGGTAAGGCCACACTTACAAAACACCCTTTACGTCCTGTGCTGGAAACAACAGCTGAACAAGGGCCATCTAAAGTCCTAGCTCCCCCCCCCCCCCCCCAACTCCTTACACTCACAGGTCTCTTGAGCTAAACACGCAGGGTAATGAATCCCCACACAAAACCTACACGGTCGAAAGTCAGTGGTACCAGGCTTGCAGGCGCCCGTTCACTATCTGTGGTAACATGCATTACGAAGCAAATGTCTACATAGTCATCCACACCAGACGAAAGTGGCATTCACACGGTGAGGTCCCTACAGGGTGATGCACCTGAAGAACTGGAAAAAAAAAAGCCTGGCCTCATTCATTACCAGATGTACACTGACCATGTAGACGGTGAAAGAAACGAGTGGAAAATCACAAAGCCTTAAAAAAATATATAATAAGTATGTATGTTTTCCACTATTACAATGTTTCATTCTCGTATGTATTGTTTTGACCATAGAGTTGGATGACTGGGTAGACACAGCTGTCTGCTAGGTGCACATGATACAGGCTGTGCTTAGGGATTCTTTAATCCACAGGCTGTGCTCAGGGATTCTTTAATCCACAGACTGTGCTTAGGGATTCTTTAACCCCCGTGCTGTGCTTAGGGATTCTTTAATCTCCATGCTGTGCTTAGGGATTCTTTAACCCCCATGCTGTGCCTTGGGATTCATTAATCTCCATGCTGTGCTTAGGGATTCTTTAATCGCCATGCATGGTTAGGGATTCTTTCATCCCCATGCTGTGCTTAGGGATTCTTTAACCCCCATGCTGTGCTTAGGGATTCTTTAACCCCCATGCTGTGCTTAGGGATTCTTTCATCCCCATGCTGTGCTTAGGGATTCTTTAACCCCCATGCTGTGCTTAGGGATTCTTTAACCCCCATGCTGTGCTTAGGGATTCTTTAACCCCCATGCTGTGCTTAGGGATTCTTTAATCCCCATGCTGTGCTTAGGGATTCTTTAACCCCCATGCTGTGATTAGGGATTCTTTAATCCCCATGCTGTCTTAGGGATTCTTTACCCCCCCATGCAGTGATTAGGGATTCTTTAATCCCCACGCTGTGATTAGGGATTCTTTAACCCCCACGCTGTCCTATAGGGATTCTTTAATCCCCAGGCTGTGCTTAGAGTTTCTTTAACACCAGTTGGGGAGAGCAGTTGCTGTCTGAAAGAGGGCTTGAACTTCTGTGTCAGTGTGGAGGTTATGAACATTACTGTGTCAGTGTGGAGGTTATGAACATTACTGTGTCAGTGTGGAGGTTATGAACATTACTGTGTCAGTGTGGAGGTTATGAACATTACTGTGTCAGTGTGGAGGTTATGAACATTACTGTGTCCGTGTGGAGGTTATGAACATTACTGTGTCAGTGTGGAGGTTATGAACATTACTGTGTCGGTGTGGAGGTTACGAACATTACTGTGTCAGTGTGGAGGTTATGAACATTACTGTGTCAGTGTGGAGGCTAGAACATTACTGTCAGTGTGGAGGTTATGAACATTACTGTGTCCATGTGGAGGTTACGAACATTACTGTGTCAGTGTGGAGGTTACGAACATTACTGTGTCAGTGTGGAGGTTATCGAACATTACTGTGTCAGTGTGGAGGTTATGAACATTACTGTGTCAGTGTGGAGGTTATGAACATTACTGTGTCAGTGTGGAGGCTATGAACATTACTGTGTCAGTGTGGAGGTTACGAACATTACTGTGTCAGTGTGGAGGCTATGAACATTACTGTGTCAGTGTGAAGGTTATGAACATTACTGTGTCAGTGTGGAGGTTACGAACATTACTGTGTCAGTGTGGAGGCTATGAACATTACTGTGTCAGTGTGGAGGTTATGAACATTACTGTGTCAGTGTGGAAGCTATGAACATTACTGTGTCAGTGTGGAGGTTATGAACATTACTGTGTCAGTGTGGAGGCTATGAACATTACTGTTCAGTGTGGAGGCTATGAACATTACTGTGTCAGTGTGGAGGTTATGAACATTACTGTGTCAGTGTGGAAGGTTATGAACATTACTGTGTCAGTGTGGAGGCTATGAACATTACTATGTCAGTGTGGAGGTTATGAACATTACTGTGTCAGTGTGGAGGTTATGAACATTACTGTGTCAGTGTGGAGGCTATGAACATTACTGTGTCAGTGTGGAGGTTACGACCATTACTGTGTCACTGTGGAGGTTACGACCATTACTGTGTCACTGTGGAGGTTACGAACATTACTGTGTCAGTGTGGAGGTTACGAACATTACTGTGTCAGTGTGGAGGTTATGAACATTACTGTGTCAGTGTGGAGGTTACGAACATTACTGTGTCAGTGTGGAGGCTATGAACACTGCACCTGCCTCAGTCCTCCCATACTGCCCATCAAACTTACTATCTATTCTCCCAACCGTCAAGAACTACCACTACCACCACCCTACCAAACTGCTCCTTGTTTCCTCCCAGCCCCAACCTTGGCTTGATTCTATTCAAATTGTAATACAGATGTTGTCAATGTATGTCAGGACTGTGATAACCAGGCACAGGTTTTACAATGCGATGATAATGACGATGATGATAAACATGAAAATCATGAAGCTATGGAGTTCCGTCCGGGATTTAGACTGTGTGATAGGGCTCACCATATCCTGGCTTCAATCAGGTCTGAGAGATACAGATTGCTGTGGTGTTGATCAGAAGATCTGAGGAGAGAGACAGAGAAGAGAGGAGAGAGAGAGAGGAGAGAGGAGAGAGAGAGAGAGAGAGAGAGAGAGAGAGAGAGAGAGAAGAGAGAGAAGAGAGAAAGAGAGAGAGACAGAGAGAGAGAGACAGAGAGAAAATTTGGATGAGACTCGTCTGTGTGGTCCCAGCTTTTCCAAATAGCCGATAGCATGCTCAAATCCGGGTAAGAGCCGGTTGGAGCCGAACATATCCTGAACGATTTTTAAAGGGAGTGAATAGAATTCGAACCTACAACCTTCCAGTCAGCAGTCCATTGCCCTAACCACTACACCACAGCGACTGGCATGTTGTACCGTTTTGTACTGCACAGTATCACACTGTACATTGCACAGTATTGTATTGTACTGTATTCCACAGTACTGTATTGCACAGTATGGCGTTGTATTGTCCTTCACTGTATTGTACGGTACTATTGTACTGTATTGTACTGCATGTATTACACTGTACTGTATTGCACAATGCTGTATTGTACTGCACTGTATTGCACAGTATCGTATAGTATTGTACTGTATTACACAGTGTTGTATTGTACTGTGCTATATTGCACAGTACTGCATTGCACAGTACTGTACTGTATTGCATAATATTGTATTGTACAGTATTGTAACATATTGTATTGTATTGTGTACTGCATTGTGTTGTATTATACTGTATTGTAACATATTGTATTGTATTGTATTGTACTGTACTGCACTGTATTGTAATGCACAGAATAGCATTTCATTATGTTATACAATGTTGCAGTGTAGTGTATTCATTGTTTTATATTGTACTTATTGCACTGTACTGTATTGTACTGTATAATATTGCACTGTATCGTAACCCACAGTACTGTACTGTACTGTACTGTACTGTATTGTATTAATGCATTGTCCAATACTGTACCATATTGCGCAATATTGTACTGCACTGTAGTGTGCTGCACTACATTGTGCTAGACTGTATCGCACAATATCATAAAGTACTGCATGGCACTGTGTAGTATATTATTTTATCACATTGTGTCGTGCTGCTTTGTAAACACACACCTGAGGTATGTAGCCAGACAGCACAAACTCCTGGTCCATCAACATCTTGTATTCTTCCACACACTGCCACAGCATAGACGCACATCTCTCGCTGTAAGCAGAAGTCTTAGTCGCGTGAATCGTCTGACCCAACAAGCTGATTTTGCTCCCTGGAAAAAAAACCCAGCAAAGATTCACTAAAATCACAGGTAGGGGTGGTGGGTGGTGGGAATAAAATTCTATTTATTAATGTGGGTCGATAATCAGTTCTGCCATTTTCATATAACTGCCTCTTTCCTTTGCTCTCTGCATGGTGAAGGCACATCTGGCGATAAGTATGGCTAGTTTTTTTGTTTGTTTGCTTGCTTGCTTGCTTGCTTGCCTGCTTGCTTATTTGTTTGTTTGTTGTTTGTTTGTTTGTCTGTTTGTTTGTTTCTCTAGTTTCTGCCCGCTGCCATGGAGCTTGGTGGTCAGTCGCAGGAGTTGTAGTCGACCATGTCTACTGTTGCTCCACTTGATACAATATATGTTTCACTGCACAGTCCTCCTGACCATAGGGGCAGACTGGTGACGGCGTCATTTTGAACGTGCCGTCTACATGGGCATTGAGTCGGCTGTGGCCGGTGCACTGTGTCATCAGAGCCACTTGCCGCTCTCTGAACAGAAGGTGGAAGTCATCAATTTATGTCTGTGGCTTAATTAAGGAGTGATCTGATGATGCTCCTCTTTTCGTTGTAGTTGACACTGTTGTCTGGTACGTCTTCCAGCGCTCCTCTCTTGCCAGCTCGTTTTCCCTCTTGTTCGCTGGTATCCCACAGTAAGCGAGCATCCACTGGAGGACAACTCTTCTGATTCTTCTGATCTGGGAAGACCAGGACCACACAGCTGCGTCTTAACTATTTTACAACACTTCATTGAAAATTTTGCTTAAATTTTCAGACCAGCACTACAGGTGTGTATCTCTCAAACCTGACTGAATATACTATTACAGAAAACGTATAGTACAGGCCTGTCACGCAGTCTCACTCCTAGATGGAACTACATATTAGCATAATCATCATCCACATTGTCATGAAATCACTAGTCATTATAGCATCATGAAAACTGTCCCAAGTTCTATGGCCTTGGCCTTTATGCCCTAATCCTACAGTGACCCCAGTTTCGAATTCCTCCACCACTTCCATACCCTAATTCCATACCCAAGTGAATTCAAGGGGGAGTCTTGGGTGCCAGTGATTCATGGAAGTTGTTGTTGTTAAAGGCCCATGGCTGTCTCCGTACTGGGTGGAGGGAGGGAAGGGGAAGCCTCACTCAGTCTGGCACCAATGACAAAAGCAGTTACTGTCGTCAGACGTGTGCTCACAAAGCAGCGTCTTTGGTAAGCTGGATCAGACCAGGCACCGTGGAATTCCACTAAAGTGACCAAACAACAGTGCAAGGTCTATTCTGACGAGCACCACACAGCAGTTTGACAACTCTGCCTCCAAGGACTTTGGGATTAGGACTTCAACTGAATGTTCATGGTGGTGTGTGGTGAAGTCAGAATGGCTTGTGTGGATCAATGCCACAAAACGGCATCAAAGTTATATCAGACAAAAAGAAGAAAATCTTTGGAAGACACCTAACTATCACCTTATGATCAGTTGTAATGATGTAGTGGTTAGCCCAACAGACAACCGACTGGAAAGTTGTGGGTTCAAATCCCCATCAGTCCCTGCGTAAATCATTATGGGATTTTTCCACTCCAACCAGAACCTACCCAGAGTTGAACATGCTATAGGCTCATCATCCACACCATGAATGCGTCACTGAGAGTGTTGGTCAAATCTTCTGGCCAACATCGCAGGTGTCTGGATACAGCCCTGTCACACAGTCTCAACTCTAGATGGAATTCCATGGAGTCATGATTATCAGTCTCAACTCTAGATGGAACTCCATGGAGTCATGATTATCAGTCTCAACTCTAGATGGAACTCCATGGAGTCATGATTATCAGTCTCAACTCTAGATGGAACTCCATGGAGTCATGGTTATCAGTCTCAACTCTAGATGGAACTCCATGGAGTCATGATTATCAGTCTCAACTCTAGATGGAACTCCATGGAGTCATGATTATCAGTCTCAACTCTAGATGGAACTCCATGGAGTCATGATTATCAGTCTCAACTCTAGATGGAATTCCATGGAGTCATGATTATCAGTCTCAACTCTAGATGGAACTCCATGGAGTCATGATTATCAGTCTCAACTCTAGATGGAACTCCATGGAGTCATGATTATCAGTCTCAACTCAAGATGGAACTCCATGGAGTCATGATTATCAGTCTCAACTCAAGATGGAACTCCATGGAGTCATGATTATCACTCTCAACTCTAGATGGAACTCCATGGAGTCATGATTATCAGTCTCAACTCTAGATGGAACTCCATGGAGTCATGATTATCAGTCTCAACTCTAAATGGAACTCCATGGAGTCATGATTATCAGTCTCAACTCTAGATGGAACTCCATGGAGTCATGATTATCAGTCTCAACTCTAGATGGAACTCCATGGAGTCATGATTATCAGTCTCAACTCTAGATGGAACTCCATGGAGTCATGATTATCAGTCTCAACTCAAGATGGAACTCCATGGAGTCATGGTTATCAGTCTCAACTCTAAATGGAACTCCATGGAGTCATGATTATCAGTCTCAACTCTAGATGGAACTCCATGGAGTCATGATTATCAGTCTCAACTCTAGATGGAACTCCATGGAGTCATGATTATCAGTCTCAACTCTAGATGGAACTCCATGGAGTCATGATTATCAGTCTCAACTCTAGATGGAACTCCATGGAGTCATGATTATCAGTCTCAACTCTAGATGGAACTCCATGGAGTCATGATTATCAGTCTCAACTCTAGATGGAACTCCATGGCATCATGACTATCATCCTCAAGTTCATCATCATCATCATCACCGCATTGTAAAAACTGTGCCAGCTTCTGAAACCATTACTGTGGCGTAGACAAGGAAACAAAAACGTGAGTACAAAGGAAATATCTGTAAGTACGATGATCCACAAAAATCGCCTTCTGAGGATGACTGCTATGATTCTGGCTGCAGCACCATAACCTCTCTGGGTGTTTCAATAAAAGGAAATCTCTGTAAGTACGATGATCCACGAAAATCGCCTTCTGAAGATGACTGTTATGGTCACTGGCTACAGCACCATAACCTCTCTGGGTGTTTCAATAAAAGGAAATCTCTGTAAGTACGATGATCCACGAAAATCGCCTTCTGAAGATGACTGTTATGGTCACTGGCTACAGCACCATAACCTCTCTGGGTGTTTCAAATAAAGGGAAATAAATGAACTGATGAATGAGGAAAACAACAGGTAAAAAATACTGAAACAAAGAGATGACCATCACATGACAAACTACAGACAACACAATACACACCATCACATGATTACGAAAAGCCCCAATACTGCCATGCTGAATCACAAGATCATGCGTCAGAGGTAAATATCCATACAGTACAACCAGTAAATATCTGTACGGTACAACCAGTAAATATCCATACAGTACAACCAGTAAATATCCATACAGTACAACCAGTAAATATCCATACAGTACAACCAGTAAATATCCATACAGTACAACCAGTAAATATCCATACAGTACAACCAGTAAATATCCATACAGTACAACCAGTAAATATCTGTACGGTACAACCAGTAAATATCCGTACGGTACAACCAGTAAATATCCATACAGTACAACCAGTAAATATCCATACAGTACAACCAGTAAATATCCGTACAGTACAACCAGTAAATATCCATACAGTACAACCAGTAAATATCCATACAGTACAACCAGTAAATATCCATACAGTACAACCAGTAAATATCCATACAGTACAACCAGTAAATATATGTACGGTACAACCAGTAAATATCCATACAGTACAACCAGTAAATATCCATACAGTACAACCAGTAAATATCCATACAGTACAACCAGTAAATATCCATACAGTACAACCAGTAAATATCCGTACAGTACAACCAGTAAATATCCGTACAGTACAACCAGTCGACATGGTGTAGTGGTTAACGCAATGGACTACTGACTGGAAGGTTGTGGGTTCGAATCCCCATCAGTCCCTTTAAAAATCATCGTAGAATTTGTTGGCTCTAACCTGCTCCTACACAGAGTTGGGCGTGCGATGGGCTCATTGTGAAGACTGGGACCACACAGTAGAGTCTCATCCACTTCACAGATACATCATTGAGGGTGTTGCTCAAATCTTCTGACCAGCACCATAGGTGTCTGTATCTCTCAGGCCTGGTTGACGCCAAGATATCTTATGATAGTAAGCGTAAAGCACAGTCCTGTCATGCAGTCTCAATCCTAGATGGAACTCCATAGCATAATGATTATCATCCTCATCAACATCATCATCATCATCACATTGCAAAAACCGTGCCAGCTTCTGCGGCCAGTAAGATGGCGTAGAAAATGGGAAGAAAAAAAAAGATAAGCACAAAGGTAACCTCCTTTGAGTGCATTGATCCTAAAACAAATATCCATAAGTACAATACTAAACAATACAAGACAAAACAAGACAAGACAAGATGTTTGCAGGTCGCCAGAATCCCATGTTATACGACTAGAACGGCACCAAAGATAAATATCCATGCAAAATCAAACAATGCAATACAAGACAAGACAGTAAAATACAGAACCCAAAACACAAAACACAATAGTAAGTCAATACAAGACAATACAAGGCAATGCAACACGATACAGTAATATACAACACAAAACAGCATGACACAAAACAAAGCTTTACAGCACAATGCGACACAACACAAAGGAAGAGAACCCAATACAACACAAGAGAACACAACACAAGACAACACAATATACAAGACAATGTCAAACACGATCCAATCCAGTCCAAATTCAGACCTTCACAGGCACAAAGAAGTTCCACAATGCCGTGTTGTATCACCAGACCCTGACGCCAGAGGTGCAGCGGCCAGTGAAAGCCGGCCAGGCGAGTCAGCACCCGGTACCACACCTGGGCTGGAACGGGAGCTGGCCAGGTGAACATGTACGTCACCTGCAGGCTGCTGCTGTCTGGGGCGAAACGATCCTGAAACATTTAAACACCCGGTGTGAAAATTGTCCAGAATGATGGATAAAATTGTCACACTCTGTTTTCAGAGGCTGACATTGAATACCACGCCAAAATTGTCACACTGCTTTCAGTGGCTGAGCTGGAATACCATGCCAAGATTGTCACACTCTGTGTTCAGTGGCTGACCTGGAACACCATGCCAAGATTGTCACACTGTGTTCAGTGGCTGACCTGGAATACCATGCCAAGATTGTCACACTCTGTGTTCAGTGGCTGACCTGGAACACCATGCCAAGATTGTCACACTCTGTGTTCAGTGGCTGACCTGGAACACCATGCCAAGATTGTCACACTCTGTGTTCAGTGGCTGACCTGGAACACCATGCCAAAATTGTCACACTCTGTGTTCAGTGGCTGACCTGGAACACCATGCCAATATTGTCACACTGCTTTCAGTGGCTGACCTGGAACACCATGCCAAGATTGTCACACTGCTTTCAGTGGCTGACCTGGAACACCATGCCAAGATTGTCACACTTTGTGTTCAGTGGCTGACCTGGAACACCATGCCAAGATTGTCACACTGCTTTCAGTGGCTGACCTGGAACACCATGCCAAGATTGTCACACTTTGTGTTCAGTGGCTGACCTGGAACACCATGCCAAGATTGTCACACTTTGTGTTCAGTGGCTGACCTGGAACACCATGCCAAGATTGTCACACTCTGTTCAGTGGCTGACCTGGAACACCATGCCAAGATTGTCACACTCTGTTCAGTGGCTGACCTGGAACACCATGCCAAGATTGTCCCACTCTGTTTTCAATGGCTGAGTTGGAACACCATGCCAAGATTGTCACACTCTGTGTTCAGTGGCTGAGTTGGAACACCATGCCAAGATTGTCACACTCTGTGTTCAGTGGCTGACCTGGAACACCATGCCAAGATTGTCACACTTTGTGTTCAATGGCTGAGTTGGAACACCATGCCAAGATTGTCACACTCTGTGTTCAGTGGCTGACCTGGAACACCATGCCAAAATTGTCACACTCTGTGTTCAGTGGCTGACCTGGAACACCATGCCAAGATTTTTACACTCTGTGTTCAGTGGCTGACCTGGAACACCATGCCAAAATTGCCACACTCTGTGTTCAGTGGCTGACCTGGAACACCATGCCAAGATTGTCACACTCTGTGTTCAGTGGCTGACCTGGAATACCATGCCAAAATTGCCACACTCTGTGTTCAATGACTGAGTTGGAATACCATGCCAAAATTGTCACACTCTGTGTTCAGTGGTTGAGTTGGAACACCATATCAAGATTGTTACACTCTGCTTTCAGTGGCTGACCTGGAATACCATGCCAAAATTGCCACAATCTGTGCTCAATGGCTGAGTTGGAATACCATGCCAAAATTGCCACACTCTGTGCTCAATGGCTGAGTTGGAACACCATGCCAAAATTGCCACAGTCTGTGTTCAATGGCTGAGTTGGAATACCATGCCAAAATTGTCACACACTGTGTTCAATGGCTGAGTTGGAATACCATGCCAAAATTGTCACACTCTGTGTTCAATGGCTGAGTTGGAACACCATGCCAAAATTGCCACACTCTGTGTTCAATGGCTGACCTGGAATACCATGCCAAAATTGTCACACTCTGTGCTCAATGGCTGAGTTGGAATACCATGCCAAAATTGCCACACTCTGTGCTCAATGGCTGAGTTGGAACACCATGCCAAAATTGCCACACTCTGTGTTCAATGGCTGAGTTGGAATACCATGCCAAAATTGTCACACACTGTGTTCAATGGCTGAGTTGGAATACCATGCCAAAATTGTCACACTCTGTGTTCAATGGCTGAGTTGGAACACCATGCCAAAATTGCCACACTCTGTGTTCAATGGCTGACCTGGAATACCATGCCAAAATTGTCACACACTGTGTTCAATGGCTGACCTGGAATACCATGCCAAAATTGTCACACTCTGTGTTCAATGGCTGAGTTGGAACACCATGCCAAAATTGTCACACTCTGTGTTCAGTGGCTGACCTGGAATACCATGCCAAAATTTTCACACTCTGTGTTCAGTGGCTGACCTGGAATACCATGCCAAAATTGCCATACGCTGTGTTCAGTGGCTGAGTTGGAATACCATGCCAAAATTGTCATGCTCTCCTTTCAGTGGTTGAGTTGGAATACCACGCCAAAATTGTCACACTGCTTTCAGTGGCTGAGTTGGAATACCATGCCAAAATTGCCACACTCTGTGTTCAGTGCCTGAGTTGGAATACCATGCCAAAATTGCCACACACTGTGTTCAGTAGCTGACCTGGAATATCATGCCAAAATTGTCATACTCTGTTTTCAGTGGTTGAGTTGGAATACAATGCCAAAATTGCCACACGCTGTGTTCAGTGGCTGAGTTGGAATACCATACCAAAATTGTCATACTCTGCTTTCAGTGGCTGAGTTCGAACACCATGCCAAAATTGTCACGCTGTTTTCAGTGGCTGACCTGGAATACCATGCCAAAATTGTGACAATCTGTTTTCAGTGGCTGACATTGGATACCATACCAACATGTATGTCAGAACTCCTCTTGCCTTGTAAAACTCCCAACACTCTCAGGTCTCTCTTCACTGCACCTCAGTCCTGGTTGACAACTAGTGAACAGAAATCCCTCTGTTTGTGAAATCCAAAACAAGTGTGACTGCCCGCGTTCAAGCAAACAGGAACCAGAAAAAAACACGAACGAAGAATAAGAACCCGTATTTAATACAACAAAACAAGACAGGCGCTCAAGAGGTATGGCTGATGTAAATGAATCGTGCCGAGTGCAACGAATCCGGTCTGTCTTCTCTTGTTGTATTAAATACGCGTTCTTATTCTTCTTTTGTGTTTTTTCTGGTACCTTCTGTTTGTGGCCCAGCAACATGGAACTCTCTCTCAGTGTCTGTACAACAAAACAGTTGTCTGCTTAATGCATCTTTGTCAGCAACACTCCAAAGTCATGAAGTAATGCGTGTGGCTCTTCTATGTCCAGTTATATTCCAGTTTGTCTGTATACATATGTGTGTGTGCATGTGCGTGCGCGTGTGTTTGCATGTGCGTGTGTATTTGTGTGAGTGTCAAACAGTGTGTGTGTGTGTGTGTGTGTGTGTGTGTGTGTGTGTGTGTGTGTGTGTGTGTGTGTGTGTGTATGTGTGTGTGTGTGTGTGTGTGTGTGTGTGTGTGTGCGTGTGTGTGTGTGTCTGTGTGTATGAGTATGTGTGCATGTGCGGGCATGTATGTGTGAGTGTGTGTGTGGTGTGTGTGGTGGTGTGTGTGTGTGTGTGTGTGTGTGTGTGTGTGTGTGTGTGTGTGTGTGTGTGTGTGTGTGTGTGTGTGTGTGACAGACAGACAGACAGACAGACAGACAGAGAGAGAGAGTGCGTGTGTGTTTGTATGAGTGTATGTGTGAGTGGTGTGTGTGTGTGTGTGTGTGTGTGTGTGTGTGTGTGTGTGTGTGTGTGTGTGTGTGTGTGTGTGTGTGTGTGTGTGAGTATGTGAGTGTGTGTGTGTATATGGGTATGTGTGTGTGTGTATGTATGTGTACATGTGGGCACACGTGTGTGTGTGTCTTTGTGTCATTGTGTGTGTTGTGTGTGGTGTGTGTGTGTGTGTGTGTGTGTGTGTGTGTGTGTGTGTGTGTGTGTGTGTGTGTGTGCGCGCGCGTGCATGTATCTGTGCGTATTTCCATGTGTGTATTTGTTTATTTACAAGCGCTACACTGACAAAGGATAAATGAAATACATAGTTATTGCTTTCTGATGGTCTACGTTTATGCTGCATGGATGTGTATTGAAGTATCAGTGTGTGTATACGCCACCGTGTGTAAACCACACTGACATATTGACATGACAACCCTCCCCTGTTGATGTATCAGTGTGTTATATGTGACTGTGTGTACACCACATTGACATATTGACATGACACATGACAACCCTCTCCTTGTCCTACCCCCCTCCCCCTCTTTTTTTTCTAAGTGCAGTGAGCATTCTCTGACATGGACTGTTTGAGCTCAATATATGTAATTAACATTATTATTATTATTATTATTATATTATTATTATCATTATTACTATTCTTGTTATTATTACTATTATTACTACTATCATTATTACTAATTTTATATTTAGTATTAATATCATTAATACCATTACTATTGCTATTATTACTACTATTATTATTATCATTATTGTCATTGTTTTTATTGT
>JAPXFY010000032.1:24846855-24849355 GCA_030674185.1 Monoplex corrugatus
CACACACACACACCCCGCACACACACCCACACACACACACACACACACACACACACACACACGCGCGGGCACAGATTTCAAGGTGGCAGCTGAAGTAAGAGTACAGAACTACAGGCTAGGATTTAAAAAGAGTGGTTTTTAGACTGGACTTAAACGAAGAAAGGGTACAGGTAGAGCGGAGAGGAAAGGGAAGTTTGTTCCAAATAGAGGGGCCTGATAAGAAAAAGCACGTTCACCAAGAGTTTTGTTGCGGAAGCGTGGATTCTAAGTAGGTGGGCATCAGTAGAAGAGCGTAGCTCTCTGGAGGGAATGTAAACAGTCAGGAGATCAGAAAGATAGGGGGGAGCTAGACCAGCCAGAGACTTATGGCATAGGAGGGAAAGTTTATAGTCAATACGCTTTCGAACAGGACTAATGACCACTTTCATTGATTCACACAATCATTGTCATTTATTGATAGTCTTCAGTCACAGGGAACAAGTCAATGAAGCCAGTGAAGCCCAATGCTTAATGAAATGAAAGCAATAACGACTACTTTCATTGATTCACACAATTATTGTCATTTATTGATAGTCCTAAGTAACAGAGAGCAAATCAACGAAGCTAAATGATTAATGAAATGATAACAATAATGATTACTTTCACTAATGCATATATATATTTTCATTTATTCATTTGTTTGCCCTTAAAATCAAAATTCTAAAACGTCTGAGTGGCCAGTTATGGTACATGGCCTGGAATTGCAGAAAAGCAGATGAAAATAAAATTGAAACCCAAAGATGTGGTCCTACAGGCATCTTCTTAGAGTCCAGTGGACCGATCAAGGGACAAATGAGAGAATTTTAAAGGAACTTGCTGTCCTATGCCAACTGCTGGCAGAAATCAAAGTAAGTAAAACTGAAACATATCGGTTGTGGAAACCCACAACACTAACACAACCCTAATGACAACAGTTTTGTAAGGAAAAGCTGAGGTCAAAACAAATCCAGGCAGACTGCCCACCTCCTGTACGAGCAACATCACCAACATCAGTGGTTTGAAGATCTATAAAGAACAACATCACTAACATCAGCGGTTTGAAGATCTATAAAGAACAACATCACCAACATCAGCGGTTTGAAGATCTATAAAGAACAACATGACCAACATCAGCGGTCTGAAGATCTATAAAGAACAACATGACCAACATCAGCGGTTTGAAGATCTATAAAGAACAACATGACCAACATCAGCGGTTTGAAGATCTATAAAGAACAACATGACCAACATCAGCGGTTTGAAGATCTATAAAGAACAACATGACCAACATCAGCGGTTTGAAGATCTATAAAGAACAACATCACCAACAGCGGTTTGAAGATCTATAAAGAACAACATCACCAACATCAGCGGTTTGAAGATCTATAAAGTACCACAGAAAGGTACAGTCAGGAGTAAAATCAGTCTGCTGCACTAACCACTGCACAACAGCAATAGGTATCTATGGTGATGCCGTTCTTTAGCATGAAATAAGTCACTGCCTTCACTGAGTTCAGACTTTTGATGAAGTATCACTGGCAGTCTGTTGTGAATAAATCAAAGAAATCTGAATCTGTCTGGAAGCGACATGATTCATGTTTTTCACAGAGTACATGTACAGACCCAGCCCCTGCTTTTAATCCTTTGACTCCTGCACCCTATCCACCAACTGCGAAAAGTTAATTGTTTGAATTCTCTCCCTATTCACCAGCTTCCTGCAGAAAGCTGGTGGATAGGATAAGGGAGTCAAAGGGTTAAGTTTCTGCTTTACTAGCATGGTTGACAATGCAGAATGCTGGTGGACAGGGTTAACCTCTCATGATCTTTTTATGTAGGAATGAGTGTAAGCAATTAATAAAAAATAAAAAAATAAAAAAAGATGTGAACTAGACAAAATTTAATGAGGCAAAAGAAATTAGTCACAACAGGAAAGCTGGAGGGAAAGAGAGCACCAGGTACATCCATGAAAAAAAAACTGGATGGCCTTGCAGGGTGGCTGAGGACAAAGAGGGTGGAAAATGTACTTGCAGCCACAAGGGATAGAGTATTATGCAGGACCATGATCACCAAAGCCATGCAGCAGGGCACATCATGATTCAGCCACAAGGGATAGAGTATTATGCAGGACCATGATCACCAAAGCCATGCAGCAGGGCACATCATGATTCAGCCACAAGGGATAGAGTATTATGCAGGACCATGATCACCAAAGCCATGCAGCAGGGCACATCATGATTCAGCCACAAGGGATAGAGTATTATGCAGGACCATGATCACCAAAGCCATGCAGCAGGGCACATCAATTTCAGCAACAAGGAAGATATTATGGCAGGACCATGATCAATCAACCAGACATGCAGGCGGGGCACACAGACCAGTCCACAAGCAGTCAGTAGACTAGACAGGTACATCGTCACCAATGCCATGCAGCAGGCACTGTATGATGATACGCAGGAACAGTGAATCTCTGATGGCCTGCACA
>JAPXFY010000032.1:24854355-24871855 GCA_030674185.1 Monoplex corrugatus
AGCTTTTTTCTTAACAATGTCACAATGCAAGACAGTTTTTTCTTAACAATGTCACAATGCAAGACATAGCTTTTTTCTTAACAATGTCACAATGCAAGACATAGCTTTTTTTTTTAACAATGTCACAATGCAAGACATAGCTTTTTTCTTAACAATGTCACAATGCAAGACAGCTTCTTTATTAACAATGTCACAATGCAAGACATAGCTTTTTTCTTAACAATGTCACAATGCAAGGCATAGCTTTTTTCTTAACAATGTCACAATGCAAGACATAGCTTTTTTCTTAACAATGTCACAATGCAAGACATAGCTTTTTTCTTAACAATGTCACACTCTGTCCCTGTGACAAAGTGTTACACCGTTGTATTATGCAATTATCTCATTTCAACCACGGTCACAGAGTGCATTGTTTGTTATAAAATGTAGTCTTTGTAATTCTTTCCCTTTATGCATGGTGACAAAATAATTTATGATACTGTTGTAAAATGTAATTCTCTCCCTTCACGCATTGTGACAAAGTGTGACATATTATAAAATGTAATTCTCTCCCTTCATGCACTGTGACAAAGTGTGACATTGTTGTAAAATGTAATTCTTTCACTTCATGCACTGTGACAAAGTGTGACATTGTTGTCAAATGTAATTCTTTCACTTCATGCACTGTGACAAAGTGTGACATTGTTGTCAAATGTAATTCTTTCACTTCATGCACTGTGACAAAGTGTGACATTGTTGTCAAATGTAATTCTTTCACTTCATGCACTGTGACAAAGTGTGACATTGTTGTCAAATGTAATTCTTTCACTTCATGCACTGTGACAAAGTGTGACATTGTTGTCAAATGTAATATCTCACTTCATGCACTGTGACAAAGTGTGACGTTGTTGTAAATGTAATTCTTTCACTTCATGCACTGTGACAAAGTGTGAAATTGTTGTAAATATGTAATTATTTAACTTTATGCACTGTGACAAAGTGTGACACTGTTGAAAATGTAATATTTTCACTTCATGCATTGTGACAAAATGTGACATTGTTGTACAAAGTGTGACATTGTTGTAAAATGTAATTCTTTCACTTCATGCACTGTGACAAAGTGTGACATTGTTGTAAAATGTAATTCTTTCACTTCATACACTGTGACAAAGTGTGACACTGTAGAAAATGTAATTCTTTTACATCAAGCATTATGACAAAGTGTAACATTGTTGTGACAAAGTGTGACATTGTTGTAAATGTAATTCTTTTACTTCATGCACTGTGACAAAGTGTAACATTGTTGTAAAATGTAAATGTTTCACTTCATGCACTGTGACAAAGTCTGACATTGTTGTAAATGTAAATGTTCACTTCATGCACTGTGACAAATGTGACATTGTTGTAAAATGTAATATTCTTCATGCACTGTGACAAAGTATGACATTGTTGCAAAATGTAAATGTTTCACTTCATGCACTGTGACAAAGAGTGACACTGTTGTAAAATGCATATTTCACTTCATGCACTGTGACAAAGTGTGACATTGTTGCAAAATGTACATGTTTCACTTCATGTACTGTGACAAAGTGTGACATTGTTGTAAAATGTAAATGTTTCACTTTATGCACTGTGACAAAGTGTGACACTGTTGTAAAATGTAAATTTTTTCACTTTATGCACTGTGACAAAGTGTGACATTGTTGTGACAATGTGTACATTGTTGTGTGACAAAGTGTGACATTGTTGCAAAATGTACATGTTTCACTTCATGCACTGTGACAAAGTGTGACATTGTTGTAAAATGTAAATGTTTCACTTCATGCACTGTGTCAAAGTGTGACATTGTTGCAAAATGTACATGTTTCACTTCATGCACTGTGACAAAGTGTGACATTGTTGCAAAATGTACATGTTTCACTTTATGCACTGTGACAAAGTGTGACATTGTTGCAAAATGTACATGTTTCACTTTATGCACTGTGACAAAGTGTGACATTGTTGAAAATGTAAATGTTTCACTTTATGCACTGTGACAAAGTGTGACATTGTTGCAAAATGTACATGTTTCACTTTATGCACTGTGTCAAAGTGTGACATTGTTGTAAAATGTACATGTTTCACTTTATGCACTGTGACAAAGTGTGACATTGTTGTAAAATGTACATGTTTCACTTCATGCACTGTGACAAAGTGTGACATTGTTGTAAAATGTACATGTTTCACTTCATGCACTGTGACAAAGTGTGACATTGTTGTAAAATGTAAATGTTTCACTTTATGCACTGTGACAAAGTGTGACATTGTTGTAAAATGTAAATGTTTCACTTTATGCACTGTGACAAAGTGTGACATTGTTGTAAAATGTAAATGTTTCACTTTATGCACTGTGTCAAAGTGTGACATGTTGTAAAATGTAATATTTTCACTTTATGCACTGTGACAAAGTGTGACATTGTTGTGACAATGTTGCATTGTGTGTCAAATGTGACATTGTTGCAAATGTCATTTCACTTCATGCACTGTGACAAAGTGTAACATTGTTGTAAAATGTAAATGTTTCACTTCATGCACTGTGACAAAGTGTGACACTGTTGTAAAATGTAAATGTTTCACTTTATGCACTGTGTCAAAGTGTGACATTGTTGTAAAATGTAAATGTTTCACTTCATGCACTGTGACAAAGTGTGACATTGTTGTAAAATGTAAATGTTTCACTTCATGCACTGTGACAAAGTGTGACACTGTTGTAAAATGTAAATGTTTCACTTTATGCACTGTGTCAAAGTGTGACATTGTTGTGACAATGTGTGACATTGTTGTGACAATGTGTGACATTGTTGTGACAATGTGTGACATTGTTGTGTCAAAATGTGACACTGTTGTAAAATGTAAATGTTTCACTTTATGCACTGTGACAAAGTGTGACATTGTTGTGACAATGTGTGACATTGTTGTGACAAAGTGTGACATTGTTGTGACAATGTGTGACATTGTTGTGTCAAAGTGTGACACTGTTGTAAAATGTAAATGTTTCACTTTATGCACTGTGACAATGTGTGACATTGTTGTGACAATGTGTGACATTGTTGTGTCAAAGTGTGACATTGTTGTGACAATGTGTGACATTGTTGTGACAAAGTGTGACATTGTTGTGACAATGTGTGACATTGTTGTGTCAAAGTGTGACACTGTTGTAAAATGTAAATGTTTCACTTTATGCACTGTGACAAAGTGTGACATTGTTGTGACAATGTGTGACATTGTTGTGACAAAGTGTGACATTGTTGCAAAATGTACATGTTTCACTTCATGCACTGTGACAAAGTCTGACATTGTTGTAAAATGTAAATGTTTCACTTCATGCACTGTGTCAAAGTGTGACATTGTTGCAAAATGTACATGTTTCACTTCATGCACTGTGACAAAGTGTGACATTGTTGCAAAATGTACATGTTTCACTTCATGCACTGTGTCAAAGTGTGACATTGTTGTAAAATGTAAATGTTTCACTTTATGCACTGTGACAAAGTGTGACATTGTTGTGACAATGTGTGACATTGTTGTAAAATGTAATTCTTTCACTTCATGTACTGTGACAAAGTGTGACATTGTTGTAAAATGTTTTTATTTTTATATTTTATGCACTGTGACAAAGTATGACACTGTTGTAAAATGTAGTTCTTTCACTTCATGTACTGTGACATTGTTGTAAAATGTAATTCTTTCACTTCATGCACTGTGACAAAGTGTGACATTGTTGTAAAATGTAATATTTTCACTTCATGCACTGTGACAAAGTGTGACATTGTTGTGACAAAGTGTGACATTGTTGTAAAATGTAATTCTTTCACTTCATGTACTGTGGCAAAGTGTGACATTGTTGTAAAATGTAATATTTTCACTTCATGCACTGTGACAAAGTGTGACATTGTTGTGACAAAGTGTGACATTGTTGTAAAATGTAATTCTTTCACTTCATGCACTGTGACAAAGTGTAACATTGTTGTAAACTGTAAATGTTTCACTTCATGCACTGTGACAAAATGTGACATTGTTGTAAAATGTAAATGTTTCACTTCATGCACTGTGACAAAATGTGACATTGTTGTAAAATGTAATATTTTCACTTTATGCACTGTGACAAAGTGTGACATTGTTGTGACAAAGTGTGACATTGTTGTGACAAAGTGTGACATTGTTGCAAAATGTACATGTTTCACTTCATGCACTGTGACAAAGTGTAACATTGTTGTAAAATGTAAATGTTTCATTCATGCACTTTGACAAAGTGTGACATTGTTGTAAAATGTAAATGTTTTACTTTATGCACTGTGATAAAATGTGACATTGTTGTAAAATGTAATTCTTTTACTTCGTGCACTGTGACAAAGTGTGACACTGTTGTGACAAAGTGTGACATTGTTGTAAAATGTAATTCTTTCACTTCATGTACTGTGACAAAGTGTGACATTGTTGTCAAATGTAATTCATTCGTTTCATGCATTGTGACAAAGTGTGAATTGTTGTAAAATCTAACATCTCACTCTACGCATCGTGACAAAGTGTGACACTGTTGTAAAATGTAATTCTTTCACTTCATGCACTGTGACAAAGTGTGACTTGTTGTGACAAAGTGTGACATTGTTGTAAAATGTAATTCTTTCACTTCATGTACTGTGACAAAGTGAGACACTGTTGTAAAATGTAATTCTTTCACTTCATGTACTGTGACAAAGTGTGACATTGTTGTAAAATGTAATTCTTTCACTTCATGTACTGTGACAAAGTGAGACACTGTTGTAAAATGTAATTCTTTCACTTCATGTACTGTGACAAAGTGTGACATTGTTGTAAAATGTTAATCTTTCACTTCATGTATTATGACAAAGTGTGACATCATTGTAAAATGTAATCTTTCACTTCATGCACTGTGACAAAGTGTGACATTGTTGTAAAATGTAATTCTTTCTTTTCATGCTCTGTGACAAAGTGTGACATCGTTGTAAAATGTAATTCTTTCACTTTATGCATTAGGATAGCGTGTGACGTTAAAAAATGCAATCTCTCATTTTGTGTATTGTACCAGATGTGACGCTGTTGTAATATGTAGTCTTAATATCACATATGACACAGTCCGTGATGTGAAAGAATACATTTTTCAACAATGTCACATGCTGTCCAAATGCATGAAGTGACAGACTGCATTTCACAGAAATGAACGAGATATGAAGACTGGAGTGAAGCAAGAGAGGGATCTTTCATTCTCTCTTGGTTGGGAGGCTGGGCTGGACCTGGTTGGTGAACGTTGTGTGGCTATGTCCCCGGGTTTGTCATCACCCCAACTTGCCATTCCATTTGTAAACAAGGCAACTGATGGCTAGGTCCGAATGGGTCATGCAACACATGGACAACCCCCCCCCCCCCCCCCATTACTCCCCTTTGCTTGACGAAATGACTACCGAGTGGCGTCTGGAGCTTGGGGGTGATTGTTTGGGGAGTGGTGAGGCATTTTACTTGTGATGTTTCTCGTTAACCACTTTGGAAGATTACACTGCATGAAGTGAAAGACTGCGTACATTTTATAACAATGTCACACTTTATCATACATGAAGGGAAAGATTACATTTAACAAAAATAACACATTTTGTCACACTGCACAGAGTGAGTGACTACAATGCACAACAATGTAACACTTTTCCACACTGCAGTGAGAGTTTACCTTTTTCACCAGTGTCACACTTTGTCACACTCTATAAATGAACTGAAGGATTACATTTTTCACCAATGTTACACTTTGTCACACTGCATATGAAATGAAGGATTACATTTTTCACCAATGTTACACTTTGTCACACTGCACATGAACTGAAGGATTAAAATTTTAAACCAATGTTACACTTTGTCACACTGCATATGAAATGAAGGATTACATTTTACACCAATGTCACACTATTTGCACATGAAATGAAGGATTACATTTTACACCAATGTTACACTTTGTCACACTCCATATGAACTGAAGGATTACATTTTACACCAATGTCACACTTTGTCACACTCCATATGAACTGAAGGATTACATTTTACACCAATGTTACACTTTGTCACACTCCATATGAAATGAAGGATTACATTTTACACCAATGTTACACTTTGTCACACTCTATAAATGAACTGAAGGATTACATTTCACACCAATGTTACACTTTGTCACACTCTATAAATGAACTGAGGGATTACATTTCACACCAATGTTACACTTTGTCACACTCCATATGAAATGAAGGATTACATTTCACACCAATGTTACACTTTGTCACACTCTATAAATGAACTGAAGGATTACATTTTTCACCAATGTTACACTTTGTCACACTCCATATGAAATGAAGGATTACATTTTTCACCAATGTTACACTTTGTCACACTGCACATGAACTGAAGGATTACATTTTACACCAATGTTACACTTTGTCACAATGCATATGAAATGAAGGATTACATTTTTCACCAATGTTACACTTTGTCACACTGCACATGAACTGAAGGATTACATTTTACACCAATGTTACACTTTGTCACAATGCATATGAAATGAAGGATTACATTTTTCACCAATGTTACACTTTGTCACACTCCATATGAAATGAAGGATTACATTTTACACCAATGTCACACTATTTGCACATTTGTAAGTCTCTTTACAACCACAGCATTAATAAAAATAATAATGTGCCTTTATTAATTTGTTTGTGGTGTTTCTTTGCTTTTCTTTTTCGTTCTTTTTTTTTGTGTGTGAGTGTGTGTGTGTATGTGTGTGTGTGTGCATGTGTGTGTGTGTGCATGTTTGTGTGTGTTTTCGAGTGTATGTGTGCATGTTTGTGTGTGCGTGCGTAAGTGCATGCACATGTGTGTGTGCATTTCATATAATGCAATTTACATCACTATCTCTATGAAATAACAACTACAAAACTAACAACCAATCAATGATCATGCCATTATAACAATCCATTTTTATAAGAAAATTCCTTTCAAAATTTATCCAGAGTTTTTTCTTCCCACAATCGCAGCGGCCCTAAAGAAACATGAAATGAAATCAAAGTTGACGAGTATCAAGGACACCAGTAAACTGTCGCCTTCCTGAACAAAATCCTGATTCTAGGCATTTCTGGTATCGTTGGCCTGGGCTTTATTTTCACACTTTTCCCTCCAAATTTAAGCTGTCATGACTCTTCACATCTTTGATCCAGATATAATATGATCTTTCTAGAAATAGCTGAGAAAGTCTGATTTGCATATCTGCGTAACACACACACACACACACACACACACACACACACACACAGAGAAAACTTCCAGGGTAATGTGAGATGATCTCCCTTGCTTCAATTCAAAAGAAGGGAGACAACTCACACATACACCCAAACATGACGAATGTGGACAACACACACACACACACACACACACACACACACACACACACACACACACACACACACACACACACCATTGAAATGCAAACACACACGCACACCTTCAGATTAATATATCTCCTTTTATTTAATTAAAAAGAAAACTTAAAATGTGGAATTCAAGAATTCAAGTTACAATTTCTACTTCCCCTCCTATCCTAAACCCTCCTCCTAGTTCAAATCCACCCAGAAACGACACAGACATTCATTTAGACCAGAAATGACACAGACATTCATTTAGACCAGAAATGACACAGACATTCATTTAGACCAGAAACGACACAGACATTCATTTAGACCAGAAATGACACAGACATTCATTTAAATTTACCTCTCAGGGTTTCCAGAAAACGCTCTCCTCAAGTCGGGAGAGGTTAACAAATTGCTGACCAGTGACTGCACCTTCTCCTTAATGATGTCCATGGGCACAACACCTGCCTTGGATGTGTGCATACCCAGCAGCACGAAGGTCCCTCCCTCTGCCTGTCAATCATTATTACAGTCAGGAATTAAATACCTTCCCAATGGACGACCAAACAGTAGGCTGTGGGCCTGATTCCCATCAAACCTGTCTAAAATCATTGTTATCTTTTTTGTTTTATTTTTTGGCTCTCCTTCCACCATCACCGCCCCACCTCAGGTCTCACCCAGACTCCAGCGTTGAGCTGTGGGCTCCGTGAAAAGACTTGGGACCACACAGCCTAGTTTCATCCATTTCACGGATGCATCACTTTGGATGTTACTCAAATTTCCTGACCAACATTGCGGGAGTCTGTATCTCTCAGGCCTGGCAGACATCAGAACATATCATGGAAGGAAACATACAGCTCCTGTCATGCAATCTCAATCCAGAAAAGAACCTCAGAGCATCACGGTGATCATCCCCATCATCACAACATCACGGTGATCATCCCCCATCATCACAACATCATGGTGATCATCCCCATCATCACAACATCACGGTGATCATCCCCCATCATCCCCATCATCACAGTGATCATCACATCATCACAACATCATGGTGATCATCCCCCATCATCACAACATCATGGTGATCATCCCATCATCACAACATCATGGTGATTATCCACATCATCACAACATCATCGTGATCATCCACATCATCACAACATCATGTGATCATCCACATCATCACAACATCATGGTGATCATCCCCATCATCACAACATCATGGTGATCATCCACATCATCACATCATGGTGATCATCCACATCATCACATCATGGTGATCATCCCATCATCAATCATGGTGATCATCCACATCATCACAGCATCATGGTGATCATCCACATCATCACAACATCATGGTGATCATCCCACATCATCACAACATCATGGTGATCATCCCCATCATCACAGCATCATGGTGATCATCCACATCATCACAACATCACGGTGATCATCCACATCATCACAGCATCATGGTGATCATCCACATCATCACAGCATCATGGTGATCATCCACATCATCACACATCATGGTGATCATCCACATCATCACAACATCACGGTGATCATCCACATCATCACAACATCATGGTGATCATCCCCATCATCACAGCATCATGGTGATCATCCCACATCATCACAACATCACGGTGATCATCCACATCATCACAGCATCATGGTGATCATCCACATCATCACAGCATCATGGTGATCATCCACATCATCACAACATCATGGTGATCATCCACATCATCACAACATCACGGTGATCATCCCCATCATCACAACATCACGGTGATCATCCACATCATCACAACATCATGGTGATCATCCCACATCATCACAACATCATGGTGATCATCCACATCATCACAGCATCATGGTGATCATCCCACATCATCACAACATCATGGTGATCATCCACATCATCATGGTGATCATCCACATCATCACAACATCATGGTGATCATCCACATCATCACAACATCATGGTGATTATCCACATCATCACAACATCACGGTGATCATCCCCATCATCACAGCATCATGGTGATCATCCACATCATCACAACATCACGGTGATCATCCCCATCATCACAACATCATGGTGATCATCCACATCATCACAGCATCATGGTGATCATCCACATCATCACAACATCATGGTGATCATCCACATCATCACAGCATCATGGTGATCATCCCCCATCATCACAACATCATGGTGATCATCCACATCATCACAACATCATGAAAACTTGTCCCAGAGTCTGTCACCATTAAAACAGAACAAACATGGGACAGTCAAAAAAAACAACAACAACAACAGTTATAACACACGTGACTCCTAAAAAGTCCATCAAAGTCTTACAGCCTATTTTCCACCATGGCCTCAACAACATCATTTGGGTCCTATAACCTCATTTTGAGTTTTGAGCATTTACAGTGTCTAGAACCATTTTCTCTGCAATGCAATACACGCTCAGATTTTAAAACAGTATCAATGTTAATTTTCACTTTCTCACAATCTTTGCTTCTTTGTAATCGTCTTCTTCTTCTTCTTGTCGTGGTCCTTTCATTATCACCACATCAAATGTGGACCGGGCGCCTCTCTACACGGGCCGAAACATTTAATCCTCTGTATCATTTTCCTTTCTTTCTGTATGTGTACAGAACAGATTAAGTACACAATATAAAATTATAGTCCTGTATTCCATATGTCTCTATTTCTTTATGTTTCCCCCCTTTCTACCAAGTCCCTTGCTTGGTGGAGCGTTATCCTCCAAAGCATTCTTTTTAAAGACACTGAACTATCCAAGAAGATCAGTCCATGTCACAGTTCAGCCTGAAATGTCTATAATCTATATATATACTCTACATTTTTACCTTGCTATTTATGCTTATTTTTCTATCTCTACATCATGTACAATGGGTGAAAATGTCACACACATATATATTTTATATATATATATATATATATATATATATATATATATATATATATATAATATAATTATGTATACATATATATAGATAGTTTGCTAATCCTGTAGGCCTATTTGGTGAATCTCAATGTGATGTTGATGTACTTCACCTCGATATGCCTATATTCAGTAAAATCCGCCTACATGTACAACAAAATCCAATGAACACTGATATATACATTTGTTATAGCAGCAGTCTGTAGTAATTACAAGCTACTCACGCAGTGTTTATTGAATGCTGCCTTGTTGATGAAGCTCCAATATCAGTCTCAACTTTCCCTTTTTATGTCATCATTATGAAATTTATCAGTGAAGCACACCCGCACGCACATGAACACACACATGCACTGCATACTCTGTTGGCATTGCGTCATCCAACTGATGAAATGGCTAATGCAGTTTTCATAGGGTGTGAAGAAATCTAACACAGCATGCTGATTGTTGTGCTGTGTACTCACAGTAGATTTATAATGCTGAGAAGGTGTACCAGTCTTGAGCGCTTGTTTGCTGTAGGGCAAAACTATGTTTAGCAAGTCTGGCCTTTAGGAAACAACACCTTGTTTGTACAAAGAGGAATTTGTTAGTAGATTCTGCTTAAAATGGACACTATTTTACAAGAGGGAAAGAGAAGGAAATGGACAGGAGAAATAAAGTAGTTGTTATTGCCAGAAATTCATCTGTTACAGGTGAACTTATTTTGAACAGATAAAGTCCAAGATAGAAGAAGAAATATCTGACTGCCAGGCAAGCTACAGATCCAACAGGCACAACTGACATGCTCTCTGTGCTACAAACACGCATAAAGAAAATAAAAAGCACAGAAAAAGATTTTGTCACCTTCATAGACTATAGCAAAACATTTGACAGCATCATTCATCTCCACCTGCTCAACACAATGATCAAAACGGGTTTTCCCTCATTATATAAAGACCAAAAGGCTGCAATTAGATGGAACAATCAGAAATGTGAATTCTCCAACATCCACAAGGGAGTTAGACAAGGCTGTACCCACTCACCATATCTCTTTAACATCTACATGGAGCAAATCATGAGAGATGCTGATATAGAAGGCATGGGTATAAAGATGGGAGGATAAAATCTTAAAAACATGTGCTATGCTGATGATACTGCACTGTTAGCAGACAACATTACCAGCATGAAAAGAATTCTATACAGGGTAAATGCAGCAGGCAAAAAGGCTGGTCTAAACTTGAACGCCAAGAAAACAAAAGTGCTACATGTCAAAGGCAAAGACACTGAAAACAATCATGACATCTTAACTAACAAAGTTCCTCTGGAAAATGTTATGTTAAGGATTTCAACTATCTTGGCTCTGTAAAAACTGATGATGGAACCAGCACCTAAGACATCAAAATAAAAGTTGGAAAGGCAAAGCAAAAAATGATCCAACTTCATAACATCTAGAAAGACAGATACCAAATGGCCTGAAAGTTAAGACTTTTAAAAATGTTTGATCTGGCCAGTCATGATTTATGGCTGCGAAGCCTGGACTCTGAGATAATCTGACTGCAGACGAATTGAGGCAGCTGACATGTGGTTTTATCGGAGACTACTATGTGTCAAATGGACTGATAGAAGAACTAATGAAAGTGTCCTGGAAGAACTTGATACCACCAGAAAACTACTAGCAGACATCAACAAGAGAAGACTATGTGTCACGCAACAAGAACACAGACCTAATGGCAGCCATCTTTCAAGGAAAAACAGTGGCATAAAGGAAGAAAGGCAAACCTCCAATCTCATACATCAAAAACATATAACCAATATCAGTGGCCTAAATATTCAAGAAATTGTCCACAAAAGTCAAGACAGAGTGGCCTGGAGGGAGCTGGTGGTGTCCAGGAGTGCAGCGGCCAACACCAAACCCAGTGACGTCGACAGGTGAGACAGGTGAATTCTGTATGTTTAATAATTCATGCTTTCTTTTTTCCTCCAAGTCATGCACTGCTGGTAAAAATGTTGAGTATAGATAGTATGCTAAACCCAGAATTGGGGAATTCTAAAACTTAAGGTGGTATACAGATTACAGTTGTACATTTTCCCTGTCTTCAGCACAGAAGAGTGGAAATGTGGATATTGCTGAGAATCTTGTCAACATGTTTTTGTCACAGACACACAGACAGACACAGACAAATAGCCAGACAGACACATAACGAATTCCAATCAACATACATTTTGTCTTCAAATGGAGGAAAAAGAAAACCCGACCCTCCTCAAACACACACACACCCATTTTGGGTAGAGACTGACCTTGAGAAGCTGGACAGAATGACCCCAAACATCGCCTTGGCCTCCTCCTCTATCAGGGTCTTGTCTGAAAGCTCACAAGGAATGATGTACGCTCCCCAGCCGTGACAGAATAGGTCCATGGTTGACTGAAACAAATGCAAAACAACCAATATAAAACAAAAAAGAAAAGTGCATGCGAGATGAGAAATTGGTATGAAAAGACATGTAGTATACTCACCTTAGGACCTGATCACTGTTCACACAAACATAATGATAATGATAATAATAATGATGATGATGATGATGATGATGATGATGATGATGACGATGATAAATATCATCACATCATAATGTACTGCTACTACTACTACTAAATCAATCTGCAAAGTACAAAATCTTCAAATATGCTTGTTGCACTTAGTATATCAATAGATCGTCATAACAATTTACAAAACATTATGATTTTAAAAAAATGACTCCAGGTACATCTATCAATAAAAATAGCCATGTCATTAAGAACAACAACAGATCATAAACTAAAATCGGAAATTGGTAATAATAGAACCTGCCAGTCCACAGAGATTACACAAGAAAGAAAACAATGTATAAATTGTTTGATAAATAGATGGCTGACAGAAGAGAGAGAGAGAGAGGAGGGAGAGAGAGAGAGAGAGAGAGAGAGAGAGAGAGAGAGAGAGAGAGAGAGAGACAGAGAGAGACACAGAGAGAGACAGACAGAGAACAAAGAGAAACAGGGAGAAACAGAGAAACAGAGAGAGAGAGAGAGAAGAGAGAAAGAGAGAGAGGGGGAGAGAGAGAAAGAGAGAGAGAGAGAGAGAGAAGAGAGAGAGAGAGAGAGAGAGAGAGAGAGAGAGAGAGAGAGAGAGAGAGAGAAGAGATGAAATATCACACAAACACACAAATAAACACATACACAAATACAGAAGTCCCATCACACATACATACACACACACACACACATACATACATACACACACAGACACACACACAATGACCACCACCACCCGCCATCCACCCCCCCCCCTCCCACACACACACACACACACATAAACACACAAACACATACACACAAAACACAAACATACACAATGAACACACAGACACAAACACACACACACACACAGACACAAACACACACACATACAAGATTTGTAAATTGTCACCTACCTGATTACATTCTATAACATTCAGCAGCAAGTCTTTCCCGCAAGCAAGGTTGGGCTTGAAGCCAAACGGTGCATTCACGTTTGCTGACACGTCTTTCTCGCCTTGCAGCAATTTCAGCGCACTCAGAGTGCCCTGCCCTTCCCGGCAAATGATGACAGCTTTGGTGACGTCCACAGGAGGTGCTGGAGTGGCTGCAATGACAGGACAGAACTTGATTTTGCTTGTTCATGGGTTTGTTCCTTTGTGCATCTCACTTCAAAAGAAAGACAGGTACAGAGACAGAGACAGAAACAGAAGACATACAGAGAGAGAGAGAGAGAGAGGATGGGAGACACAGAGAGGAAAGGGGCAGGGAGAGAGAGGGGGAGAGAGAGACAGAAAGAGAGAGAGGAGGAAAGAGGAGGGAGAGAGACAAAGACATAAAGAGAGTGGGAGAGAGACAGACGAAAAAGACAGAGGGGTACAGACAGAGATGACAGAGAGAGAGACAGAGAGAGAGAGAGAGGAAAGGGGAAGAGACAAAGACAGAGAGACAGACAGAGACAGAGAACGAGAGAGGAAGAGTGAGTGATGGAGGGGAGGGGGAGACAGAATGAAAAATACAGAGACAGAGAGAGGGGAGGAAGTAGGGAAAACGTTTTTTTTTTTCATATCGACCAAAGAAAAGTGTTGCTGCTCATTCATCCATGCACCTGTCTGTGACAAACATGTGTTTAGCATTTACAATGTGTAAGCTGCTCTGGCTGGATCTTTACCAATTCTGGGTTGAAGAAGAGGACTGCTAGAGAGTCTCATAGGGTCAGGTTTGGCAGCCAAGCCTCTAAGGTCAAGGTCACATGGACCCCACAAACTGCCTGATATCAGAAGTTTTGCAGGAAGGTGTGTGAACATCACCTTCCACAGAACTTCTGAGAATATTTAAACTCTGTTTCCTCCGTCATAATGGTCTACCACTGTCCTCCATTCACGTCAACTTTTCTATCAGGTGATTTTTCTTCAAGGTCACAGTGAGCTTGAGAAGTACATAATCTGGATATTCTGTAATATTTTCTGTATAAAAGGGAAATTGTTAGAAAGGTTTGATCATTTAATTTTTTTTCCTTCTTTCTTGTTACATTAAAAACTTCTGATTTAGGGGACCTTGAATTTGGAACCTTTACCTTCCAAACCTTGCTCTGGTGAATCCTCAATTTCACATCAAACAAATCAATCAAGAAATCAGAGCATCCGTCACACTCAACAATCAACCAATAAACCAGTTTCATCTTTCATATTAAACAAGCGAACCAGCAAATTACCTTGTCACATTAAACAAGCGAACCAGCAAATTGCCTTGTCACATTAAACAAGTGAACCACAAATCACTCTGTCACATTAAACAAGTGAACCAACCAATCACTTTGTCATTAAACAAGTGAACTAGCAAATCACTTTGTCACACTGAACACGTGAACCAACCAATCCTTTTGTCACATTAAACAAGTGAACCAGCAAATCAATTTGTCACATTAAACAAGTGAACCAGAAAATCACTTTGTCACATTCAACAAGTGAACCAACAAATCAATTTGTCACATTAAACAAGTGAACCAACAAATCACTTTGTCAGATTCAACAAGGAAACCAGCAAATCGCTTTGTCATCTTAAACAAATCAACCAACAAATCGTTTGTCTGTCATATCAAACAAAACAGCCAACTAATACAGCGTGTCTGTCACATCAAACAAAACAACGAACAAATCAGATTGTCTATCACATCAAACAAAACAACCAACAAATCAGTTTGTCATATCAAACAAAACAGCCAACAAATCAGTTTGTCACATCAAACAAAACAGCCAACAAATCAGTTTGTCACATCAAACAAAACAACCAACAAATCAGTTTGTCACATCAAACAAAACAACCAACAAATCAGTTTGTCACATCAAACAAAACAAGCCAACAAATCAGTTTGTCACATCAAACAAAACAACCAACAAATCAGTTTGTCACATCAAACAAAACAGCCAACAAATCAGTTTGTCACATCAAACAAAACAGACCAACAAATCAGTTTGTCACATCAAACAAAACAACCAACAAATCAGACTGTCACATCAAACAAAACAGCCAACAAATCAGTTTGTCACATCAAACAAAACAACCAACAAATCAGACTGTCACATCAAACAAAACAGCCAACAAATCAGTTTGTCACATCAAACAAAACAACCAACAAATCAGATGTCACATCAAACAAAACAGCCAACAAATCAGTTTGTCACATCAAACAAAACAACCAACAAATCAGACTGTCACATCAAACAAAACAGCCAACAAATCAGTTTGTCACATCAAACAAAACAACCAACAAATCAGTTTGTCACATCAAACAAAACAACCAACAAATCAGACTGTCACATCAAACAAAACAACCAACAAATCAGATTGTCTGTCACATCAAACAAAACAACCAACAAATCAGTTTGTCACATCAAACAAAACAACCAACAAATCAGTTTGTCACATCAAACAAAACAACCAACAAATCAGTTTGTCACATCAAACAAAACAACCAACAAATCAGACTGTCACATCAAACAAAACAGCCAACAAATCAGTTTGTCACATCAAACAAAACAACCAACAAATCAGACGTGTCACATCAAACAAAACAACAACAAATCAGATTGTCTGTCACATCAAACAAAACAACCAACAAATCAGACTGTCTATCACATCAAACAAAACAACCAACAAATCAGATTGTCTGTCACATCAAACAAAACAACCAACAAATCAGACTGTCTGTCACATCAAACAAAACAACCAACAAATCAGACTGTCTATCACATCAAACAAAACAACCAACAAATCAGACTGTCTTCACATCAAACAAAACAACCAACAAATCAGATTGTCTATCACATCAAACAAAACAACCAACAAATCAGATTGTCTATCACATCAAACAAAACAACCAACAAATCAGATTGTCTATCACATCAAACAAAACAACCAACAAATCAGATCTGTCTGTCACATCAAACAAAACAACCAACAAATCAGATGTCTGTCACATCAAACAAAACAACCAACAAATCAGATTGTCTGTCACATCAAACAAAACAACCAACAAATCAGATTGTCTATCACATCAAACAAAACAACCAACAAATTAGTTTGTCTATCACATCAAACAAAACAACCAACAAATCAGATTTTCTGTCACAATAAACAAGTCAACCAACAAATCAGTTCATCACATTAATGAAACAAATCATCCTGGCAGATACAGTTAGAGAATTTTCTGATCTCTCAAGTAAACATGTGTGCAGACTTGTTTGTGCATAAACCTCCTTTTTGTATATACACATACACACAGAATATCAAATACACACGTTAAAGATCCATTAAGTCACGTCATTGTCCAGTAGCTGACAGAAACAAAAAAACATACCACTATACATCTGAAGATATATGACTTTTATGTTACGTCACAACAGACAAAACTCCAGTGACAAGGTATTTCAATAAAACAATTCAAAAGACAGTATTTATGATGCTATGATGATGGTGACAATGCGGATGATAACAATGATGCTATGTTGTTTCATCTAGGACTGAGACTGAAACAGGGCTATACTCAAACATCACTATTGTAATATATC
>JAPXFY010000032.1:24876855-24879355 GCA_030674185.1 Monoplex corrugatus
GCTGCAGGCAAACTTGGATGGAGCGCGTATGGTACTGTACGTGTGCACTGAATCCCTCTTGAAAGAATTCCAAACTCCAAAATCCTAAACCATGTCAAACAAATTAGTGGGTGCCGTCAATCCCATACCAAAACTTTATCCATTTTAGTGGAAATGTTTGAGTGTGATTAATCCTATCCCAAAATTTTATCCAGCTTAGTGTCATTAATCCCATACCAAAACTTTATCCAACTTAGTAGGTGTCATTAATCCCATACCAAAACTTTATCCAACTTAGTAGGTGTCATTAATCCCATACCAAAACTTTGTCCAACTAAATAGGTGTCATTAATCCCATACCAAAACTTTGTCCAACTTAGTAGGTGTCATTAATCCCATACCAAAACTTTATCCAACTTAGTAGGTGTCATTAATCCCATAGCAAAACTTTATCCAACTTAGTAGGTGTCATTAATCCCATAGCAAAACTTTGTCCAACTTAGTAGGTGTCATTAATCCCATACCAAAACTTTGTCCAACTTACTAGGTGTCATTAATCCCATACCAAAACTTTATCCAACTTAGTAGGTGTCATTAATCCCATACCAAAACTTTGTCCAACTAAGTAGGTGTCATTAATCCCATACCAAAACTTTGTCCAACTAAGTAGGTGTCATTAATCCCATAGCAAAACTTTGTCCAACTTAGTAGGTGTCATTAATCCCAAAGCAAAACTTTGTCCAACTAAGCAGGTGTCATTAATCCCATACCAAAACTTTGTCCAACTAAGCAGGTGTCATTAATCCCATAGCAAAACTTTGTCCAACTTAGTAGGTGTCATTAATCCCATACCAAAACTTTGTCCAACTTAGTAGGTGTCATTAATCCCATACCAAAACTTTATCCAACTTAGTAGGTGTCATTAATCCCATACCAAAACTTTGTCCAACTAAGTAGGTGTCATTAATCCCATACCAAAACTTTGTCCAACTAAGTAGGTGTCATTAATCCCATACCAAAACTTTGTCCAACTTAGTAGGTGTCATTAATCCCAAAGCAAAACTTTGTCCAACTAAGCAGGTGTCATTAATCCCATACCAAAACTTTGTCCAACTAAGCAGGTGTCATTAATCCCATAGCAAAACTTTGTCCAACTTAGTAGGTGTCATTAATCCCATACCAAAACTTTGTCCAACTTAGTAGGTGTCATTAATCCCATACCAAAACTTTGTCCAACTAAGCAGGTGTCATTAATCCCATACCAAAACTTTGTCCAACTAAATAGGTGTCATTAATCCCATACCAAAACTTTGTCCAACTTAGTAGGTGTCATTAATCCCATACCAAAACTTTGTCCAACTTAGTAGGTGTCATTAATCCTATACCAAAACTTTGTCCAACTAAATAGGTGTCGTTAATCCCATACCAAAACTTTGTCCAACTTAGTAGGTGTCATTAATCCCATACCAAAACTTTGTCCAACTTTGTGGAAACATCCAAGTGTCATTAATCCTACTCCCAAACTTTATCCAACTTAGTGGAAACATTCAAGTGTCATTAATCCCATCCCCAAACTTTATCCAGTGTAGAGGAAATCCAAAACAAGTGTGACTACACACATTCAAACAAACAGGAACCAAAAAAACAGGAATTAAAGAATCAGAAAACAACACAGATTAATATAACAAAACAAAACAGGAGCAAACTTTCAGCCAACTGCCCTTTGTCAAGTATAAATGTAAGACAACAGTGCTGCATCACAAACAACAAATACGAACACTAACGGAAAAACAGCAACTAGTGCATATGTTGTAGTGTCTGTAATCCTGTATCAACCCTTATCCAACTATGCAGCTTATTGGAAATGTCCGAGTCTCATGAATTCTATACCAACCTTTATCCAGCTCAGTGGAAACGTCTTACAGTTATTCAAGAAATCATTCTTAGGGCCAATGGTTACCGTCTGCTTCTTGCGAGGTCGAGCCTTCTGAGCCTTCATTTTCTTACCTGATTAAAAAAAGTTGTCATACATAGATACATACATACATACAACACACACACAAACACACACACACATACACACACACACACACACACATACATACATACATACATACATACACACACACATACATATATATATATATATATATACATTATATATATATACATATATATATATATATATATATATATATACATTATATTATATATAATATATATATATATATATATTTATATATATATATATATATGGATAGGTAAGATAGATAAATATATAATATATATATATATATATATAATATATATATAATATATTACATTATATATTCATCATCATCATCAGGTGCCCTGCCACATGGCGTTGGCAACCATGGACTTCCAACCATCTCTATCTCTCGTTGCCCCCAGCATCTCCCCCACCCTCCTCATCCCCAGCCACTCTGCAAATCCGTCCAGCATTCTCTCCCTGGGTCTACCTAGTGCTCTCTTTCCCTCCAGCTTTCCCGTTGTGACCAGG
>JAPXFY010000032.1:24884355-24886855 GCA_030674185.1 Monoplex corrugatus
AGCGTTATGGGTACACAACTGATGAATGTCAAACAAAACAAGCATACATCACCAGAAGAGAAGAAATCCCAAAGAAACACAGAAGAAATGATTGAAAAAAAGAACAGAAGGGGAGAGGGGCAAAGGGGGAGGGGGTCTGAGAGAGAAAGAACAAGACAGACAGACAGACAGACAGACAGACAGACAGACAGACAGACAGACAGACAGAGACAGACAGAGAGGGACAGACAGACAGAGAGACTGAGAGAGACAGAGAGAGACAGAGACAGAGACAGAGGGATCACACTTCAAAAACATTTTATTACACAAGAATTGGGATAGTAGGCTCCAGTGGACATGTCTAACAGCTAGTCCTTGCCAGTCTTAACATATCAAACATATAAGCATAAAAAGACAAACAAACAAACAAACAAAGAAAAAAACACAGATGCATTTTGCATTTTACAAAAGACACAAAGAGAGAGAGAGAGTGGGAGAGAGACAGGGAGGGACAGAGACAGACTGAGAGACAGAACAACAAGAGAAAGAGAATAATGATGCATCACTTTCGCTCAAGTAATAAAATACGAGCAGGTAAAGGTGTTTCACATCTACCATGCACTGTTGACAACAATGGAAAAAAACTGATATGAAAATAAATGAATAAACAGATAAACAAACACACACACAAAAATAAAAAAAACTGAGGCCACAGGGGAGAAAGATGGTATGGATCTCATCTTTTTTTGCAGCGAGGGGGTGAGGCAAAGTGGATGGGAGGGGGGTGAACAGCCTTACAAAGGTGGTGCCCATCGCTTCTCTCTTAATCTCTCTACTCTCCTATTTGAAAAAAGTCAAGTACCCATTTACAGCTGGGTAGTCCGAAGGCCGCACTCAAAAACATTCATCTTTAGCAAGTATTGCACCTCCAGTTCAATCAGTAAGAATGTATGAATGCTCAACCTCTGCACAAGCCAGCCAGGTGCCTACAGAGAGGTCAGCTCTCCATGTTGCTGTGTCCAGGTGCCAACACAGAGGTCAGCTCTCCATGTTGCTGTGTCCAGGTGCCAACAGAGAGGTCAGCTCTCCATGTTTGTGTCCAGGTGCCAACACAGAGGTCAGCTCTCCATGTTTGTGTCCAGGTGCCAACACAGAGGTCAGCTCTCCATGTTTGTGTCCAGGTGCCAACACAGAGGTCAGCTCTATTCCATGAGGTTTGTTGTCCAGGTGCCAACACAAGAGGTCAGCTCTCCATGTTTGTGTCCAGGTGCCAACTGAGAGGTCAGCTCTCCATGTTGCTGTCTCCAGGTGCCAACAGAGAGGTCAGCTCTCCATGTTTGTGTCCAGGTGCCAACACAGAGGTCAGCTCTCCATGTTTGTGTCCAGGTGCCAACAGAGAGGTCAGCTCTCCATGTTACTGTATCCGTATCATCACCTTGTTCATTGTACACTTATCACAGACAACAGAACCCATGACCACAGTGGGCAGCGGACACAGAACCTACACAGAGTTTGAAGTTTGTACCAGAGGTATTCATCGTACATGGACAGTTACATTAGCGTTCAACCCAAATCTGCCAGCAATTATCTGGCAGATTCCTTGAGCCTGCCCAAAAGCCTGTGCACTGGCAAGACCTTGAACTGAGGAGCAGAAAGGGGGGGGGGGGGGGGTGAGAAAGAAATCTGAAACACTAAGCTGACACCTTGAGAATGATGGAAACATTAAGATGGGCAGCAAACAGGCCATTGTTTAATGTTGCGGGCTGGGACTAGACTCAAGATCCCAGATCCTGAATCCATGGCTCTATCATAAGAACCAGCCAGCCTCCATACCTAGATGAAACGTGAGAGAAGCCTGGGACAGTAGCAGTCTCAGATCAGAGATTTCCTGTCCTCCTCTAGTCTGGACCTGATCTGGGTGCTAGTCTTTCATATGAAACAATAAAACCAAGGTCCCAGGTCTCAGGAAATAATGATCACGTTACTACTATCATTATTATTATTATTATTATCACCACAATTATGTCATCATGATGAGGATGAGGATGAGGAGCAGGATGAGGAGGAAGATGATACTCTAATCGTTCTTAAATACAAACTGGAAACAATGATCATGTTATTACTATCATTATTATCATTACCATAATTATTTGATGATGATGATGATGATGATGATGATAACGACGACGACGACAACGACGATGATGATGATGATGATGACACTGACAATGATGACACTGATAACGATGACATTGATAATGATGACACTGATAATGATGATGCCATTGTTACCTCTTCATTGGACTTTTCCATCATGTCCGCAAAGTTGGATGGAACCATCTTCTTTGATGTACCTGCGCCGAAAAGTGGTTTCTTCTTCCCCTTTTTCAACTTAGCGCCCATCTGCTCTTCTTCCAAGTCTGGAACTCTGCACATGGAAAAAACAAAGCAGACCAAATCAAATCCACATGTGGAAATTTCTGGGCCTGTTTTGCCCTCCTTAAAAAGATGCATGATCATA
>JAPXFY010000032.1:24891855-24921855 GCA_030674185.1 Monoplex corrugatus
AATATGCAAAACTAAAAACAGAAATCCATTGATCATACTAGTCATTGTGGTGCCTGGTTAGCACAATGGACGAGACACTGGAGTGATGGTGGTTCAAATTCCATCAGTATAACCAAAATGATTGTGGGATACTATTTACCCAAGCCAGCTCTTTGTGAAGACTGCTACCACACAGTTGAGTCTTACCCATTTCATGGAGATCAGATACGTCATTGAGGGTGTTGCCAAATGTCTAACCAACACCGCAGACATCTGCATCTCTCAGGCCTGGTCAATGTTAGGATATATTATGAAAGGAAATGCAGAGTACAACACTGTCAAGTAGTCTCAACCAGCACTGAACTCTACAACATCATGGTTATCATCGCCATTCTCATGTATCACTGGAGCATTGTGTAAACATGTCACAGAATCTGTGGCCATTGATGTGGTTTACACAATGGGACAACAAAAAAGATATTTATCTTTTTCAGTTTCTGAAATGTGTGCATTTGAGTTGCTGGGTCAACAGCAAACCAATTTTGAATAAATCTGCTTCAAAAGTTGGCAATATTTATACATCTACACCATTTTCCACAAGGAAAACATTAAAAAAAATCATTATCACATCAAAGATTTATATTTTCTTCAGTACAGATTTTTGTTGTTGTTGAATATGTGAATGGAAAAATCTCAAAACCACTATTTTCATGTTTTGGTGCTTTTACACAGAATAACTCCAACCTATGGCTAGCATATTCATTACCCATGACTATGATATACAGTATCACATTTTTCTGATAACTATTTCATAAAGAGCCATGTTACTAAGTTGATGGAGGCCCTGATACATAAACATATGTAGTAACAGGAAAACAACTATTGAAAGAAACAGCAGGCCTATAATGCTTTTGTGACAGTTTGAAGCTTGGGAATCTGGAGTTTGTTCACTGGGGATTTGTCACACTCAAGGCAATTCCATATGTGGTCCAAGCAAATCTGCCAGTAATTATCTGGCAGACTGTCATTTGCAAGCGCAAAACCCCATGCACTAGCATGGTCTTGAAATGGGGAAGGTGAGGGTGGTGACACAATAAGCTGATACCACCAGAATGACGAAAACATTAACCCTTTGCCACCTGCACCCTATCTACCAACTGCAAAAACTTAACCCTTTGACTCCCTCACCCTATCCACCAGCTTCCTGCAGGAAGCTGGTGGATAGGGTGAGGGAGTCAAAGGGTTAAGTTTTTGCTCTTCCAGCATGGTTGACAAAGAAGGATGCTGTTGGGCAGGCTGCAGGAGTCAAAGGGTTAAGATAGGCAATGAACATGACAGTTTTCAATCTTGTGGGCTGAGATTGAACTCAAGGGACAGTTGTTGTAGAAGCATGCATGAAATGTATGCTACGTAGGTCACAAAACCATGGTAGAGGTAATAGTGTAGTACGGGAAGTAACTGCAGCAGCAACAACCAGCAAACTTAACAATGACGACAACAATGTTGATAATAATAAGAAGAAGAACAAGAATGATATTAACAGCAATCATAGCAATACTGACATTATAGTGACAATGCTGATGATAATACTAACCACCACCACCACCACCACCACAACAACAACAACAACAAAACAACAACAACAACAACAAACAACAACAACAACAACAACAAAAACAACAACAACAACAACAACAACAACGCTGATGATGATAACAACAACAACAACAACAACAACAATAATAATAATAATAATAATAACAATAATAATAATAATAATAATAATAATAAGATAATGCTAATAATCATCATCATCACAATCATTATTATTAATATAAAATAATATCGCATTATAGATTATGATTATAAATAAAAACAAGAACAACAAAATGTAACCCCCTTCATTCTTCAAACAAGCATCACTGCACATGCTCTCTCTTTCTCTCTCTCTCTCTCTGAAGTCTCATGCATCCAGCCCTTGCCAAAAGAGGGAATACATTACACTACACATGAATTTTAAATTTCCTACTGAGCATTATGTAGTTAAGCACTAAAATATGTGAGAAACTGATCTGACTGCTAGACAGGATTGGTCTAAGTAATGCAGAAAGTATACAAAATAACTCTTCTTTAATATCATGAAACTTAGACATTTTATACATTTTGCAGTAGTCTGTGCCAGAGAATTGCTCCTGAGTACATGAGGCTGGTTTTAAAGAGGTTGATTCTTGGGATAGGGTGGGCGTTTTTTGTTTTTTGTTTTTTCTCACGGTTGTATGTGACATTTACTGAGATGGGGTTGGTTATGTTGTCTGGAACATGTCCATTTATTATTTGTGCATAAACAGTCCTTTGTTATACTGAAGTTAGAGAAAACTTGCACTTCTGCGCCCTCCAATGCAAGAAAAATGCCTATCTATCCCTCATCAGACCAGCCCTCGAGTATGGCTCTATCATATAGAGTCCCTACCTCAAACAGGACATTGACAAATTAAAAAAGTGCAGCGCCTATCTATTTATAACTGGTGATTATAAATCCAGAACACCCGGCTCCATCACCAAGATGCTTCACACTCTGCAACTGCCAACACTTCAACAGAGCAGACGTGATCTCCGCCTCATCTTCCTCTACAAGGTGGTTGAGGGATTGATACCGGCCATACCATCTGCTGAATATTTAACTCCACACAAACCAGGAAGACTCATAAGGCCACGAACATCTGGTGACCAGTACGATACCACCAGTGCGATCTCAAATTACATAAGAAACAACACGAGAACATTCCGAGTCAGCAGATGCCAGACAGAGCAGTTCAAAGAGTCATTTTTTGTAAGCACCGTAAGAGACTGGAACCATCTAGAAGAAAACACTGTGAGAGCCCCAACTCTTGAAGGCTTCAAAAGACTAATAACATCCAAACAGCGAACCTGCTAAGCACCCCCCCCCCACCCCACCCGTTGCAATAATGCCATAAAACTTGGCAACAGCGACATACCCTACAGATATCTAGATAAATAGTAAATTATCTAATTCTTTATACTTTGAATCTATCATGCGTGTGGTTATCAAGAGAATTAGTTTTAAAGCCCGTTTATCACTTTATAGGGACTAATAATAGTAATAATCAGTAATAAAGAGCTTTGCGAACATCACCGCTGGCTCATCAGCTCTCACCTCTGGCTGAGAGACCTAAACTGCACAATTACCAGATGTATAATCCAACACAGACATAAACTGCACATGTTCCGAATTACAGCTGAAAGATTTTGAGTCTAATAATAATTAAATCCAATGAAACGAAACCAAGATGACCAGCCATTTTTCTTTTGGCGGAGGTGTACAACAAGCGGTCATTCCGCGTTTAGATCAAACTAACATAACATCCACAAGCACACAAATCGACATACCAAAGCAAGTGATGATGATGATATCTAATGATTATATCTACAACTCAATGCTTACCTAAATACGTTCTACACAAACAGCTTCATCATTCTTCTTCATTAATTAGATTCGGTTCCTTGCAATCGTAGTCATTGTTGTAGTGCGTTGGCATGCACGCTTTGATATTGACGTCACCGAGAAAAACAGTGTTAAGCGTGATCTCCCCTTATGACACACCCTGAGCAAACAAAGGCACATGTTGAACTGATGTTACTATTTCTCAACTTGACTAGCACTGTTTGTGCGATTTTGTTCTTCTTTCGTTTGTTTCAGTAGTTATACACTGAAATATTTTATTCTCTTTATTTTCATGGAGAATGTACATGACTGAAGAAATGTATTCAGTGAATCTGAGAAAAAAATGATCGAATGAAAATTCAAAACAAGTGTGACTGCCCGCGCCCAAGCAAACAGGAACCAGAAGAACAAGAAAACCAATGTAAGAAAACCAATGTTTTGTTGGATACGCGCTTACATTGGTTTTCTTGTTCTTCTGGTTCCCGAATGAAAATTGTTATGAAAATACTTTTTCAAAAAGCAACATGGGTAATGAGAACAACAGCAGCATCAATAAAGCACTCACACACACACACACTCACACACACACACACAGACCCACACGCGCGTGCGCGCACGTACGAGCCCAAACACACTTTATACTTACAAGTGTGTTTTAATGCTTGCCTCACTTTCTTGAGATCATGTGACATACTCTCACTGTTCTAATTCATCTTCTTAATTAACTTCTTTAAATTAACATTAGGTGTGTTAGGGTGTAGGCCTATGCGATTCCATTATAGCGTTATAGTTAACTTCTTTAACATTGGGTGTGTATACGATTCCATTATAGCGTTATAGTTAACTTCTTTAACATTGGTGTGTTATGGTGCACGTAAATTAATCATAGCGTTATAGTTAACTTCTTTAACATTGGGTGTGTTATGGTGCATGTAATTCCATCATAGTCACATTGGGTGTGTTATGGTGCATATAATTCCATCATAGTCACATTGGTGTGTTATGGTGCATGTAATTCCATCATAGTCACAGTGGGTGTGTTATGGTGCATGTAATTCCATCATAGTCACATTGGGTGTGTTATGGTGCATGTAATTCCATCATAGTCACATTGGTGTGTTATGGTGCATGTAATTCCATCATAGTCACATTAGGTGTGTTATGGTGCATGTAATTCCATCATAGTCACAGTGGGTGTGTTATGGTGCATGTAATTCCATCATAGTCACATTGGGTGTGTTATGGTGCATGTAATTCCATCATAGTCACATTGGTGTGTTATGGTGCATGTAATTCCATCATAGTCACATTAGGTGTGTTATGGTGCATGTAATTCCATCATAGTCACATTAGGTGTGTTATGATGCATGTAATTCCATCATAGTCACATTGGGTGTGTTATGGTGCATGTAATTCCATCATAGTCACATTGGGTGTGTTATGGTGCATTTAATTCTATCATAGTCACATTAGGTGTGTTATGGTGCATGTAATTCCATCATAGTCACATTGGGTGTGTTATGGTGCATGTAATTCCATCATAGTCACATTGGGTGTGTTATGGTGCATGTAATTCCATCATAGTCACATTGGGTGTGTTATTGTGCATATAATCCGTCATAGTCACATTGGGTGTGTTATGGTGCATGTAATTCCATCATAGTCACATTGGGTGTGTTATGGTGCATGTAATTCCATCATAGTCACATTGGGTGTGTTATGGTGCATATAATTCCGTCATAGTCACATTGGGTGTGTTATGGTGCATGTAATTCCATCATAGTCACATTGGGTGTGTTATGGTGCATGTAATTCATCATAGTCACATTAGGTGTGTTATGATGCATGTAATTCCATCATAGTCACATTGGGTGTGTTATGGTGCATGTAATTCCATCATAGTCACATTGGGTGTGTTATGGTGCATGTAATTCCATCATAGTCACATTGGGTGTGTTATGGTGCATGTAATTCTATCATAGTCACATTGGATGTGTTATGGTGCATATAATTCCATCATAGTCACATTGAGTGTGTTATGGTGCATGTAATGCCATCATAGTCACATTGGGTGTGTTATGGTGCATTTAATTCCGTCATAGTCACATTGGGTGTGTTATGGTGCATGTAATTCCATCATAGTCACATTGGGTGTGTTATGGTGCATGTAATTCTATCATAGTCACATTAGGTGTGTTATGGTGCATGTAATTCCATCATAGTCACATTGGGTGTGTTATGGTGCATGTAATTCTATCATAGTCACATTGGGTGTGTTATGGTGCATGTAATTCCATCATAGTCACATTGGGTGTGTTATGGTGCATGTAATTCCATCATAGTCACATTGGGTGTGTTATGGTGCATATAATCCGTCATAGTCACATTGGTGTGTTATGGTGCATGTAATTCCATCATAGTCACATTGGGTGTGTTATGGTGCATGTAATTCCATCATAGTCACATTGGGTGTGTTATGGTGCATGAATTCCGTCATAGTCACATTGGGTGTGTTATGGTGCATGTAATTCCATCATAGTCACATTGGGTGTGTTATGGTGCATGTAATTCCATCATAGTCACATTGGGTGTGTTATGGTGCATGTAATTCCATCATAGCGTTATAGCTAACTTCTTTAACATTGGGTGTGTTATGGTGCATGTAATTCCATCGTAGTCACATTGGGTGTGTTATGGTGTATTAATGCCATCATAGTCACATTGGGTGTGTTATGGTGCATGTGATTCCGTCATAGTCACATTGGGTGTGTTATGGTGCATGTAATTACATCATAGCGTTATAGTTAACTTCTCTAACATTGGGTGTGTTATGGTGCATGTGATTCTATCATAGCGTTATAGTTAAGGCATACCTCCTTCCTTCCCCTCTGTGTTTTTATTGCTGTAATAAATTTCTTCTTCTTCTTCTCCTTCTTCTTCTTCTTTTTCTTGTTGTTGTTGTTGTTGTTGTTTGTTCTTCTTCTTTTCTTCTTCTTCTTCTTCTTCTTTTCTTCTTCTTCTTCTTCTTCTTCTTCTTCTTCTTCTTCTTCATTCTTTCTTCTCTTCCTCCTCCTCCTCCTCCTCCTCCTTCTTCTTCTTCTTCTTCTCCTCCCCCTGCTTCTTGTTCTTCTTGTTGTTGTCTTGTTGTTGTTGTTTGTTTTCTTCTTCTTCTTCTTCCTCTTCTTCGTCTTCTTTTCTCCTCCTCCTCCTCCTTCTTCTTCCCGTCTTCCCTCATTTTTTTTAAACACACCTATATGATATAATTATACAGGGTTGCAAGTACTACTGTAAGGAAGGCCCAATGGACCTAATGCTACTGTCCTGAGAAAAAAAAGGAATGTATCCAGTTACTTATATCAACATTTACAACGCTTCTATTTTTGATAGCTAGGGCTTATGTAGGACGACGTGTGGTGTGTGTGTGTGAGGGGGGGGGGGCGGTGGGTGCGTGTGCGTGGGGTGTATGTGCGTGTTGTGTGTGTGTGGTGGTGGTATGTGTGTATGTGCGTGTATGTGTGTGATGTGCGTGTGAGTGTATGTGTGTGTGTGGTGTGTGTGTGTGTGTGTTTGTGTATGTCTATGTCTGTGTGCCATGTGTATGCCATGTGTGTGTGCGTACGCGCGCGTGTGCGTGCGTGTGTGCGTGTGTGGTGTGCTCGCACGCGTGTTTGTGTGTGGGTGTGTGTGCGTGTGTGTGTGGTGTGTGTGTGTGAAATATGTGCGTGTTTGTGTATGTCTATGTCTGTGTGTCATGTGTGTGTGTGTGTGTGTGTGTCTGTGTGTTGTGCGTGTGTGTGTGGTGGTGTTGTATGTGTGTGGTGTGTGTGTGTGTGTGGTGTGTGTGTGTGTGTGTGTGTAAATATTTGCGTGTTTGTATATGTCTGTGTGTGCCATGTGTGTGTCTGTGTGGGTGTGCTCGCACGCGTGTTTGTGTGTGTGTGTTTGTGTGTGTGTGTGTGTGTGTGTGTGTGTGTGTGTGTGTGTGTGTGTGTGTGTGTGTGTGTGTGTGTGTGTGTGTGTGTTTGTGTGTGGTGTGTAAATATGTGCCTGTTTGTATGTCTGTGTGCCATGTGTGTGTGTATGTCTGTTTGTGTGTGTGTGTTTGTGTGTGTGTGTGTGTGTGTGTGTGTGTGTGTGTGTGTGTGTGTGTGTGTGTGTGTGTGTGTGTGTGTGTGTGTGTGTGTGTGTGTGTGTGATCTGTTGTTGTGTGATTCTTTTATGCTCATGAAAACAAGTCGTGTTTGTGTTGTTTGTTTTTTTTATTTTTTAATTGTTTTATTTTATAAATTTTTTTTAGTTTTGTATTGCTCATCGAAATATCAGGAAAGTCTAGCTGTTTTTTTCCCTACTTTGTGTATTTGTTTTATGTTGTCTTTTGTTGTTGTCTTTTGTTGTTGTTTTTTGTACGCTTGTTTTGTTTTTATCAAATTCATGGTCTGGTTCTAGTTTTGTTTTGTTGTTTACTGGATCTAGATTGCTGTAACTCTCAGACTACGGGCCCACCATACCCCAACAATCTGCGTTATAAGAACAGTTCTGGTGAGTTTTAGTGTAAAGCAAGGACAGCTCCTTACTAGCTATGGTGGAACTGATTAGAGCTTTTCCCTTCATGCAGGCATCTAATTTAAGGTGACCACAACTTGTCAATGTCTGATTTGGGATCTTGCAGACAAGGCATTCCAAAGCCTTCCTCCATCAGATTCTTACGGCTGGTGATCACCTTACAGTTTAGGTGGACAGAAGGTCATCATCATAATGTTTAAAACTCAGCCGAACACACAGAGTCATATCAGGACAATACTATCATCATCATCATCAAGCGCCTTGCCACATGGCGTTCGCGATCATGGCTTTCCATCTTTTTCTATCCCTTGTTGCCTCATGCGCCTCTTCCACCCTCTGTGCTCAGCCACTCTGCAAGTCCGTCCAATATCTTCTCCCTGGGTCTACTGGTGCTCTCTTTCCTTCCAGCTTTCCTGTTGTGACAGGTGCTCGAATTCCCCTTTTCTCGTAAAATGGCCTATAAATGTTGCCTGTCTTTTCCTAATCTTCCTTACCAATGATCTTCTTGTGTCTGCCTCCATCAAGACTGTCTCGTTTGTTTGTTTGCTTATTTGTTTGTTTTTTCTTGCTGTCCATGGAAGTCTCAACATTCTTCTTAGAAACCACACTCGGCTGCCTCAATCTTGTTCTGGCTCTGCTTGTTGACTGCCCACGCCTCACAACCGTATAACATTATCGGTTCTATATGTCATTCAAGAACTCTCTTCCTGATGTTAATTGATAGGCATTTATTGGTAAGAATACTTTTCATCTTCTTGAATACTGTTTTGGCTTGGCCGATTCTGCTGGATTTATGTGCATCTGCCGTCTGGTGAAATGATCGTTCCCAGGTTAATTTCAATCTGTCTCAAGGTTGTGCCGTTTGCTGTTATTTTGCACGACGGGATTTCATGTTTTTTACTGATCACCATGACTTCAGTCTTCTAGCTGTTAAGTTCCAACCCCTTACCTTTGCTTTCTATTTCTAGTATATTCACAAGGTTTTGTAGGTCCCTTTCATTTTCTGCAGTTAGCACGGTGTCATCTGCGTATCGAAAGTTGTTTATCATTTTCCTTCAACCTTTAATCCAGGGTCTTCCTCTAGGTTTCTCATGATGTTTTGGCTGTAAAGTGAAAACAGATTTGGTGACAAAACACAACCTTGTCTGACTCCTCTTTTGATGTTTTGGAAAGAGCTTATATCATTTTCTATTCTCATAGCAGCTGTTTGTTCCAATACATATTTCTGATTATGCGTAGATCTTTCCCATCAATATTGAGTCTTTTTAGTTGGTTGATCAATTCTTTATGCCTTGGGGAGGGGTGGGGGTGGGGGGTCGTGCAAGGGGTATAAGTGTGTATAGGCTGGTCTATGGTATATCCTTTTATTTTTACCATTTTATGACTCCACCCACCCCTCAAAAGGGTTTTTCGGTTTTATTTCCAAGGGATCTTATCAGATCTAAGCAGATATGAAACACTCATGTATCAGACTAACAAGAAAATGTGGTCTGCAAAAATCTCTTTTGTATGTGTGTGTGTGTGTGTGTGTGTGTGTGTGTGTGTGTGTGTGTGTGTGTGTGTGTGTGTTGGTCTTTGATTTAATGTCTATTCACTAAAGTGATTTTAGACACCAAAGAAAAAAACAAACAAAAAAAGTAGTGGGTGGGGGGGGGATAGAGGAGGAATGAAGAAGATTTTTGAAAAGAATCAATTATGATCTTGAGAAAAGATGATGCAGAAAACAACTGTTTCGAGGAGGGAAAGTTAAAACTAACAAATAACGTTACCATCATTAACGATTTAAACAAACAAACTAACCAAACAAAATTTGTAAATGTATAGACTAAATGAATAGAAATGAAACTTAAAAATTTAACTAACCATAACAGTGAACAAGTGAAACAACACTTTAAAGATAATTCGCTATAGGACTTTTCAACAGGCAAACAAAAAATTCATATATTTAAATCTCGGTGTGTGTGTGTGTGTGTGTGTGTGTGTGTGTGTGTGTGTGTGTGTGTGTGTGTGTGTGTGTGTGTGTGTGTGTGTGTGTGTGTGTGTGTGTGTGTGTGTGTGTGTGGTGTGTGTGTGTGTGTTAATACCTGGCCCGTGGCGTATCTGTCATAGCCAGGCTTTCTGATGACAAGTCATCCCAACTCCCAACGAATCCATCTCAGTGTATCTCAGGTGGTCCTATAACACAGCAAACAGTGCAGCGCAAAATCACTTCCAAAAATTATTATTGGCTCACAGTCAAAGCACAGACTGAACATAATGTTGCCACGCTTTGCTGTCAGTGCTTCAATTAAAAAAGAAAAAAAAAAGAAAAAAAAAAGAAAAATAAAACATGTCAACAATTATGTCAGACCACCCCCCTTTGTCTCACGGACCTGCACAGCGTCAACATCTCAGTGACCTCTCTTAGAATTATTCCTGTGGTCTCTGCCTTCAGTTGTGTTTAACCCTCTGACTCCAGCACCCTATCCACCAGCCGCAAAACATATACCTTTGATTCCCTCAGCCATTCCACCAGCTTCCTATAGGAACCCGATAGAAAGAGAGAGAGAATGATAGGTTATGTTTTTGCTTTGCTTTGCTTGCATGGTTAGCAATACAGGATGCTGGTGGACAGGGAGCGGGAGTCAAAGGGTTAAGTTTCTGCTTTGCTTGCATGGTTGGCAATAGGGGGTGCTGGTGGACAGGGATTGTAGGGGCACCACTGACTACTTTGTTTCGCTACATTACGTATCCTGATACACAGCTGATTGTAGGGACACCGCTGACTACTTTGTCTCATTACGTTACGCTACGTATCCTGATACACTGCTGATTGTAGGGGCACCGCTGACTACTTTGTTTCATTACGTTACACAACGTATCCTGATACACTGCTGAGTGTAGGGACACTGCTGACTACTTCGTTTCGCTACATTATGTTTCGAATCCAGATGCCCTGCTGATTGTAGGTCATCACTGTCTACTTTGTTTCGTTACGTTACGTATCCTGATACCCAGCTATTTGTATGTCATCACTGACTACTTTGTTTCGTACGTTACGTATCCTGATAACCTGCATACTGTAGGGGCACAACTGACTACTTTGTTTTGTTTCCTTACGTTACACTACGTATCCTGAAACCGTGTTGATTGTTTGGCACCACTGACTGCTTTGCTTCGTTACGTTACGTATCCTGATACCCTGCTAATTATAGGGACATCACTGACCACTTTGTTTCGTTTCGTTAAGTTAAGTATCCTGATACCCTGCTGATTATAGGGACATCACTGACCACTTTGTTTCGTTTCGTTAAGTATCCTGATACCCTGCTGATTATAGGGTCATCACTGACCACTTTGTTTCGTTTCGTTAAGTTAAGTATCCTGATACCCTGCTGATTATAGGGACATCACTGACCACTTTGTTTCGTTTCGTTAAGTTAAGTATCCTGATACCCTGCTGATTATAGGGGCATCACTGACTACTTTGTTTCGTTTCGTTAAGTTAAGTATCCTGATAGCCTGCTGATTATAGGGGCATCACTGACCACTTTGTTTCGTTACGTTAAGTTAAGTATCCTGATACCCTACTGATTATAGGGGCATCACTGACCACTTTGTTTCGCTAAGTTAAGTATCCTGATAGCCTGCTGATTATAGGGGCATCACTGACCACTTTGTTTCGTTTCGTTAAGTTAAGTATCCTGATACCTTGCTGATTATAGGGTCATCACTGACCACTTTGTTTCGTTTCGTTAAGTATCCTGATACCCTGCTGATTATAGGGGCATCACTGACCACTTTGTTTCGTTTCGTTAAGTATCCTGATACCCTGCTGATTATAGGGGTATCACTGACCACTTTGTTTCGTTTCGTTAAGTATCCTGATACCCTGCTGATTATAGGGGCATCACTGACCACTTTGTTTTGCTTCGTTAAGTTAAGTATCCTGATACCCTGCTGATTATAGGGGCATCACTGACCACTTTGTTTCGTTTTGTTAAGTTAAGTATCCTGATACCCTGCTGATTATAGGGTCATCACTGACCACTTTGTTTTGTTTTGTTAAGTTAAGTATCCTGATACCCTGCTGATTATAGGGGCATCACTGACCACTTTGTTTCGTTTTGTTAAGTTAAGTATCCTGATACCCTACTGATTATAGGGTCATCACTGACCACTTTGTTTCGTTTCGTTAAGTTAAGTATCCTGATAGCCTGCTGATTATAGGGGCATCACTGACCACTTTGTTTCGTTTCGTTAAGTTAAGTATCCTGATACCCTACTGATTATAGGGGCATCACTGACCACTTTGTTTCGTTACGTTAAGTATCCTGATACCCTACTGATTATAGGGGCATCACTGACCACTTTGTTTCGTTAAGTTAAGTATCCTGATAGCCTGCTGATTATAGGGGCATCACTGACCACTTTGTTTCGTTAAGTTAAGTATCCTGATAGCCTGCTGATTATAGGGGCATCACTGACCACTTTTTTCGTTTCGTTAAGTATCCTGATACCCTGCTGATTATAGGGTCATCACTGACCACTTTGTTTCGTTTCGTTAAGTATCCTGATACCCTGTTGATTATAGGGGCATCACTGACCACTTTGTTTCGTTTCGTTAAGTATCCTGATACCCTGTTGATTATAGGGGCATCACTGACCACTTTGTTTCGTTTCGTTAAGTATCCTGATACCCTGCTGATTATAGGGGCATCACTGACCACTTTGTTTTGTTTCGTTAAGTTAAGTATCCTGATACCCTGCTGATTATAGGGGCATCTCTGACCACTTTGTTTCGTTTTATTAAGTTAAGTATCCTGATACACTGCTGATTATAGGGTCATCACTGACCACTTTGTTTCGTTTTGTTAAGTTAAGTATCCTGATACCCTCTGTATTATAGGGGCATCACTGACCACTTTGTTTCGTTTCGTTAAGTTAAGTATCCTGATACCTTGCTGATTATAGGGTCATCACTGACCACTTTGTTTCGTTTCGTTAAGTATCCTGATACCCTGCTGATTATAGGGGCATCACTGACCACTTTGTTTCGTTTCGTTAAGTATCCTGATACCCTGCTGATTATAGGGGTATCACTGACCACTTTGTTTCGTTTCGTTAAGTATCCTGATACCCTGCTGATTATAGGGGCATCACTGACCACTTTGTTTTGCTTCGTTAAGTTAAGTATCCTGATACCCTGCTGATTATAGGGGCATCACTGACCACTTTGTTTCGTTTTGTTAAGTTAAGTATCCTGATACCCTGCTGATTATAGGGTCATCACTGACCACTTTGTTTTGTTTTGTTAAGTTAAGTATCCTGATACCCTGCTGATTATAGGGGCATCACTGACCACTTTGTTTCGTTTCGTTAAGTTAAGTATCCTGATAGCCTACTGATTATAGGGTCATCACTGACCACTTTGTTTCGTTTCGTTAAGTTAAGTATCCTGATAGCCTGCTGATTATAGGGTCATCACTGACCACTTTGTTTCATTTCGTTAAGTTAAGTATCCTGATACACTGCTGATCGTAGGGGCATCACTGACCACTTTGTTTCATTTCGTTAAGTTAAGTATCCTGATACACTGCTGATCGTAGGGGCATCACTGTCACGGCAGTTTTGTTGTTGTTGTTATTTTGGGGTTGGGTTAGCGTGTGTGTGGAGTCTTGGCCAACTGGGATGAAACTCACCTGTCCAGTTACGGTTTACCTGTGCCTGTGTGTGTGTTTTTTTAACGTGATTTTTGTATTTTGGCTGTGAACAGATGTTTTTGCCAACCCATGTTTGTGGCTTAAATTATGGTTTACATGGGTCTGTGTTTGTGTACATTTTTGCGTGTATTTTGGGCTGTTTTCTGTGAGCAGTGGTTCCATAAGCTTGTTTTGTTGGCTTAAAAAATAAGAGTTGGGGTATGAGGAGTCAATTGTTGTGCTGGAGCCCTCTGCTACAGTAGGTATGCAGTCAGGGCGGTCGGGACCAGTTTCTGATCAGAGGTTCCACTTGTAGTTGGATTTTATGTCCTAGGAGTAGGAAGAGGTCTATGTTTGTCGGATGTGTAACCAGGAGTGAATTGACGTCTGTCCCCTCTGCTACAGTCGGTATGCGGTTTGGGTGTCGAGGTCAGTCATTCGAATTGTAGTTCGACGTTGTTCCACGGAAGTATAGAAGTCTGTGTTTTGTAGGATATTTATGTACTCAGGAGTAAATCGTCATCTGTCCCCCTTTGCTACAGTTGGTGTGTGGTTTGGGCGGTTAGGTTAGTCATTGGTATTGTAGTTCAACGATATGTTTTATAATTGAATGAGTTTTGCTGCTGTGTCTAATAATAACTGTCGATATGCCTACGGGTCAGTACGGGAGGTTGTTTCCTTAGTTTTGCCAGTGTGAGGGGAGAAGATGAGCAGTGTCCTGTGCCAGTCGTCGTTCCTGTCCGTGTTTGGTCCAGGCTCTACGATGAGGCGTACGTGTCTGAAGCAAGTGCGGCTAGTGGGCGTTACGTTACGTATCCTGATACCCTGCTGATTTGGAGGGCACCACTGATTACTTTGTTTCGTTACGTTACGTTACGTTACGTATCATGATGCCCTGCTGATTGTAGGGGCACCACTGACTACTTTGTTTCGTTACGCTACGTTACGTATCATGATACCCTGCTGATTGTAGGGGCACCACTGACTACTTTGTTTCGTTACGTTACGTTACGTATCCTGATACCCTGCTGATTGTAGGGGCACCACTGACTACTTTGTTTCGTTACGTTACGTTACGTATCCTGATACCCTGCTGATTGTAGGGGCACCACTGATTACTTTGTTTCGTTACGTTACGTTACGTATCATGATGCCCTGCTGATTGTAGGGGCACCACTGACTACTTTGTTTCGTTACGTTACGTTACGTATCATGATGCCCTGCTGATTGTAGGGGCACCACTGATTACTTTGTTTCGTTACGTTACGTTACGTATCATGATGCCCTGCTGATTGTAGGGGCACCACTGATTACTTTGTTTCGTTACGTTACACGTTGCGTTATTATGATGCCCTGCTGATTGTAGGGGCACCACTGACTACTTTGTTTCGTTACGTTACGGTACGTTGCGTTGCGTATCATGATACCCTGCTGATTGTAGGGGCACCACTGACTACTTTGTTTCGTTACGTTACGTATCATGATGCCCTGCTGATTTAGGGGCACCACTGATTACTTTGTTTCGTACGTTGCGTTGCGTATCATGATACCCTGCTGATTGTAGGGGCACCACTGACTATTTTGTTTCGTTACGTTACGCATCATGATGCCCTGTGATTTAGGGGCACCACTGATTACTTTGTTTCGTTACGTTGCGTTACGTATCATGATACCCTGCTGATTGTAGGGGCACCACTGACTACTTTATTCTTACGTTACGGTACGTTACGTATCATGATCCCTGCTGATGTAGGGCATCACTCACTACTTTGTTTCATTATGTAACGTATCCATGATATCCTGTGATTGTAGGAGCTTCACTACTTTGTTTGGTTACGTTACGCTACGCATCTGATACTTGCTGATTGTAGGGACACCACTGACTACTTTGTTTCGTTTCGTTACGTTACGTATCATGATACACTGCTGATTGCAGGGGCACCCATGACCACTTTGTTTTGTTACGTACGTATCCTGATATCCTGTTGATTGTAGGGCACCGTGCGTCACTTTGTTTCGTTAGTTACGTTACGTATCCTGATATCCCTGTTGATTGTAGGGGCACCTTGACCACTTTGTTGTTCGTTACGTTACGTATCCTGATACCTGTTGATTGTAGGGCAGAACACTGACCACTTTGTTTCGTTACGTTACTTACGTTACGTATCCATGATACCCTGTGATTGAGGGGCAACCCCTGACCACTTTGTTTCATTACGTTACGTTACGTATCCTGATACCCTGTTGATTGTAGGGGCACACTGACCACTTTGTTTCGTTACGTTACGTTATGTATCCTGATACCCTGTTGATTGTAGGGGCAACACTGACCACTTTGTTTCGTTACGTTACGTTACGTTATGTATCCTGATACCCTGTTGATTGTAGGGGCAACACTGACCACTTTGTTTCGTTACGTTACAGTATCCCGATACCCTGTTGATTGTAGGGGCAACACTGACCACTTTGTTTCGTTACGTTACGTTACGTTATTATCCTGATACCCTGTTGATTGTAAGGGGCAACACTGACCACTTTGCTTCGTTACGTTACGTTACGTATCCTGATTTCCAGTGTTGTAGGGGCAACACTGACCACTTTGCCACGAGTTTCGTCCATCTCTCCAGGTCCCCTGTCACTCTTTAGGAACTGCTCAAGTTCATGTCTGTTCTTCTTGGATGTTGTTTTTTTTACCATATCTTCTTCTGCCTTCCTCTTTTTCTTCCCCTTTGGGGCTGTGCCTTGCAGGATGGTTTTTTACAAGGTCCTGGGATCTTGTGACATATTTGTACCGCTTCATTTTGTGTCTTTTTACTGTAGTCAAAAGGTCTTCAAAATTGACCCATCGCTTGTTTGGTTTTGCTGTGTACATGTGGACCTGTGATATGGTCGGTGTATGAGATGCCCGGAATCCTTCGATACCATCTCATCTTCATGTCTTGGATCTTCTTTTGTAAGTCCTTTATGACCGTCCGTCTTTTGCAAGGTAAAAAGAAAAAAATGGATACGAGAAAGGAAAGCATCAGTGCTATTTAACCCTTTGACTCCCGCACCCTATCCACCAGCTGCAAACACTTAACTCCTGCACCGTATCTACTGGCTTCCTACAGGAATCTAGTGGACAGGGTGAGAACGTTAAAGGGTAAAGTTTTTGCTTTGTTACATTGACGATGATGTAGGATGCCAGTGGATATGGTGAGGAGTCAAAGGGTTAATATTTTATCGAGATGTTCTTGCGTTTCCATGCTGGTTTCTGTCTTGTTAGCGCTGGAGGAATTTGGTATTGAAAAAAATAATAGTCCTCCTAAATGAAATTTACGACACTGGAAAAATCCCCAAAGATATGTCAAAATCAATTTTCATTGCAATTCCAAAGAAGACAGAGGCTATAGAATGCGAACTCCATCGCACAATTCAGTTTGATGAGTCATGTAACAAAAATCCATTAAGAATAATCATGATGAGGACAAGGAATAGAATCAAAAGAGAATTAGCACAGAGAGAGACAGAGCTAGGCAGAGAGAGAGAGAGTGGGAAAGAGAGACAGACAGAGATAAAGAGAGAGAAGAGAGAGAGGAGGAGAGGGAGAGAGAGAGAGAGAGAGAGAGAGAGAGAGAGAAGAGAGAGAGAGACAGACAGGCAGACAAGCAGGCAGACAGACAGTGAATGTGAGTGTGTGTGTGTGTGTGTGTGTGTGTGTGTGTGTGTGGAGAGAGAGAGAGAGAGAGAGAGAGAGAGAGATGGAGAGAGGAGTGTGTGTGTGTGTGTCATGTGTTGTGATTATGTTGCAGATGGCAGTGATAGCATTTGACAGCAAAGCCAGGTTACTTGCGTACTAAGACATAAATGCCAGCAGTTAACGCACTGACAAGCTGAAGTTTAGAATGTTGGCATTTCCAGTGTTATTGTCTTTTGATGGCCAAGTCTGTTCAAATCTGCACTCTAAGCCACACTGCACAATATCATTTTATTTCGTTTTATTATCGAACATAAAAAAATGATAGTTAAGCCATTCTAACAATCTCCCTATTTTATCATGAATTATTACAGAAAAATCTGGAATGTAATTTACGATTTCGCAGAAGCTTCGGTTGAACTGGACTTTGACGTAAAGTGAGGACAATGGTAGACTGTTCCTACAGTGCCAACAGAACGTGGATATGAACGTGTGAACGTGTCAGATGTTGCCCACAATTGCTGTTTATACACTTTCCTGAAAACAAAAGTGTTGGTTTTGGCTTTTTGTTGACATGGCATCTGTGATGTTAGTGCCTATGGATTTTTTGTAAACGTTTTTTTTTTGTTACTTTCTGGTGAAACACAAAGTCCAACACTATTAGCAAAGCAAAATCAGTTACACAAAACACCTCAAATGTAATACATTTGCACTACATCCACATCTTCAACAAAGCCCCTGCATATGTGTAAGAAATGGCATCAGAACGTAAAGAAGAAAAATCATCATCATCATCATGTGCCTTACCGCATGGCGTTGGCGATCATGGCCCTCCATATGAATCTATCTTTCGTTGCTGCAAACACATCTCCTACCCTTCTTGTGTCCACCCACTGTTCAGAACTAATACTTTCCCCTGGGTCTGCCTGGTGCTCAGCTCCCTCTAGATTTCCCACTGTGACGTGATATTCAAATTTCTCTTCCTTCACAAAATGTCCTGTAAATGTTGCTTGTCTTTTTCTAATCTTCCTTTTCAATGTTCTTTTAGTGTTTGCCTCTCTCAAGATTATCTTGTTTGTTTTCTTTGCTGTCCATGGATCTCAACATTCTTCTTAGAAACCACAGTCAAGCTGTCTCGATCTTGTTTTGACTTTACTTGTTGATTGTCCAGAATCACAATCAAAAACACAGAAACGTTCTCTTTCTTATGCCCAACAATAGGCATTTGTTGGTAAGAACGCTTTTCATTTCCTGGAATGCTGTTTTTGTGTGGCCATATCTGCTGGGTATTTCCATTGTGCGTCTGCCGTCTTGTGAGATGACTGTTCCCAGGTAATTATACTTATCAACCTGACTCAATGTTATGCCATTTAGTGTTAATCTACATGAGGGGATTTCTTGATTTTTATTAATTGTCTTTACTTCAGCCTTCTTAATATTTGGCTCCAGCCCTTTATTTGTACCATATATTTTTATCATATTTAGAATTTTTGAATTGATTTTGTAAATATTTTAATTTAAGAAGAAAGATATACGGTTCAAACATTGAAAAAAGAAACACATTCACATTATATCATGTAATTGAAAAAGTGATTGAACCTCATCTGTAACAAGTGGTAGACATGGCAGTCGTTTTTCTCTTTAAGTGTGCAAGTTCCAAGTCACTTCACTAATGTATTCATCTATGTGATATTCATGGCAAGTGCATATGGAATTGATTTTGAGCTCGGAGACGTCAAGTTGAGGAACCAAAACTAAAAGTTGAGACACAGACAGAGAGACAGACAGAGAGACAGACAGACAGACACACACACACACAACATCAACAACAACAACAACAACAGTAACAACAAACAAACAACAATAACAACAATAACAGTAGATAACATGCCTTCTTCTCCATCAACATTTTTTTTTTGTTCTCGTTTTTTTTTCATTTTAAAATTTTTTCTTCTGATTAGTTATATATCAAGTCACGCAGAAGTTTTACATCTATTACTGGTCGTAAAGAATGTATTTATTTATTTATCTATTTATTTATTCATTTTTCGATGTACCTGTTGATGTGTTAATTAATTTATTTGTTTATTTATTCATTTATCTGTATTTATTTTTCATTATTTTTTATTTGTGTATTCATTTGTTTGTTTCCTTATTCATTCATTCATTCATTGCTTCTTTTTTTGTGCATTTATTTATTTATTTGTTTGTTTGTTTATTTATTTATTCATTTATTTATTTATTCATTTTTGGATTAAAAAACACATTTATATATTTATTGAAACTATGAAAACCAGAGATACAGCATAACACGGAAAAATGTACAAAATCATTTATTGTATTGCATGAAAGAAAGAGAGGAAGACAGAATACTGAGAGAGAGGGGGGGGGAAGAGAGAGAGAGAGAGAGAGAGAGAGAGAGAGAGAGAGAGGAGAGAGAGAGAGAGGAGGAGAGAGAGAGAGAGAGAGAGTATAAAATTATCGCACTTAGGCAGTTTCTTTGTGCCCTGTTTTGTTTTTTTCCACCCATTTTCTACACACACACCACACACACCACACACACACACACACAACACACACACACACACACACACACACACATATATATATATATATATATATATATATACACACACACACACGCACGCACGCACACAAAGACACACGCATGCCTGCACATACTTTTGTCTTGGGAATTCAAGCGATCGATCAACCGAGACACTTGCTTATGTCGCTAATTTCTTTATATCAGTATTATCACGTTAAGAAAATGTGACATGAAACCAATGTGACAAAATTATGAGGCGGTTTATGGGTGAGCTGGTCATGTGGCTGCTGATTTTTCTAAGCCCTTCGGCGATGGAGAATTGGTAACGGGGACAGACAAGGATGCCGCTGGAAGTCTCCAGCTAAAGCTGACTGTGGAGATATGATTGTCCATTGTACATCTGACATTTTATGAGGCAAGAGAAATTAGAGCACATAGTCACAAAAAAAAAGTGGAGGGGAAAAGAGCACCAGGTAGGCCCAGGAAGAAAACATTGGACGACTCGTAGAGTGGCTGAGGACAGAGAGGGTGGGATATGTACTTGCAGTGACAAGGGATAAGTTCGTATGGAGGGCCATGATCGCCAACTCCATGAGGCAAGGCACATTATGATGATGACTGTAGACCTGCGGCTGATGCAATATTTGTATTGTCCTCTACCGACAGAACACCCCTTTCAAAGGACACAGTACCGTCTCCCCAGATAGAGAAGGTAAGGGAATACAGAAGAAAACTTCATAAACAAAAGCTGTCTCATATGTACATGGCAGCTGATCCCACCAGCCTGGTAATGCAATAATGCGGTAAAAGCAAGCAAACAAACAAACAAACAAACAAAAACAAAAAACAAACAAACAAACAAACAAACAAAACAAACCAAACAAACAAACAAACAAACAAAACAAAAACGAAAATGAAACAAAAAGAAAACAACGAAACGTATTGTGCTGTCCACTGACAGACACCAGAACAGGGGTGATAATTATGTATGACACTTGAATGACGTGTCACCACTGACAGACACCAGAACAGGGGTGATAATTATGTATGACACTTGAATGACGTGTCACCACTGACAGACACCAGAACAGGGGTGATAATTATGTATGACACTTGAATGACGTATCACCACTGACAGACACCAGAACAGGGGTGACATGTATGACACTTGAATGACGTGTCACCACTGACAGACACCAGAACAGGGGTGATAATATGTATGACACTTGAATGACGTAGTCACCACTGACAGACACCAGAACAGGGTGATAATTAGTATGACACTTGAATGACGTATCACCACTGACAGACACCAGAACAGGGGTGATAATTATGTATGACACTTGAATGACGTATCACCACTGACAGACACCAGAACAGGGTGATAATTATGTATGACACTTGAATGACGTATCACCACTGACAGACGCCACAACAGGGGGTGATATATTGACACTTGAATGACGTATCACCACTGACAGACACCACAACAGGGTGAATGTATGACACTTGAATGACGTATCCACTGACAGACACCACATACAGGGGTGACATGTATGATATTGAATTGGGTATCACCACTGACAGACACCAGAACAGGGTGATATGTATGACACTTGAATGCGTTATCACCACTGACAGACACCAGAAACAGGGGTGATAATTTATGATTGCACTGAATGACGTTATCACACTGACAGACACCAGAAAGGGTGATATTAGTATGACACTTGAATGACGTTTCACCACTGACAGACCCCAGAACAGGGTGTAATTATGTATGACACTTGAATGACGTATCACACTGACGACACCGAACAGGGGGTGGATATATTGACACTTGAATGACGTTCACCACTGACAGCACAGATAGGGGTGATGATGTATTGACACTTGAATGACGTAATCACACTGACAGAACCAGAACAGGGGTGATATGTATGACATCTTGAAGTGCGTTCACCATTGACAGACACAGAACAGGGGTGATTGTATGACACTTGAATGAGTATCACCACTGACAGACATCAGAACAGGGGTGTAATGTATGACACTTGAATGACGTGATCACATGACATACCCCAGAACAGGGGTTGATATGTATGACATTGAATGAGTATCACCACTGACAGTACACCTGTAAATTACCGTCTGCACTCTCTTTTTTTTCACTGTAATATGTGTAAACTCTCGCTTGCGTTTTATTTTCACTGTAATTATCGTGTGTACTGTCATTCTGTTTACAATGTTTCACTGTAAACGTGTGTACTGTCATTTCTGTGTTTAATGGTTTCACTGTAAATACGTGTGTACTGTCTTTCTGTTTTACATGTTTCACTGTAAATATCGTGTATACTTCATTTCTGTTTTATTCTCCTTCACAAACTTTACAGATTAAAAATGGGTTTGAAAGTCAACTTTCGGTTGTTGTGTAAATGGAGTAGCGAGGTGTGGTTTGGTGTTGTGTGTTATGGTGTGGTGTGTAGCTTGGTGTTCGGTGTGGTATGTCAAAATTCTGCAGTGTGATATGGTATGTTATTCAGGTCGTGGGGGGTGGAGTGGTGTGTTGTGGTGTGTTGTGGTTGGTTGTGATGGTGGTGTTGGCGGTATGGTATGTTAAATTCTGCAGTGTGATTGTGATAAATAATTTTATATTATGTGGTCTGGTATGATGCGGTATAGCTTGGTGTGGTGTGACGTAATGTGCTGTGGTGTGGTCTGATGCTGTGTGGTATGTTAACATTCTGCATTATAATGAGGTATTTACGTGGTATGGTGTATGTGTGATGTGGTGCGGTAGGTGCGGTGTGCATGTGGTGTGGTGTGGTTTGGTGCAGTGTGGTGTGGTGTGGTGTGGTGTGACGTAATGTGCTGTGATGTGGTCTGATGCTGTGTGGTATGTTAACATTCTGCATTATAATGAGGTATTTATGTGGTATGGTGTATGTGTGATGTGGTGCGGTGCGGTGCGGTGTGCATGTGGTGTGGTGTGGTGTGGTGCAGTGTGGTGTGGTGTGGTTGTGGTGTGGTGTGGTGTGGTGTGGTGCGGTGTGGTATGCTGTGCTGTGGTCTGATGCTGTGTGGTATGTTAAAATTCTGCATTATGATGAAGTATTTACGTGGTATGGTGTGTGTGTGATGTGGTGTGGTGTGGTGTGGTTTGGTGTGGGATGGGGTGGGATGGAGTGGTATGGTGTGGAGTGTTAAAATTCTGCATTATGATGAGGTATTTACATGGTATGGTGTGTGTGTGGTGTGATGTGGTGTGGTGTGGTGTGGTTTGGTGTGGGATGGGGTTGGATGGGGTGGTATGGTGTGGAGTGTTAAAATTCTGCATTATGATGAGGTATTTACATGGTGTAATTTGTGTGTGGTGTGATGTGGTGTATTCAGTATGGTGTGGTGTGATGTAATTTAGTGCGGTGGGTGTGGTGTGGTGTGGAGAAGCGTGTTGTTGTGTGATGTAGAGTGGTGTAATGTGCTGTAGTGTGGTGTGGTGTGGTATGCTAAAATTCTACATTATGATGAGGTTATTACGTGGTGTGTGTTGGTGTGGTGCGGTGTGGTATGGTGTGGTGGTGGTGGTGGTGTGTGTGTGTGGTGAAGTGTGGTGTGGTGAAGTGTGGTAAAGTCTGATGTGGTATGGTGTGGTGAAGTGTGGTGTGGTGTGGTTTGGTGAAGTGTGGTGTGGTGAGGTGAAGTGTGGTGTGTGTGGTTTGGTGAAGTGCACTGTGGTGAGGTGAAGTGTGGTGTGGTAAAGTGTGGTGTGGTGTGGTTAAGTGTGGTATGATATGGTGTGGTGTGGTGTGGCGACATGTGGTGAAGTTTGGTGTGGTGTGGTGTGGTGTGGTGAAGTCTGGTGTGGTGTGGTGAAGTTGTGGTGTGGTGTGGTGAAGTGTGGTGTGGTGTGATGCGATATGATGTGGTGAAGTGTAGTGTGGTGTGGTGTGGCGTGGCGTGGTGTGGTGTGGTGACGTGTGGTGTGGTGTGGTGTTGTAAAGTTTGGTGTGGTGTTGTGAAGTGTGATGTGGCGTATACGCGTAGTGTAGTGAAGTGTGGTGTGGTAAAGTTTGGTGTGATATGGTGTGGTGAAGTGTGGTGTGGCGTGGTGTGGTGAAGTGTGGTGTGGTAAAGTCTGGTGTGATATGGTGTGGTGAAGTGTGGCGTGGTGTGGTGTGGTGTGGTATGGTGTAGTGAAGTGTGGTGTTGTAAAGTTTGGTGTGGTGTTGTGAAGTGTGGTGTGGTCTGGAGAAGTGTGGTGTTCTGTGTTAAAATATGGTGTGGTGAAGTGAAGTGTGGTGTGGTGTGTTAAAGTGTGGTGGGGAGTGGTGTGGTAAAGTGTGGTATGGTGTGGTGAAGTGTGATGTGGTGTGTTGTGGTGAAGTGTGTTGTGTTGTGGTGAAGTGTGGTGTGGTGTGGTGAAGTGTGGTGTGGTGAGGTCTGGTGTTTGTGGTAAAGTGTGGTGTGGTGTGGTTTCGGTGTGGTGTGGTGTGTTTCGGTGTGGTGTGGTGTGGTGAAGTGTGGCGTGGTGTGGTGAAGTGTGGTGTTGTGTGGTAAAATGTGGTGTGGTGTGGTGAATTGTGATGAAGTATGGTGAAGTGTGGTGTGGTGTGGTGTGAAGTGGTGAAGTGTGTGTAGTGTTGTGAAGTGTGGTGTGTGGTGTGGTGTGGTGTGGTAAAGTGTGGTGTGGTGTGGTCTGATGCTGTGTGGTATGTTAAAATTCTGCATTATGATGAGGTATTTACGTGTTGTGATGTGTGTGTGGCGTGGTATGGTGTGATGTGATGTGGTTAAAATGAAGTGTGGTGGGCGTGGTGTGGTGCGATGTGCTGTGATGTGGTGTGGTATGGTGCGGTATGGTGTGATGTGATGTGATGTTGTTTAGTGTGGTGGGTGTGATGTGGTGTGGTATGGTGTGGTGGGTGTGATGTGGTGTGATGTTGTTTAGTGTGGTGTGATGTGATGTGGTGTGGTATGGTGTGGTGGGTGTGATGTGGTGTGGTGCGGTGTGGTGTGATGTGATGTTGTTTAGTGTGGTGGGTGTGATTGGTGTGGTGTGGTGTAGTGTGGTGTGGTGTGGTGTGGCATGGTCTGATGCTGTGTGGTACGTTAATATTCTGCATTATGATGAGGTATTTACGTGGTGTGATGTGTGTGTGGTGTGGTGTGGTGTGATGTGGTCTGGTATGGTGTGGTTTAATGTGATATCATGTGGTTTATTGTGGGGTGTGTGGTGTGGTGTTGTGTGGTGCAGTGCGGTGTGGTGTGGTGTGGTGCTGTGTGGTATGCTGTGCTGTGGTCTGATGCTGTGTGGTATGTTAAAATTCTGCATTATGATGAGGTATTTACGTGGTATGGTGTGCGTGTGATGTGCTGTGGTATAGTGTGGTGTGGGGTGGTGTGGTGTTGGGTGGGGTGGTATGGTGTGCGTGTGATGTGGTGTGGTGTGGGTGGTGTGGTGTTGGGTGGGGTGGTATGGTGTGGAGTGTTGAAACTCTGCATTATGATGAGGTATATACGTATGTAATTTGTGTGTGGTGTGGTGTGATGTAATTTAGTGCGGTGGGTGTGGTGTGGTGTGGAGAAGCGTGTTGTTGTGTGATGTGGAGTGGTGTAATGTGCTGTAGTGTGGTGTGGTGTGGTATGCTAAGATTCTACATTATGATGAGGTTATTAAGTGGTGTGGTGTGGTGTGGCATGGTGTGGTGTGGTGTGGTGTGTGTGTTGTGAAGTGTGGGTGAAATGTGGTGTGAAATGTTATGTGGTATGGTGTGGTGTGGTGAAGTGTTGGTGAAGTGTGGTGTGGTGTGTGTGTGGTGAAGTGTGGTATGGTGAAGTGTGGTGTGGTGAAGTGTGGTGTGGTGAAGTGTGGTGTGGTATGGTGTGGTGTGGTGAGTGTGGTTGGTGTGTGTGGGTGTGGTGAATGTGGTGGTATGGTTGGTGAAGTTGTGTGAGTGTGGTGTGGGTGGGTGTGTGGTGGTGTGGTGGGAATTGTGGTGTGGTGATTGTGGTGTGGTGGTGTGGTATGGTGTGGTGGTGTGGTGGTGGTGTGTGTTGTGGTGTGTTGGTGGTGTGGTGTGGTGTTGGTATGGTGTAGTGTGGGTGGTATGGTGTGTGAAGTGTGTGTGTGGGTGATGGTGTGGTGTGGTTGGTGAAGTTTGTGTGTTGGTGGGTGTGTGGTGTGGTGAAGTGTGGTGTGTGTGTGTGTGTGGTGTGGGTGAATGTGTGTGGTGGTGTGTGTGGTGAAATGTGGTGTGGTGAAGTGTGTGTGGTGAGTGTGGTGTGGTGTGGTGTGTGAATGTGGTGTGGTGTGGTGTGGTGAAGTGTGGTGTGTGTGGTGAGTGTGGTGTGGTGTGGTGAAGTGTGGTGTGGTGTGGTGAAGTGTGGTGTGGTGATGGTATGGTGACTGTGTGTGATGTGGTGAATGTGGTGCGTGTGGTGAACTGTCGTGTGGTGAAGTGTAGTGTGGTGTGTGTGTGGTGAACTGTCGGTGTGGTGTGGTGTGTGTGTGGTGAAGTGTGGTGTGGTGAAGTGTGGTGTGTTGTGATGTGGTATGGTGTGGTGAAGTGTGGTGTGGCATGGTACAGTACTTGCGAACAATAAATTAGTGCGGTATGGTGTGGTGAAGTATGGTATGGTGTGGTATGGTTTCGTGAAGTGTGTGTGGTGTGGTGTGGTGTGGTATGGTGTGGTGAAATGTGGTGTGGTGAGTGTGGTGTGGTGTAGTGAAGTCCGGTGTGGTGTGTGATGTGTGTGGTGGTGTGGAACTGTGGTGTGGTGAAGTGCGGTGTAGTGTGGTGTGGTGTGGTGAACTGTGGTGTGGTGAATGTGTGTGGTGTGGTGTGGTGTGTAGTGATGTGGTATGGTTTGGTGAAGTGTGGTGTGGTGTGGCACAGAACTTGCTAACAATAAATTAGTGATACTCTTTTGTTCACCACGACATAAATATCAACTTCTAAGTTACAAGACTACAAGAATTAACTCCCTTGATAGTGTTCTTTTCGAGTATGGCGAGCTCAGTGAGGGTGGGTGAAGAGCAGAGAGGAATGGGGGGGGGGGGGGGGGTTTAATGAAAGGGCAAGGACATTCTGACCCAGTTTTCTCTTTCTTCAGTGTGTGTTTGTGTTGTGTGTGTGTGTGTGTGTGTGTGCGTGCGTGCGTGCGTGGTGTGGTGTGTGTGTGTGTGTGTGTGTGTGTGTACACAGTGTGTGTGTGTGTGTGTACACAGAGTGTGTGTGTGTGTGTGTGTGTGTGTGTGTGTGTGTGTGTACACAGTGTGTGTGAATGTGCTGTGTGTGTGTGTGTGTGTGTGTGTGTGTGTGTGTGTGTGAGTGTGATGTTGTGTGTGTACATGTGTGTTGTGTGTGTGTGCATGTGTGTTTGTGTGTGTGGTGCGTGTGCGTGTTGTCCACGCGCATGCATGAAAGAGAAACAGACAGACAGACACGGAGACAGAGAAAGACAGAGAGAGAATCTGTGAATAAAAGGAATGTGACATTTAAGGAAAATTGTGCGAAAACCTGGCTCAGTAACTGCAAATCATATTATTAACCCTTTGACTCCTGCACCCTGTCTGTTTTTGCTTTGATAGCAGGGTTGACAATACTGGATGCTGGTGGACAGGGTGCGGGAGTCTAAGGGTTAAAAATTAAACTTTTTTGTTCATTGTTGAATCATTTTATATACAGATTTTCTAGCTTTGGAGACATGACTCATGAGTGAGCGAAATTCATTAGTGTCATTTTTCAGATTTTCTTGAAACATTTTCTCAGCATGCATTGCATCCAAAAGAGGCAGCAGCAAAGGAGATAATGGCTGCCTCAGATGCTGTGTTTGTGCCTTCAGAATTCAAAAAGGAAACAAAATAATTGCAACAGCCAAGTCTTTCAGACGATTTTCACTCTGTGTTTGTGCTTCAGATTCAAAAGAAAAAAATATTGCAACAGCAGTCTTTCAGACGACTTTCATCTTGTTTGTGCCTTAATTCAAAGAAAACAAAAATTATTTGCGACAGCCAAGTCCTTTCGACGACTTTTACTTTTATTGGAATTTGAGATGCCTTGCACCGCTGTATTGGGATTTTGAGATCATCGTCACACACACGCAGACACACACACACACACACACACACACACACACACACACACACACACACACACACACACACACACACACACACACACAACACAGACCACACACACACCCACACGCACGCATGCACGCACGCACCCCACACACCACACACACATACACACACACACACACACACACACACACACAACACACACACACACACACACACACACACACGTCAAGTAAAATGTCATATAGAAGATTTTTATTCCGATCACTTGAAAGTTTACACTGATGGATCAATAATTGAAACACAAGCAGGCTCAGAGTTTTTAACACCTGCTCGCAAAATTGAGAAATCTTTCTATATAGGACCTAATAAATCTGTCTTTACCGCTGAACTCTTTGCAATCCTAATGGCTTTGAATTATATGATAAATCTTCCTAGGACATTTCCCCAGATACTTTTTTTGCGTTGATTCAAAATCTGTACTTCAAGCTCTTGAATTATCAAAATTACGAACAAGATCTCGAATACATTGGAAGTTACTCACTTGATTCAAGACATTAAATGAAAGACCAACACACACACACACACACACACACACACACACACACACACACACACACACACACACACACACACACACACACACACACACACACACACACACAGATATATATATATATATATATACAGAGCCTGAGTTATTATCATGACAAAAACAACAAAGCTGTCATATGAAGGAAATGTTTCAGCTTCTAGGTGCAAAGATAATGTCAAACTCCTAAGCAAAACATTTACCAGCATAATCACATATCAAAACACTTCAGAAGAAAAATGTTGATCTCATCAAATACAGAAGCAATATCATGACAGAAAATGTTAAGATTAAAAAAAAAAAAAAAAAAATCCATTCCAGCGATCTTCGTTTTTGCACTTTTGCACAAAAACCATTACAGAAAATCATGATTTTGTCGTTATTGTAATTTTTGTTTAAAGCCCAGCCGACTGCATTGAGCCATATCAAGGGTATAATTATTTCAAAACATACACAACACTTCAACAGGGGAAAAAAGGAAAAGAAAATTAAGTACACACATCAATGCATTTGTGCGGGTAATGTAAGGAAATGCCCCTGGCATTGACCACCTTATCCAATTTATCGCACAGGGGATTTCAAAAACATACCTGAATAGAAATGTAAACATTATTAAGGACACTAAAAAGATATATAAGAACGGGCCTAAATCACCTAAAACTGCTTCCGCGTTTCTAACTTCCCTCGAACCAAAAATGCACTTAATGCATGTAGCCAATTATCAATCTTGAGAGAAAGCAGTTAACACTTTATCAAACACATACAGCTGAATGGACCAGCAAGGCAGAAAATGATAGGAAGAAATGACAGAAAGCAAAAAAGGAAGAAAGAAACAAGGAGAGTGACACGAAATCCAAAACAAGTGTGACTGCCGTGTTCAAGCAAAAAAGGAACAGAGAAAACACAAAAGAGATAAGAACGCGTATTTAATACAACAAAACAAGAGTGACTGCCGTGTTCAAGCAAACAGGAACCAGAGAAAACACAAAAGAAGAATAAGAACGCGTATTTAATACAACAAAACAAGTGTGACTGCCCGTGTTCAAGCAAACAGGAACCAGAGAAAACACAAAAGAAGAATAAGAACGCGTATTTAATACAACAAGACAAGACAGGCGAAAATTTTCGGCCAACTGGTCTTTGTCAAGCGTAAGATTACAAAACAAACAAACACCAGTTACAAAAATTTGAGAAAAAGACTGAAACTTCCCTGCTGCTGCGTCCAAATGGTGGCCTAGTAGTAACAGTGGCTGCATAGGACAAAAAAGAGAAATTTCTAGCACAGAATTTCCTGAAGGTGGGGATACTATCTATCTATACTGAAAGATCCCCCGGCATACCCACGGGGGTAGCGATTTTATACTTCACAAAGTTACTGTGACTTTGAAAGAGGCGTTTGATGAAATCGTGTAACA
>JAPXFY010000032.1:24924355-24939355 GCA_030674185.1 Monoplex corrugatus
TGACACACAGACACACAGACACACAGACACACAGACAAAGAGAGAATGAAAGAGGCAGGCAAACTGACACACAGACACACAGACAAAGAGAGAATGAAAGAGGCAGGCAAACTGACACACATACACACAGACACACAGACACACAGACAAAGAGAGAATGAAAGAGGCAGGCAAACTGACACACAGACACACAGACACACAGACACACAGACAAAGAGAGAATGAAAGAGGCAGGCAAACTGACACACAGACACACAGACACACAGACACACAGACAAAGAGAGAATGAAAGAGGCAGGCAAACTGACACACAGACACACAGACACACAGACACACAGACAAAGAGAGAATGAAAGAGACAGGCAAACTGACACACATACACACAGACACACATACACACAGACAAAGAGAGAATGAAAGAGGCAGGCAAACTGACACACAGACACACAGACACACAGACACACAGACAAAGAGAGAATGAAAGAGGCAGGCAAACTGACACACATACACACAGACACACAGACACACAGACAAAGAGAGAATGAAAGAGGCAGGCAAACTGACACACAGACACACAGACAAAGAGAGAATGAAAGAGGCAGGCAAACTGACACACATACACACAGACACACAGACACACAGACAAAGAGAGAATGAAAGAGGCAGGCAAACTGACACACAGACACACAGACACACAGACACACAGACAAAGAGAGAATGAAAGAGGCAGGCAAACTGACACACAGACACACAGACACACAGACACACAGACAAAGAGAGAATGAAAGAGGCAGGCAACTGACACACATACACACAGACACACAGACACACAGACAAAGAGAGAATGAAAGAGGCAGGCAAACTGACACACAGACACACAGACAAAGAGAGAATGAAAGAGGCAGGCAAACAGACACACAGACACACTGACACACATACACACAGACAAAGAGAGATGAATGATCCACCTGGACACAACAAAGATTCAGACAGAAAGAGCATTGCACACATAACACAAGTTCCCGCATGATAACATGTAGTCTGGAGTGGGACGTTTGTTCAACAGGGATCTCTGCACTCGAGCAAGCCCATAAGTACTCCACTCAAACCTGCCAGAAATTATGTTATAGACCCCCTGAGCCTCTGCAAAATCCTATGCCGTGGTAAGTTATTGAAATGGGGACGACGGGGGTGGGGCAGGTCTGAATTAACCATGCATTGGCCCGACACCACTGAAATGATGTAAACGTTACAACAGGCAGAAAACAGGCCAGTACTTAATATCGCAGGCTGGGATTAAACTCAAAATATCAGATCTTGAGTCCACAACTCTTTCAAAGGAGCCACCCAGTCCACAGGTAAAAACAAACAGTGGCCCACACAAGGGTTGAACCTACAACCCCCAAATTACCAGCACGATACTCTCACCACTAAGTTCATGGGCCACTAACGTTACATAGTCATATTAACAACAGGCATTTAACACGTAAGGAAAGCCCCTGTATAACTATATGAACTATTCATGTTAACAACACAAATACATAGTACAATCCAACAATGGATGCATTTATCTATATATCACAATATGTTATACAGTACATTCCTTTCTGAGCACGGTCTGTTCGGAATCATGTTGACAGACTAGTGGAACATGGCTTGGCAAAAGTTTTGAATACATGAGTACACTACAACCCCTGTCACACTGTTCCAATTTCAACCATGATAGTATATATCTCGATTCGATCCCCCAAGTGTTAACAAGTTGGCAAAAAACTCATGGCGCTTGTGATTCTTCCTGATCTCTCACGAATATCCAAGACCAATCATGACTCCAACAACATTTTCCACGTATGACGCCTACTGACCAAGTCATGGGCTATCATGGTCAACATTGGAACAGTGTGACAGAGATTTAATAAAGTTTGACAGTACTGGTGTCCACAAAACAAATGTACAGCTCAGGGTAATAAAGGAAAGACAGAAAATAAAAAGTAACCGACATCAGGTACAGCAGAGTTGCTAGCAAACATAAAAAAATCTGTAAAAAGTGATTGTCCTTTAGGTATCAACAAAAGTTTTATGTGATAACATCAAACTATTAACTAAATTAATTCTGACCTCCTCCCACGAAAAAAAAATTACAAAATTGCTAACAATAACGTCTAATCTAAATGTACGCACAGTCAATGGAGTGGGAAGATTCTGTCCCCTCTATCATGGGAACTATCACTAAAAGGTATGTGGAGGATTTATCTGTTGAGTCTGTAGTTTGTTCAAGAGGGATTCACTGCACCCTAACAATTCTGTTTACCTGCTCTCCACCCAAACATGCTAGTAATTATCTGGCACATTTCTTGAGCCTAGACAAAACCCTATGTGTTGGCAGGGTCTTGAAATGGGGAAGGAGGGTACACTGGGACTTTTGTCCTCACTCTTTAAAGCATCGCTTTCATCCAATTATACTGCACTAAAGGTTAACAAGATGGTTAAGCCATCCTAAAACCTAATCTTTCCACACCCAGATTTGAAGCAATTGTCCTTGAATACTACACTATAAAAATATTACATCAGTCTAAATCCTTTAATAAAATGGGTGATGCTGCACTGCAGTGACGTGCTCTGAAGGAGGAGAACAGCCTGAGTTTCATACTGTAAATCCAATGTGACAAAAAGATGTGAATATGAATATGAAAAATATTAGATCCAGCTGAATCCTTGCAATGTAAAAGTTTGCATAACAGCAGGATGAAACAAAACAGAAAGTAACTGGAATCCAACTGGAAAGTCACACAAGTTTGTGTGGCCCACGACCTTACCCACATTTGATTCTAATCTTTGTAATGACCAAGAAGATGATCTAACTAAACTGTCACATTTCTGATAACTCGCATACTGTGACTGAATTACTGTGACAACCGAGTCAACATAAATAAATTAACCTCCTAGGTAAATGCATTTATGCTTTCTCTTGTTTTTCTTTAGTTTTGTTTATGACTTTCAGCTGGACAAGAACTGTCTTTCAATATCAGCAAAGATCCATCTTTAAACAGCGAACGCATTGACAACTTTAACAATAAAAAACACCTTTAACATCAGTAAAGATCCCTCTATACACAGTAAACGTGCTGACAACGTTAACACAGAAACAGATGGTCTAACATATCCACATGCAACCGAGGTCCCTCTGAACCAATTCTCCATTTTCAAAGGAAGCAAAGATTAAAGCAAGTAAACAATGAAAAAAACACAATCCCCAGGTCAGATCAGATACAGAAGACTAAAAAATCACCAGGACATATCTAGTACATAGAAATATCACTAAGGTAGATCTAGGAGATTATTTGTGGAATACAGCTCCTGTGTTATATCATACACAACATTCAGCAGCTCATTCAGCCTGGTCAATGTTGCCATCCCTTCATCATTGTCTGCTACCCTCATCTTCTCCAGCACGGAGCCACGGTCAGGGATGGCGTGGAGGGCCTCATGCATATATTTTATTGCCATCCAGTGAAGGAACTTGGCCATCGTGCTGTCAAACACATGTGTGACTTCCTTGGAAAACTTGCAGGAGTTGTCCGTGTCCTTGATCTTGGTCAGGAGAGCGCTGAGGAACTCCAATGCGCGGTGGAGGCGTAGAAGCGTGCGGCATCCTGAATCAATATCTCCCTGGTCAGTGAGGTCGTTGTCCACTTCATACTTGACCATGCTTTGCACAGTCTTGAAGTTTTCGCCGATCTCGCTCTTCTGATAGTCACGCAGGATGCCGATTTTCTCCACTATATCTGCTGTCACAAAGCTGAAGATGGCACCAAAAGACTTGAATAATCTGACAGAGGAGAAAAATGGCCAGTAAATACACTGATGTCACACACATCAAGAATATACGTCAGTCATTTAATTACACATAAATGTATCAGTCGTTTAACCATAACTTTTTAATGACTGATTACAATCACACACAAAAAATCAAATGCATCTGATAAAAAAATCAAATCATTTATATGAAACACGCTATACCAAACAACTAAACTTTCAACATGTTGATTGTGACACGGCATATGGTTTTCATGGATCATTCAATGGCCGTAGTTTTGAAACACTCTGGGACAAGCCACCTGAACATTATTTAATAAAAAAAGAAAGTGATTTTGAGCGTTCCCTATACAAATTCTACATCAACGCTATTAAATCTGTTGTTCACATACAATGATTACATTAACTATATTAAATCTATTAAACAGTGAGATAAACAGTAAATCTGTGATAAATATCTATTCTGTTTATTGTAAATATCAAGGAAATGTTACCACTATTGAATATTGCCAAACTTTGGAGTGGACTGTAAGCAAACTGAGTTCTCTTCATTATTCATAATTCAGTCATTGAAATGAAGATATCTTAGAAATTAACAAAGAAGAATTTTTCTGTAGGTTGGTGGGCTAGTTAGTTGTTGTTCTCCATATTTTTCAGCATTATTTCTTCATACTGAAAAGATAAAAATCTTATTGTCTCAAAATCGTGCAATATCTATTCTTCCATGCAACATCATATACACTGTAATAAAGTGCTGCATAATATCAATATATATAAGCAGACAACCAATATCAAAACCCGAATGGAGAGGCTGGGCAGGGGCATACATTCAGAGGTGGTCATGAAGATAAACAGGTTTACTACCTTTGATACACTTGTACTGAGTTGTAGAATAATGTCGTGATTTTGTATAAAATTCTTTGAGAAACAGACAGCCAGTGGAGAAAAAGAAGCAAGAAAGTGACATGATCATACTTCTTTTTACAAAGAGGAGGAAGGGCCGCAGAATTATGAATACGTTGGAAGCATGCAACAGAAAATGCAGGAAAGCCAAAGAGCAGAGCATTACAATACTCGATGCGAGACAAGGTCAGAGAAGTCACAAGTTTAGATGCTGCTAAATTTGAAAGTTACTGGTGAATAGAACTGAAATGTCAGAGTTGACGGTAACAAGAGTGACATGTTTGGGTGATGAATTCCTGCTTATTATAGGAGTTGAGGATCAAGAACAATGCCAAGGTTCTTGACTAATTCAGAGAGTACAACTACAACAGAGCTGTCACCTAGTTGGATAGAATAAACATTTACAGTGGAAAGCTTGTGCTTTGTGCAAGTGAACAATGCTTCATTCTTATCTCCATTCACTGTAGCTTATTCTGTTTCATCCAATTCTGGATTTTGACACAACAGTTAAAGGTTTCAGAAAGAAGAGTTGAAATATTTTCAGGAAATGCACTGTTGTCAAGCTGGGAGTCATCAGCATAAAAAATCATATTTGATGTTGTGCTGACTGATGACATTAGCAAGTGGTGAGGTGTAGAGTCTGAAAAGAACTGGCCTAAATGCAAAGTCTTGGAAGACCCCATATGCAAGTTTATCTGGCTGGGATTTACTACATTTAGACTCATTTATCACGACAGACTGAGCTGAAAGCAGTTAGAGTAGTATCTTGGATTCCAATTGTGTGCTCCAGCCAAGAGAGGAGGATGTGATGGTCATGGTGTCAAAAGCAGCAGAAAGATCTAAAAGAATAAGTAGTGAAATTCGGCCACAGTTGGCTGAAAGTAACAAATCATTAAGAATGTGAACGAGAGCAGTTTTGGTGCTGCAATCAGTATGGTAAGCTGATTGAATGGGATGGTAAAGACTGTTGGCTAAGAGATGATTATTCAGCCATTTCAAAACCACTTTCTAAAGGAGCTTGGAAAGCTGGACAGAGGATGATCATTTTTTATAATGTTAAGATCAAGGTTATTCTTTTTCAGCAGAGGTCAAACAATGGCTGTTTTGAAAAAAGATAACATAGGACAGTTTCAGTGAGAGGTGCTGATAATATGCGTTATGGATGGAAGAAACTCACGAAGTGATTGTGAAAAAAGACAGGCAGGCATAGGGTTAAGTTTATAAGACTTGAGTGGCATTTCTTTCAGGATGCTGACAATCAGAGTGTCAGAAACTGGTTGAAATTCAGTGAGTGGGAGGCCTGTGAATGGAGGAGGATCAGGATGAGGTGGAAGAAAATCGGTTTTGTATAATTTGGGTGAAAGATGGTTAATTTTGAAATAGAAAAATGTTGAAAAAGCCTCTGGACGATCTGGAGAACTGATGTCAGAGAGAAGTGGAGACAACTTTGTAGTACCTAAAAGATCAGACATGATAGAAGACAGGTGTTTTGTATTTGTGGATCATTCAAGGATCTGGGCAAAATAATACGCAGTTTTAGCTTCTAGGATCATTTTTGTGACTTTTTTCACATGCTCTCAAAAACAGCTGTGAATGAACTACAAGTTTAGAGGACTGCCACTGACGTTTGGCATGTCTACAACTACAAGTTTGACAAAAGGCCAGTTGGCTGAACAATTTGTGCCTCTCTTATTCTGTTATTGCAATCTAATTCACGGCTGTTCCAACCAGACTCTTTAGTTGCAGAAGCCCCAAGCTGTGACCGGACCTTATTTCAGTGGGAGAGGGCTGACCATGCACATTACGCCTGCTTATAGCGGTTGTGCAGTGGAAGGAAGAAAAATGAGTCAGTTACTAAATAGTCTTAGATGTTACAGTGCCTTTTAACAGACTATCTGATATATAAATGACAGTGTTGCTGATACAAACAGCTTTAAAATGATACCGAAGATGACCAGATTAGTCTAGGAGGCTACGTTACCACATCCTGTACAAAACAGGCTTAATTTCACGGAGTAGAGTGAATTTGTCAAGATCTCAGGGTTTTTTTTTTCGTAACTTCAAACCCCTCTAGCCAAGCTTCTGAGGCTTTCACACACTATTAGAGCTAGGTCACACAAACTTCAACACTTCACAAAGGGTCTCCACCTAACTGAAAAATTTCAACCTTGGCAGGAAAGGAGGGAGACGCGATATAATTACCCCACTGTACGGTGACAACTTAACTGGCACGATGTCTCACACCAATATATATTATATATATATATATAAAAATATATATACACTCACACACACACACACACACACATATATATATATATGTATGTATATACTGCCATCCACAGCTTATCATTTAGGTGGCTGCTTCCCTTCCAGCCAAAGTTCATAACCCCTAGAATGATGAGGTCAGCTATGCCAGTACAAGCCCTCCCTTTCCCATTCAGTGCCAGCAGCAGAGACAGCACTATCAGCAGGAAAATTTACTGGGCTAATATGTCAACTGTTTTCTCTCATCTCCCTTAACTCTTTCCCTATGGAGCGCACCTATACGTGTACTGTGTCTTGCTCCGTTGCCTACAGAACGCACCTATACGTGCACTGTGTCTTGCTCCGTTGCCTACAGAGCGCACCTATACGTGAGCTGATTGCTCCTTACTCTATGGAGCGCACCTATACGTGTACTGTGTCTTGCTCCGTTGCCTACAGAGCGCACCTATACGTGCGCTGATTGCTCCTTACTCTACGGAGCGCACCTATACGTGTACTGTGTCTTGCTCCGTTGCCTACGGAGCGCACCTATACGTGCGCTGATTGCTCCTTACTCTACGGAGCGCACCTATACGTGCACTGTGTCTTGCTCCGTTGCCTACAGAGCGCACCTATACGTGCGCTGATTGCTCCTTACTCTACGGAGCGCACCTATACGTGCACTGTGTCTTGCTCCGTTGCCTACAGAGCGCACCTATACGTGCGCTGATTGCTCCTTACTCTACGGAGCGCACCTATACGTGCACTGATTGCTCCTTACTCTACGGAGCGCACCTATACGTGCGCTGATTGCTCCTTACTCTACGGAGCGCACCTATACGTGCGCTGATTGCTCCTTACTCTACGGAGCGCACCTATACGTGCGCTGATTGCTCCTTACTCTACGGAGCGCACCTATACGTGCGCTGATTGCTCCTTACTCTACGGAGCGCACCTATACGTGCGCTGATTGCTCCTTACTCTACGGAGCGCACCTATACGTGCGCTGATTGCTCCTTACTCTACGGAGCGCACCTATACGTGCGCTGATTGCTCCTTGCTCTACGGAGCGCACCTATACGTGCGCTGATTGCTCCTTACTCTACGGAGCGCACCTATACGTGCGCTGATTGCTCCTTACTCTACGGAGCGCACCTATACGTGCGCTGATTGCTCCTTACTCTACGGAGCGCACCTATACGTGCGCTGATTGCTCCTTACTCTACAGAGCGCACCTATACGTGCACTGATTGCTCCTTACTCTACAGAGCGCACCTATACGTGCGCTGATTGCTCCTTACTCTACGGAGCGCACCTATACGTGCACTGCACTTTTGAAAAATGTTTGTAGTCAGACCCTTACCATTTAGGTGACATAGCTTCTACTAGACTAAAGTGGAATATTCCCACCACAGAATGATGCCTTCATTTATAAATTTAGACCAAGTTCACGGACACTTTTTGTATGTAATATGGAGGACCCCTCCCTGGGTTACTCTGACACGTTGCGTCTGGAAGTGAAAATGGCAGCAAAGCAATGACTTACTCAATTCTTTACTCTAGAACAAGCACTTAAGCAATGTCTTCAAAGCCGTTCCAATGAAGGAGAGTCGATGGATGAAGAAACAGATCGGGAAGATGAAGAATATTTATTTGAAGATGTTCCTGATCAAGTTGATGATGCAAGAACAAAGCCCACCTACTCAGATAGGCTAGTATCAACACAGGCACAGGCGCTTGACCCTGTTCATCTCCCTGGCCCCAGTAATGCTCAGCCTATGGACATTTAAGATATTTTTGAAACTGATGAAGAGGACGACGGCAATGATGACATTGTGTCTGCACCTAATATTAGCATTGATAGCGCCGATGAGGAGGTGGATGAAAACATATTTGACGTACAGACAGACATCAATGGTCTCACTGATGATGACGATACTGTGTTCGAGTCTGATGATGACGGGGCTGATTAAAATAATCTTCCATGGGTGAGGGACTTGACAGGCTTTCCATCTGTTCCAGAGCTTAGAGGTGAGAAATGTTCGTTCGTTATTTCTTTTAACGTCTATTCACATATGTGCTTTTAGACGGGGAAAAAAAAAAAAAAAAAAAAAAAAAAAAAAAGGTGCGTAAGGAATGAATGAATCTATGTAATCATGACGGCATTGTATCAATTAAGGTAACAATTAATGTAACATCAAACAAATTAACGAACAAAAGAAAAACAATCAGAACATTATATCAGTCAGGCTTCATCGGATTTCTCGGGGCTGTGTTGGAGTTACAGGTATAAAACAGTTGGGCTGAATCAAAGGAAACGACCTACAGGACTGTGCAGTAAACATCTAACAATGTGTAAATACAGAGTGAAATCAGTATGTTTCTGTTTTAAGTTTGTAAATGACGCAGGGAAATTAGGTCGCATTCGCTGACAACACGAAAGGTGATCAACTGTTATAAAATGACCACAGATACATTTGATGGTTTTACTAAATTTAGTTCGAAGTGAATTGAGAGTTAATCTGTAAGCTAAAGTTATCTCTTGTCTTGTAAAACCCTGGTAATTTACCGAGAAGGGGCGAAGGTCACATTGCACTTTTACTTTGTTTTCTAACATAGCATTCATTTCATGTTCAGAGAGTGGTAAATCAAGTTTAGTACTGCCAGCCCTATTCATTGCTGCATTTTTTGCTATTCTGTCGACCCGATCGTTAAAAAGAATACCACAGTGTGATGGGATCCAACAAAAAGTCACCTGTGTATTATTTGTTATTAAACAATGAATTAGAAATTTTATCTCAAATATTAACGAACTATTTACTTTATGTTCGCAACATTTTAAGGATTGTAATGCAGATTTCGAATCTACACATAATAGGATATTAAACAAAGTTATGGGTAAATCTACTATATATTTCAGTGCCATTAGGATGGCAACTAATTCAGAAGTGAAGATTGAATGTCCCTGTCCTAAAGAGTAAGCCTTTTCTACTTTAAATTTAGGAATTAGAAAGCCAGCGCCTGCTTTACCATCATCTAGAACAGAGCCATCTGTAAAGATTTTTAAGTAATGTGAATATTTTTTGTGTAGATGTGACAGAACATCAATTGCTAACAAGTGTGGATTAATATCTTTTGTCAGGTCAGTATCAGTGTAGTTGATATAAAAAATAGCATTGGACAGTTCCCAGGGGGGTAGAGGACAACATATCATTTTAGGTGAAACTTTGTTAGGTAATACGTGAGAAAGTTTGAAGAGCTCATTTGTGTAAGTGGATATTGTTTCTTGTGATTTTATTGTTCTTGCTCTCTTGGGGAAATGGATGTCAGACCGAATTTTAAGTTCCGTACTGGCATAATTAGCTACTGCATTTGCTCTAACTATATATTTAGCAGTTGATAACTTCCTCTAATCTTCCAAGGGAAGGATGCCGGCTGTTTTATATACTTCTTGTGTTTTTGTATACACCGGTACCCCAAGAGCACATTTAATAGCTTTACTATCTAAGCTTTGAAGTTTTTTCAAATAGCATTTCGGAGCTGAAAAATAGACCTCTTGACCATAAGCCAACTTAGATCTGACTAAAGCTGTGACAAGATGTAACAACGTTTTAGTGTCCTGTCCCCAGGACTGTTTACTAATAATTCTTATTAAATTATAGCTTTTCATAGCTTTACATAACAAGGCATCATCTTTCCACTGTAAACTAGAAGTTAATTGTACAGGTGAGAAATGTGTGTGTGTGTGTGTGTGTCTGTGTGTGTGTGTGTGTGTGTGTGTGTGTGTGTGTGTGTGTGTGTATGTGTTTGTGTATGTGTGTGCATGTGTGTGTGTGTGTTGTTTGTGTGTATGTGTGTGTGCGTGCGTGCGTGTGTGTGTATGTGTGTGTGTGCGCGCGTGCGTGTGTGTGTGTGTATGTATATGTGTGTGTGCGCGCGCGTGCGCGTGCGTGCGTGCGTGTGTGTGTGTGTGTGTGAGCATGCGCGTGTGCGTGCAACAGTGTCGAGTGCGTGCGTGTGCAAAAGTGTTTGAGTGCGTGCGTGCGTGTTTCTGTGTTCACACATGTGTGCACATGTGTGTGTGTGTGTGTGTGTGTGTGTGTGTGTGTGTGTGTGTGTGTGTGTGTGTGTGTGTGTGTGTGTGTGTGTGCGTGTGTAAGTTTGCTTGTATATCGGTTCCTTTGTATGTATACACGCCTATACACATACACACGTACCCACACGCATATATGTACAAACACACACATACATGTATGTGTATAATACGAGGTCTATAACATATATTTCATGGAGGTTACATTTCTCTCCCCCCCCCCCCTTCCCATCACTCTGTGCCCCTCTCTCCTTCCCTCTCATTTATTCCGAGTAATCCGTGGATATGTGATTTTGCCCATGTGCCTGTGTCCTCATCGTTGGAGAAACAAAGACTCTCTCTCTCTCTCTCTCTCTCTCTCTCACACACACACACACACACACACACACACACACACACACACACATACACACACACACACACACACACACACACACACACACACACACACACGTCATCCCTACTCCATCCTCAAATGATTTGAACTGCCAAAGGATCTCAAACTTCCGTCAACACGGATTTCCGTTTTGCCCCAGATCTTCAAGTGAAGTGGACATGCCTGGTGAGCCATGTAAGTTTGAAGAGCCACTTCCCAGCTTTGAAAGCAGGCGTAATCTTTCATCAGTCCAACATGTGTTTGATTGCTCATGACACTCCTGATGTGATCTGTGTCTGAGCCCTGCCTCACTTAATTGTTTGTGACAAAGATTCAGCCTGTCTCAATTGTCTTCAATTAGCTTGAAGGAACCATCTTAGGACAGGCGACTACATTTCTTAGGTAACAGGGCCTTATCCTTGTTCTGTGGTTGGGACCAGAGAACACTTCATGTGTCTTTCCATGCCTGATGTTTGCCAACTGTTGGATTACAGAACCTGTCATCTTTCATCCTGCCTGCTACATGCACGTGAAAAAAAAACGAAAAAACAAAACGAAAAAAAGACTGATTGTAGAAGTGTGTGTATATTTGTGCATACGTATCTGTGAGTAACTGTGTGAGTGCTTTTTTGCGTGCGTGCTTGTGTGTGCATGTATATGTCTGTGCGAACATGTGCTCATCTGTCTGAATGTAGTCAGTATATGCATCTCTGAAACTGTATCCACAATACTTATATGTGGTTGTGTTATGATTTGTCAACCTGTCTCTTTTCTGTATTGCTTCTTTCTGTACTGCTCATTTCAAAATCTTCAGGACACCATGGACTGCAAATTGAGCTCGGAGATGACCCTGGTCCCATTGATGTATGGCATCACATTATTGACGAGGGCATCATCAAGCACATCAAGCGGGAGACAAACAGATACGCACAGTCTTGTATTGATGCAAAAAGGCGCAAGGTCCTCTGGAGCGCCGAAGCGTACTTGCCACTTGGAGGAGAGTAAATATGGCAGACGTTTACAATTTTCTGGCCATTTGTCTGCACATGGGGTTAGTCAGGAAGCCGCACTGGTCTGTCCACCCTGGCACCCATTCATCTTATGCTGTCCAGATAATGTCCAGGGAGTGGTTCACATCCATCCTGACCTTTTTTCACTTCAATGACAACCAAACGTATGTGCCGTTCAGGGAAGAAGGCCATGATCCACTCCACAAAATCCGCCCTTCCCTCGGTCATCTCCAGAAAAAGTTCCAGGCCCTCTATGTTTCTCAACGGGACGTATGCGTGGATGAGGCCATGTGCCCTTTCAAGGGAAGGTCTCGCTTCCGCGTGTATATGAAAGATAAACCACAAAATGGGGATTCAAATTTTATGAGCTGTGTGAGAGCGGAAGTGGGTATGTGTTTCGGCTGGAGATGTTCTGTGGGCAACTGGGCTTAGTAATAAGCCATATGACGTTGTCATGCGTCTGGTAGATCCCCTTCCAAGAAGGGTTACCACCTCTATTTGGATAATTATTACTGTGAACCCTCTCTGTGTGCTGCACTTGCTGCAAAGAAGACCATGGTGTGTGGCACTGTTCGAAAAAATCGACTGCAGATGCCCAGAGATCTCAGTGAGCAGCCACTAGCTAGAGGGGACGTAGATTACAGAAGAAGAGGCAAAGTGGTAGCCCTCAGGTGGAGGGACAAAAAAGAGGTCTTCATGCTGTCCACCATGCACAAACCCGAGCTGCAACATACTCGTGGTCGGTATGAGGAGAAGGACAAGCCAGCAGCAGTGATAAATTACGTCAAAAACATGGCGGGAGTAGACCAAAGTGATCAGATGATTGCATACTTCCCCATGCATAGGAAATCCCTCAAGTGGTGGAAAAAGTCATTCTTCCATCTCCTGACCCCCTGCACCATACAGACCATGGTGCTTCTCAACAAACACAGAGCCATAAAACACAAGAGGAGGATACCACTTGACAGGGTGATCAAGTCACTGCTGCTGGACCTCCCCACTTGTGATGTCTCTCCAACTGCTGCTGCTGCTGCTGGTTCCAGATTGCCAACGTTTCGGCTGGAAGGGCGTCATTTCCCATCCGTTATCCCGCCCACACCTTGCAATGATAACCCCAGGAGGAACTGCAAGGTGTGCTATGATAAATTGATGGCTGAGGGATCTACAAGGAAAGATCGCCACAACAAGCGCACCACCACCTACTTTGAGTGCGTCCAGTGCATTTACAAGAAACGCCCTGTGGCATTGTGCGCTGCACCCTGCTTTGAGGAACATCATACAAACAAGAATTATATTTGAAACGGATCAGTCCTCGTGAAAGAGCAGTGGTCTGGTGACAAAGAAACAATGGTGTGAGAGGGAAAGAGTGTGAAGAGGGAGAGACAAGCAGAGAGAGAGAGGGGAGGGAGAGAGGACAAACAGACACAGAGACAGAGAGAGACAGAGAGGATAGACAGACAGACAGACAGACACACACACACACACACACACACACACACACACACACAGACAGAGAGAGAGAGAGAGAGAGAGAGAGAGAGAGAGAGAGAGAGAGAGAGAGACCTGTGTGGATTACTTTTTCATGTGCCTGTGCTTGCTCTATGCAGTGTCATTGAATGAACTACTGTCCTTACTTCGCGATGACTTTCTGATTAAGCGCGCGCGCGTGTGTGTGTTCCTTCCTTTTTTTTCTTTTAAATGATCAACATGTGGCTTGTGAACATGAGAACCACTATATGTGGTTACACAAACATGTATGCATGTATGCACGACGGAATGCAAGAGGTGAATGTACAGAATTGTAGTGGAGAAGGTAAAAAAAATGTGTAGGGTAATTGATCGAAAGATGCTGAGTGATTTGTTTTTAATTGTATCAGTTTCTGTGAAATCCTGTAAAATGGATTATAGCTGACAAAGAAGTGTACCATGAACATAACTGTATAAGATGAAAGCTGTTCTGATGTCAGTTTGTTGGCATGTTCTGACTAAGAGAACTGATCGTCACACCTTGAACTTTTCTTTTTTCGTTTTGGTTACCTGATGTATGCATGCGATGTCTCGTTCTGGAGTCTCTAAGAGTGTTGAAAGTATGTACATCGAAAAGTCTTTGAATTGTCCTTTTCAAACATACCAAACATGATGCAAACATAGATCAAATACAATACGTAAAATAAATTAGAAAAATGCCAAAATCGGTACGTAGGCAGGGAAAGAGCGCGGCCAGCTGTTTACAGAATGGGGGAAAGGCCGCCCCGCAGCCTTACGTAGGGAAAGAGTTAAGAAGACAAAAAGTAAATGCTTACAGAAGAAAGTGGAAGGAATGAGCTTTGAAATGATGCCCAACACTTCATATAAAACTGTCACAAGAATGTCACAACATCTAAGTAAAATGATGCTCAGCATGCAATCGTAGTCACTCTAAAACAACAAATAAGCGATGAAAGTTATTTTTCAATCTACGGCAAGCGAAACTAAGCCAGATAAGACACTTTAGTTTCCAAGCCACAGGTGGTAACTCTCACCCCTCCTCTGCTACTGCCTGTACTGGCCGGTTG
>JAPXFY010000032.1:24944355-24951855 GCA_030674185.1 Monoplex corrugatus
GTGTTGTCGTTCTGGTTAAAGGAAACGATACACACGAGTCTGTACACTATAATACACGTACCGTTTTGCCGGTTCTGTGTTAGGGGATCATGTAGTTGACATGAGTGTGGCATTTTGTTCCATAGTTCTTATCTGAATGTCTTTGTCTCTCTCTCTCTCGCTCTTCTCTCTCTCTCTCTCTCTCTCTCTCTCTCTCTCTCTCTCTTTCTCTCTTCACATGTGTGTATACTTTCCAGGAGTCTGTAATGGCTTCTAATCACTAACAAGATGTCACGCATATGTTTTATTCCTCATCACTATCCATGGCATGATCTGAGACTGTGCCACTTCCTTTCATTAACAGCACCAGGGTCCTATCTTGGACAGTGCTGCTTCCTTTTGTAAACAGTACCACCGTCCAGTCAAGGATAATCCGACACGTGAATAAACAGATGTGACCATGTTAATTGATCAGAAACGAGTGGATTTTCCGTTAGCGTGGCTTGCATCCTGCTGCAGGAAACTGTCAATGGGCCCAAAGCGAGAGAAGGAAATATTTTTGCAGGCCAATTTTACATGTTATGAAACTGTCAGAAAGTGTGTCACCATCTGAAATATCAGATTGCTGGAAACAATGACATGATTACAAGTTCACTGCATCTATTGTTTCCTTGGTACAGGAAAAAGACAATGCAACAAAAAATCTGTTTCATATTGACAAGTTCGTATCACCAACAGAGTGAATCACTGTCCCTTGTGTTCAGCTATTGTGATTTTCAGCTTTCTCAGTGTGAACAGAGAGAGAGGGACAGAGAGAGAGAGAGAGAGAGGGACAGAGAGAGGGGGGAGAGAGAGAGATACAGCACAGTCATTTCAATGGTCACAGCCAAATAATTCTACTTCACTTCAGTACTCAATGTGCCCCACTCTCAACATCGTCTACTTCACGTTAATTTCACTGAGCAATGTTAGCAGTAACTTCAAATTAAAGGCAAATAAATCACAAACGATTAGGGTGGAGTTTTTCAATTTTCGTCCAGCCAGAGTCAAGCGACAGAACTTTTACTTGACAAAACATGGATGCTGACAAAACCTTGACTTACTTGTAAATCGCTTTCAAATAGAGCAAAAAATCACCACTTTTTAACAGATGTGAAGAAGGGAAAGACCCGTGTCAGCTGCCTGCTAACACTGGAATGTCTATCACAGCGTGTGGTCAGGGAGGTCAAGGGCCAGGCTAGGTGCCACGCCTCTTGAGCAACTAAAGATGCCGTTTCTGGTCATCTTGCACAGCTGTGAATCCTGTTTTTGTTTTTTCTTGTTTGACCAAGACCATGATGATGATGGACCTTCCTGTCAATCCGACAGACAAACAGGCATGCTGGTACCTGTCATCTGGTGTAGGTCTCTATGTGGGATAGGAGACTGATCCTAGAGACTCATGTTCTTTCACAGAAGCTGCATGGAAAAAAAAGACCTACTGTCCTGATTCTGTTTCCTCTGGTCCTTCTTCTACTGAATAGCAGCCGTCTGCATTGTTAAAACGTGACCATACACTGCTGTTGCCAGCTTACTCTATAGAGTCTAGTGGGCAATGTGTTCTCAGTGGGTAGTGTTGATGCCAAAGCTGATGAAGTTGACATTCAGAGTGTCAAACCAGAAAAAGAAAAAAACAACAGAACTACAATATAACAATAAAATAGGTACAAATGTTCAGCCAACTGGTCTTTGTCAAGTTTGTAGTTGTAGACATGCGGTCATTGTTGCTGGTCATCATACTGTGTGGGTATGACTATGAGTATGAGTGTGCATATGTATAACTGTGAATGTATGTGTGTGTGTGTGTGTGTGTGTGTGTGTGTGTGTGTGTGTGTGTGTGTGTGTGTGTGTGTGTGTGTGTGTTTGTGTTTTTACTGTTATTTGTTATTTCTCATTTCTTACTTATTTATCTGCCTATTCCTTTATTTATTGATCTATTTGAATTTCCTTTTTTTCCCCTCAAACTTATTCGCTCTGTTATGACAAGAACAACGTAGGTCACACAGCATAAATCAGATGCATGTTCATATATCAGTAATAACTGTACTGGCGTCTAGAGAAACCCTTGAAACCTCTCTCTCTCTCTCTTTCTCTCTCTCTCTCTCTCTCTCTGTCTCTCTCACACACATACACACACACACACACACACACACATACACACACACATTCTTTCTCTCTCTCTCTCTTTCTCTCTCTCTCTCTCCCCTCCCTCTTTCTCTCTCTCTTACACACACACACACACACAGAGAAAGAGACAGAGAGAGAAGAGAGAGAAAGAAGAAAAGAGAAGAGAGAGACAGCAGTCAAGGCAGATCGTTTCTAATAACTCATGAAGTGACACATTCCCAAGCCTAGCACACAGCAGACGTTTTATCAAGGAAGACAGTGCAGACCTTACACATGGCATTGGAATTTCCTGGTCAGGCGGTCATCTTGTGTCTTTATCAGTCAGAGTATCAAGTGTAAAGCTACACCAACTAAACAAACTGTCCCTTAGATAAACCTTCTGCTAAATAGTACTGATGGTTGTTCCAAATATTCTTTAGAATGAAAGCTGCCAGAATTTTTCAAATCTCTATTGGCACTACCGGTATGCAGCAGGTGAGTCTTATAGAACAGATGCCTTACCACCGGGAGTACAGTGCATCTGGAGGGAACTTTTTCGGCACCGGTTCCCGGTGGCCAGTACATTGGGAAAAGGTTAACCTTTAAGGCTTGTGTCATGACTATTCAAGATCTTTTCTATCACACGGCACCTGTGACGTTAGTGCATATTTAATTCAGAGCGCGGAGACGCCATCTTGAGGAATTAAAACTGAAACTGTGTGCCAACTGATACCAGAAACTCAGATCCAGTTCCTGAAGTTTACTTAGTCTTATCTAAGATCATTTCAGCGCAAATGAATCAAATTATAATAATTATGATGATGAACTGACAGCATGCACATTCTTTTGTCAAATGAATGATTCCAAAAAAGGCGAAAATGGAGCAGACGATTGTCATACTGAATTCTCACACGTTTAGGAACTGAAATGACATACTTTATGACATCTACTCACTTGCATAGTTCTTCGCAAGAATCACAGTAGGATTCAATGGATATGGCCCCGTCATCAGTTTTACAATCTTGAACGAGTTTCAACATTCTTTCAGGGTTGAAATCGTTGTGGCTCTCACTATGCGACGCCATGGTTGCTACCTCGAGGTGAAGATACACAGCACAGTAATCAGGCAGAAATGACGCTTCTATGCTAGCAACTGGCAAGTGACATGGTAAGATTAAAATCTTCCGTGTGCGTGGTTTCAGTCGATTTCATTGCGTACCCTACTTACCTTGGCTTGTACTAATTAACGCGTGTGGCAGAACAATGGCCTAATGCCACACAATCGGAAACCAATGGTGGCCACAATGGTAGGCCTACCACTCGTGAATAATTTGCAAAGTGTTGCACCAAACTGTGCAGAAGAGTGGCAGAATGGTTCAGACATTCGCCTGCCAATAACTGAACTCGAGGTTCCAGGGTTCGTTTCCGTTGAGGCCTCGACTTTTCTCCTCAGTTTGACCGGAAAATCGAACTGAACGTCTAGTCTGTCAGAAGGGGACGAAAAATGAGTTGGACCCGTGTGCCTTCTGGCTGAGCACGCTAAAGATCCCACAGCTGTTGAAAATAGTGAAGAGCAGGGCATTGCCGGGCTGCCTTGGTATAAAACATTGGACAGATAGGTTGATTTCCCAGGTCACTCCTCTTGAAGATCAATTAGCCTTCTTGCCTTTCTGAAGTCTTGGTATAAAAAAAAGTGAATATGAATTTGAATTGACGGAGAGGAGATGGGCGCCGCCCTCATGTGCAGGCCTCGGGAAAAAGTTGAGGTCTCTCCACCTCACTCCCCTATGGCCCCGGGGTTATGGAACTATCTAGGTAGGACGTCAGGACCTGGCCAGCTCGTGGGTTTATGTGCAGGCTTTTAAGGCTTGTGCCGTGATCATTCTGGATCCTCTCATTCACATGCCACCTTGACGTTAGTGAGTATGGAATTCGTTCTGAGCGTGGGGATGTCATCTTGAGAAATTGAAACTGAAGTGCTGAAGTTTGGAAGACAAAAGAATTTTAAAATCCCATGGGCTAACCCACACAACCGCCCCACAATCACACACCAAGTTGACAGTTGACAAAACAAGCCAGTGTAATATTCAATTTTTTTACTCGTTTATTTATTTATTAAATTTGCGCGCACACGCACACTACCAACACAACTACTGCATAATGTTGATTTTGTGGGGGTGGGTGGGTGGGAGGGCACGTTTTTATACCAGGGGAAAGTACACAGTTGTTTCCTGTTGACCATGGATCTCTGTATTGTGTTGTAAATGTACGCAGTTTTCTGGGTGTGGCTCAAAGTCAATTTTTCCTAAGATCAAAATTGTTCAGAGTATTGATCTTTGTGAGAGGCATTTTTTATAATGTGTAATGCAAAAGATACTTAAACTGGTTCATAAGACTCAAGGAAAATTACTTTGATGTAAAAATCATTAAAATCATAATTTGTTTCATTCTACACAGTAAGTAAAAGTAACCTATTCTTCAGGAAAATTACTTTGATGTAAAAATCATTAAAAACATAATTTGTTTCATTCTACACAGTAAGTAAAAGTAACCTATTCTTCAGGAAAATTACTTTGATGTAAAAATCATTAAAAACATAATTTGTTTCATTCTACACAGTAAGTAAAAGTAACCTATTCTTCAGGAAAATTACTTTGATGTAAAAATCATTAAAATCATAATTTGTTTCATTCTACACAGTAAGCTAAAAGTAACCTATTCTTCAGGAAAATTACTTTGATGTAAAAATCATTAAAAACAAATTTGTTTCATTCTACACAGTAAGTAAAAGTAACCTATTCTTCAGGAAAATTACTTTGATGTAAAAATCATTAAAAACATAATTTGTTTCATTCTACACAGTAAGTAAAAGTAACCTATTCTTCAGGAAAATTACTTTGATGTAAAAATCATTAAAAACAAAATTTGTTTCATTCTACACAGTAAGTAAAAGTAACCTATTCTTCAGGAAAATTACTTTGATGTAAAAATCATTAAAAACATAATTTGTTTCATTCTACACGGTAAGCAAAAGTAACCTATTCTTCAGGAAAATTACTTTGATGTAAAAATCATTAAAAACATATTTGTTTCATTCTACAGTTAAGAAAAGTAACCCCTATTCTTCAGGAAAATTACTTTGATGTAAAAATCATTAAAAACATATTTGTTTCATTCTACACAGTAAGCAAAAGTAACCTATTCTTCAGGAAAATTACTTTGATGTAAAAATCATTAAAAACATAATTTGTTTCATTCTACACAGTAAGTAAAAGTAACCTATTCTTCAGGAAAATTACTTTGATGTAAAAATCATTAAAAACATAATTGTTTCATTCTACACAGTAAGCAAAAGTAACCTGTATATTCTTCAGGAAAATTACTTTGATGTAAAAATCATTAAAAACATAATTTGTTTCATTCTACACAGTAAGAAAAGGAACCTATTCTTCAGGAAAATTACTTTGATGTAAAAATCATTAAAAACATAAATTTGTTTCATTCTACACAGTAAGTAAAAGTAACCTATCTTCAGGAAAATTACTTTGATGTAAAAATCATTAAAAACATAATTTGTTTCATTCTACACAGTAAGTCAAAAGTAACCTATTCATCAGGAAAATTACTTTGATGTAAAAATCATTAAAAACAAATTTGTTTCATTCTACACAGTAAGTAAAAGTAACCTATTCTTCAGGAAAATTACTTTGATGTAAAAATCATTAAAAACATAATTGTTTCATTCTACACAGTAAGTAAAAGTAACCTATTCTTCAGAAAATTTCTTGATGTTTCATGTAAACTAATTTGTAATTTCACATAAAAAAGTTAGACTGGTCATTGGAAATACTCGGAAATTTTAAAAGTCAATCATTAAAATTTCAAAGTACATATTTGTCGATTATGTGAAATCATCATATTTTGTATTCCCAAAAATCGTGCACCTATTCAGGTTACTTTGATTAAAATCAAAAAAGCCAAATGTTTCATTCTAATTTAGGGCCTGCTTCTCGGAAATTACTTGATTAAAATTATTAAAACAATATTTGGATTTAGATTCTCACAGGGCAAATCCTTCAGAAAAAAGTAAAAATCAAAAAAACAAAGAAGTAAAAGTATTTTACCTGTTTTTCCCTTCAAAATTACAGTAAAAATCATTAAAACATTTTGCATTGCAGAATTTAAAGGAACATTCTCAAAATATTTGAAGTAAAATCATTAAAATTGTTTTCAATTTAACGTGGGACTTTACTATAGAAAACATTGGATGTAAATATTTAAACAATGTGCATTAAATGTACAAGTAAAATGTTTGAATTATTTGATTAATCATTAAAAACATAATTTGTTTCATTCTACACAGTAAGTAAAAGGAACCTATTCTTCAGGAAAATTACTTTGATGTAAAAATCATTAAAAACATAATTTGTTTCATTCTACACAGTAAGTAAAAGGAACCTATTCTTCAGGAAAATTACTTTGATGTAAAAATCATTAAAAACATAACTTGTTTCATTCTACACAGTAAGTAAAAGTAACCTATTCTTCAGGAAAATTACTTTGATGTAAAAATCATTAAAAACATAATTTGTTTCATTCTACACAGTAAGTAAAAGGAACCTATTCTTCAGGAAAATTACTTTGATGTAAAAATCATTAAAAACATAACTTGTTTCATTCTACACAGTAAGTAAAAGTAACCTATTCTTCAGGAAAATTACTTTGATGTAAAAATCATTAAAAACATAACTTGTTTCATTCTACACAGTAAGTAAAAGTAACCTGTATATTCTTCACAACTTTTCCTGTCATGTTTCAGTGACGTACTTTGAAGAATTTCATTAACAAAAAATGATTAGAAGCGGTCATGGAAATAGTGCTCGGAAATTTTAAAAGTCAACCATTAAAATTTCAAATGTTACATAGTTTGTCGTTATGTGGAAGTCAGTCATTTTTTAGTAGATGGCCAAAATCGTCCATCCTCATTGAGGTTTGCCTGTCATTTCCACTTCAAAGCCCTAGCCAAAGTTACATGTCATAATTTAGGCTCTGCTTCTCGACAGCTTTATCTGGAATTATTATTGCAACAACAATATTGTGGCAATGATAGATTCTCACAAGGGCAACTCTTGCGAATAAAAAGAAAAAAAAAGAAAAGAAAGAAGAAAACAGTATTCTGTCCCTTTTTTCCTTCCACAACATACAGAATACATACAATGTACAACATTTTATGCATTGGAGATTTCAAAGTGAACATCAATATTTAAGTACATGCATAAAATTGATTTTCAATAACTGTTCTCTACTAAGAAAACATTGGCATGTAGTTATTTCACTGAGCATTAAAATGGACAAGTAAAAGTTTATTTTGCCATT
>JAPXFY010000032.1:24956855-24964355 GCA_030674185.1 Monoplex corrugatus
TGATGACTGGACAGAACAAATTGTCTGGTAAAAAGTACAAAATGGAGCAAAACAGAAGCCTTTGAGAGAAACAATGCAAGAACAAGAAGAAGGAGAAAGATTGGTGATGTCTGGGTATCAGTTCTCTAGATATATGCAGTCAGAGGACCCTTGCAGAGCGCTGTGTCAACGTTTAGGTCCTTCAATGAGAAGGTCGTGTGTTTCCAAATCAGGTGATGCATTTCGTTCTGTGTAGAGCTCATCAGAACTGCCACCTGATATGGCAACAGGAGACTGACATCCACACACATGGGGAGGAAACTAAGAACCATGCAGAGAGCACATGAAAGAATCATGCTTGGTATCATCTGGAAAGATCGCAAAACGGCTCAGTGGATCAGAGAAAGCACAAACGTGCGAGACATCCTGGAAACCATCAACAAACTGAAATGGAACTGGGCAAGACATCTCACCCGGAGAATGGACAAGCGTTGGACGAGCAAAACCACGCTCTGGATACCAAGAGACGGCACTCGCAATAGAGGAAGACAGAAAACTAGATGGAGAGAAGACCTAGATGGATTTGACAAGAACTGGAGAGGAAAAGAGCTGGAAGAAGTGAATGGAAGCAGCTGGGAAAGGCCTACATCCAACAACGGGACAAAAGTTAAGATAGCCAAATTCTAGAAAGTGTAGACAAGTTTTCTAAATGGCTAACAGAGCACCTAGAGCATGTAGAAGAAAGAATTTGCTCTAAGGGCATTAGTTTGTTGGCTTATCGATAACATACTGCTCTAAAGGAAAGACATTCAAAGAGAAGTATAAGGAAAATTAATCTGTAATCTAAGGAAGCATCTTGTGATTCAATAGTTGTAAAATCAGAATGACCATCAGGGAATGACTATAAAGTAAGACGAATGTACCCAGACTGACATAGCCCCAAGACGGTTGTCTCCTGGAAAAGTGAAAACAAACAGCAAGGTCTGTTGGCAAACCACAACACAGTCTATTGAACATAATAACTACCTGGCTGAACCTATCTCTCAGTGAAAAAAAGCTACTTACTGCGTAGCTGTCATCGGCGATCCGGCCGACTTCTTCAGCGCAACTGCTGGGTTGAGAACTGGCTTCAGTGCGCACCGCCGTGAGCGAACTCACGACAGTGCGACTGAATAAGTGAGGAGTACACCGATGGCAGGTTGTATCGGCCCCGGTCACGGTTGAGGGTGGGGTTCCTTGCGGCGATGTAAACTGCCTCCTTTACTCCCCTCTGGAACCATCTTGCTTCTTTGTCGAGAACTTGCACACTGTCCTTTTCAAAGTGGTATTGGGTGTGGGTCAGATGTTCTCCCACTGGAGAGGACTCACGTTTGTGTTCTTTTAATCTTTTGTGCAAGTTGCGCTCAGTTTCGCCAATATAACTATGGTCACAGTCCTGGCAGTCTATCTTGTATATCACCCCTGATGTGTCCAATTTGTCTGTTTTGTCTTTGGGTGGACTAACTGGCTTCTGATGGTGTTGGTGGGCTTGGCGTGGACACTGACTCGCAATTTCCTGATCTTCCTGCTGAGAGCCTCAGTGACGCCCTGACGTATGGCATGGAGACGTGCCATCTCGAAGGGGTTGGCCGTTCAGTGGAGGGGTGGGGTATGGTTTTCTTGCCCCCCGGAATATCCCAGCCTACTTCTGGTATCCCAACACACTGAGTACTTTCTTGATGTACTGCACCTCTTCTTCTCTAGCGGTGTCGATAGAGCAGATGGTCTTCGCTCAGTGGGTGAGGGTGCGGATTACTCCAAGCTTGTGTTCCAGTGGCTGGTGACTGTCGAATTGTAAGTACTGGTCCGTGTGGGTCGGCTTCCTATAAACGGAGAAGGCGAGGCCTGTCTCCATCTGGGTGATGCAGGTATCCAACATCGCGGTGCTGCCGTTCTCTTCTACCTTATTGGTGAGCTTGATGGCAGGGTGTTGGTTGTTGAGATGGTTCGTGAAGTCTTCTACCACCGATCTTTTCAGTACAGTCATAGTGTCGTCCATGTAGCGGCCCCAGTAGCGTGGAGGAGTGTAGAACGACGCCAAAGCTTTCTCCTCGAAATTTTCCATAAAGAGGTTGGCGACAGTGGGACTCATGGGAGACCCCATGGCTGCACCCTCGGTCTGTTGGTAGAGGTGTCCTTCAAAGTCTATTGAACTGTTAAATTGGACGGACTTGCAGGGTAGCTGAGGACAGAGAGGGTGGAGGTGTACTTGCAGTGACAAGGGATAGATTTGTATGGGGGCCATGATCGCCAACGCCATGCAGCAGGACACATGGTGATGATGTTGTTCTGCAATGGCCTTCTGGACTAGTATCTGCCACTTTTCTGTCTTAGCTAGTTGTTCTGGCACTATGAATCTGAATTGAATCAAGGGGCGTTACCTGGTGTGTTGAGTAGGAGGAATGAACAGCATAGGGTCAATATGTTATAACTAGATCTTTCAAAAAAAAGGAAGTATCCTTTAACTTGATAGCATCAAAATAGGAGAGCACCGTGATCTATCTTACTTGGATTTTCCCCGATTTTTAGAGAGCCTAGGCGTCCGTAGAATGTTCGTCATATTTCAGAATGAAATTATACAAACATAGGCTGTTAACTAACGTGTTGAAATAATTTCAGTAAATTTCATTCTGAACTGTGTCTTCTGTGAGATTACATAATGTTCTGCTGGCTTATGTACTATTTGCAGCGTGACTCAGAAGGAGAAGAAAGTATCTGCAGAGAAAATCAATGGTCTGATACCGTATCATACAGCACTGCAGGATTGTATGGTAGAAACATAGATTGATGTTGCTAAAAAAAATAGTGTTGATAAACTGTGTACGAGAGGATCTCTATGCTTATCCTAACGTTTCATAAAGTACCACAGGATTGTCTGGCAGAGAAGTATATTGGCACCTAAACAGAGGATGTTTTGGGTACTGATCCTATGGAGTGGAGCCAGCTGGTTGTTGCAATGATGATCAATGTGCAGGATCCCATTCCATATAAGTTGATAGAATATGATTAATTGGGAACACCTTGATGATTATTTACTTGATTTTGCTGTTGTTTCTGTCGGCGAATATATTTGACTTTCAGTCCCATCATACTGCAGAGGTTTTCTACTGTAGATACGAGTTTGGTGCAGAGAAATGACACTGATCTGGTCTACGCTGTTTCTGTGCACTGAATGATAGGCGTGTAATGCTTTGCCATTGAAGCAGTGCAGAAGATTGGACACTTGTCTAGGAGTTACCACAATAAGTTCAGAAAGTATAGGCGGAACATAGTGCACCACTACAAATAGTCTTCTATTGGACTGAAGTGTAGAGTTATGATGATAACTTCAGGGATGGTGATGGGAACATAGCACACTACTGATAAATTGATGCCCTTAGATATGCGTATTGTATATTATCAATAAGCGAACAAATTAATGCCTTCAGAAATGTGTAATACATGTTATCGATAAGCCAACAAATTCATGCCCTTAGAAATGTGTAATGTATGTTATCGATAAGCCAACAAACTAATCCCTTAGAAATGTGCAATGTATGTTATCGATAAGCCAACAAATTAATGCCCTTAGAAATGTGTAATGTATGCTATCAATAAGCCAACAAAATTGTGCCCTAAGAGTGCAATGTATGTTATCGATAAGCCAACAAATTAATGCCCACGAAATGTGTAATGTATGTTATCGATAAGCCAACAAATTAATGCCTTTAGAAACGTGTAATGTGTGTTATCAATAAGCCAACAAAATAATGCCCTAAGAGTGTAATGTATGTTACGATAAGCCAACAAATTAATGCCCTACGAAATGTGTAATGTATGTTATCGATAAGCCAACAAATTAATGCCTTTAGAAATGTGTAATGTATGTTATCAATAAGCCAACAAATTAATGTCTTTAGAAACGTGTAATGTATGTTATCAATAAGCCAACAAAATAATGCCCTAAGAGTGTAATGTATGTTACGATAAGCCAACAAATTAATGCCCTGCGAAATGTTAATGTATGTTATCGATAAGCCAACAAATTAATGCCCTTAGAAATGTGTAATGTATGTTATCAATAAGCCAACAAAAAATGCCCTAAGAGTGCAATGTATGTTATCGATAAGCCAACAAATAATGCCCTACGAAATGTGTAATGTATGTTATCATAAGCCAACAAATTAATGCCTATCGAAATGTATAATGTATGTTATCGATAAGCCAACAAATTAATGCCTACGAAATGTATATGTATGTTATCAATAAGCCAACAAAATTAATGCCCTACGAAATGTATATGTATGTTATCGATAAGCCAACAAATTAATGCCCTACGAAATGTATAATGTATGTTATCGATAAGCCAACAAATTAATGTCTTTAGAAACGTGTAATGATGTTTATCAATAAGCCAACAAAATAATGCCCTAAGAGTGTAATGTATGTTACGATAAGCCAACAAATTAATGCCCTACGAAATGTGTAATGTATGTTATCGATAAAGCCAACAATTTAATGCCTTTAGAAATGTGTATGTATGTTATCATAAGCAAAAATTAATGTTTTAGATTTCGTGTATGTATGTTTATCATTGCCAACATTTTTATTGTCTTTAGAATATCGTGTAATGTATGTTTTCATTCAGCCACAATAAATATGCCTAGAGGCATGTATGTTCACGATAAGCCAACAAATTATATGCCCTTACGAAATGTATAATGTATGTTCGATAAGCCAACAAATTAATGCCTTAGAAATGTTAAGTATGTTATCAATAAGCCAACAAAATGATGCCCTAAGAGTGTAATGTATGTTACGATAAGCCAACAAACTAATGCCCTACGAAATGTGTAATGTATGTTATCGATAAGCCAACAAATTAATGCCTTTAGAAATGTGTAATGTATGTTATCAATAAGCCAACAAATTAATGTCTTTAGAAACGTGTAATGTGTGTTATCGAGAAGCCAAAAAATTAATGCCCTTAGAAATGTGTAATGCATGTTATCAATATAAAAAACGCTCTAGTGTGATGAAGCAAGAGTCTTGAACTGCCAGTTTAGTTTGAGTCAGTTCCTGATATTTTGCTCAAGTTTCTGAGGGAAATAATCTGATGAGTGTTTTTTGTTTGTTCGTTTGTTTGTTTGTTTTGTTTTTTGTTTGTTTGTTTTGTTTTTTGTTTTGGTTTGTTTTTTATCTTGTTGTTTTGTTTTCACTTCCTCCCAGCAATAACACCCCCTTTCCTGAAGGATATACCTTCACACGTTACACCACTGGCTTCCTATGTTCTCCTTTGCAATGTCACAAACAATCATCAACATTAATTAATGGCATCAGTCAGCTAAAAAAAAGATTTAAAAGGCATGAGCCAAACGCCAAGTCTCATCCAAGCAAACTCTATAATAAGGCATTGAATTGTAAACAATCATAAAGTATGATTTTTTAACGAAACTTGACTAAAAAAACATTGGGCAGTTATTCACTATTGACGTCTGTTTTCTTACCCTTTGAGTTGCCGTTTATGCATTACCATCATCATGATATGTGCCCTGCCGCCTGGCGTAGGCGATCATGACCCTCCATAAGAATTTATCCCTTGTCATTGCAAGTTCATCTCCCACCCTCTCGGTTCTCAACCACTTTGCAAATCCGTCCAATATTTTCCTTGTTTTCCTGTTGTGACTAGGTGCTCTAATTTTTCTTGACTCATAAAATGTCATATGAATGTTGCTTGTCTTGTTTTTCTTGTGCCTGCCTCCTTCAAGACTGTCTCATTTTTGTCTTTTGTTTTCCCTTTGCTGTCCATAATCCTCTTCCTTTTTTGTTTCTTTTTTCTCCTTCAACTCCTTCTCTTCCTTGTCCTCTTTCTGTTTCGTTGTTATGATTTTGTTGTTGTTGTTGTTGTTGTCGTTGAATAAGAAGAACAGGAAGAAGAAGAAGAACTGGAATAGGAAGAGGAAGAAGAGGAAGATGATGATGATGATGATGATGATGACGATGATGATGATGATGATGAGGTATTATTTGGAACATAAAATCAGCTTTAATACAGACTATGGCCAACCTCACACAAATGTCTCCACACATTCTGAAGGGAACACGTCACAATGCCTGGTTCTACAACACCAGGACTTTGTCCCCTGGAACAACCCTGATAATATCATCGATTTCCAGACAGAAGAACTTGTGAGGAAACTGAAAATTTTATTGTTTATGCCCATCACCTTTGTGATCGGTGTGCCTGCTAACGTCATCAACATGGTGGTGTTCTACAAACACGGGTTGAAGGAACGAATCAACGTCTGTCTGTTTGCTCTGTCACTGGCTGATGGTCTCTACCTTGTGGTCAATATGGTGACTGATGGAGAGCAGCTGCCTCTTCTTTTCACCACCAAAAAACAGTGAGGATGTCATTGTTTGTTTTTTGTTGTTTTTAACACACACACACACACACACACACACACACACACACACAAACACACACACACACACACACACACACACACACACACACACACACACACACACACACACACACACACACACACACACACACACACACACACGGCAATTACATCTCAGTCTAAACAAAGTAATTTTGTTTTAAAGGAGGGTCTTTTAAAAAGTGCATGAAATAATGTTTTGGTTTTGAGTTATACATAATGCACAATATGCTTTAGGTTTTAAAAGAATGATAATTGTGATGTGATTATGACAGTCTTTAAAGATTGATTATGATTTTGTGTAATTGTGTATTTGAAGCTTGTACATGTCGTTGGTCAATGCATTCATTTCATTTCTTCTTCATACAAGATGAATCCACATTTTATTATCTTTCAAAAAGATTTTTATCATCTGAACTGCATTGTTAAGTTCATAAGTCACGTCACACAAAAGGCCTCTAATCGTACTTACCTATTATCACAATGTCTTACAGATATGGTCCCATCCGAGAATGGATCCTAAACCATTACCTTTCAGGCTTTTATGGTCTCATCTGGGTTTCTGAAGTTCTCTCAGCCATCGTGGCCTGTGAAAGATGTTTCTGTATAATGCAGCCACTGAAGTCTCAGACAATTCTTCATAGCTCTACCATGACAGTGATAATTGTTGCAGTCTTTATACTGGTCATAGGAGTTCGTCTCATTGTGGATACTCGTTTTTATGTCGTCTGTGCTTACGACCCTGTCAGTGACAAGATCATTAAGACACTGACTGGAAGTAAGTTTTACTACCGGCACAAAAAGGTGCTGGACTTTATAAACATTTTTGTTTATGGCTTGGGAATCCCTTGGGTGGTGATTATTGTGGTAATAACGACAACTGTCATAACGGTCATCAAATTACGTCAGGCTGCTGAATGGCGGGGAGGCATGTCCTCCAGTGGTGGTGGTGTGTCTGCACGGGACATTGCTTTGACCCGGATGTTGGTCGGCAACTCCATCTTTTTCATTGTCTGTGTCATTCCTATTGGCTTCTTCTGGTGAGTAAAAGTTGTTT
>JAPXFY010000032.1:24969355-24971855 GCA_030674185.1 Monoplex corrugatus
GAAGACCAGACAGGAGTGAATTGCAATAGTCAATGCGAGACATTATGAAGGAGAGAACGAGTTTTGCAGTTGTTTCGACAGAGAGATACTTCCTGATCAGCCTTATACGATGGAGATGATAGTAGCAAGATCTGGCAGTTTGAGAAACAAAGTTGTTCATAGACAGGGTAGAGTCAATGCAGACACCAAGGTTTTTAGCTGAATCAGAAATTGGGACTGATGTGTTACATAATGGGAGAGAAAGAGGAGGCAGCTGAGAAAGTTTCTGACGGGTGCCAATGAGGATAGCTTCTGTCTTGTCGTCATTAAGCTGAAGTTTGTTGAACGCCATCCAGTTCTTAATGTCCGAGTAACACTCAGTGGTGCGAGTCAACAGGCGCTGTGTATATTATCAGGTGAGTCACTTACGGAACTGTTTCACACTATGTCTACGTTTTCAAAATATGCAGAAGTACTTCTTTTTAAAAATCACACACACACACACACACACACACACACACACACACACACACACACACACACACACACACACACACACACACACACACATACACACACACACACAGACACACAGACACACAGACACACACACACACACACGCCTGAGCACTCGCGCGCGCGTGTGCGCGCACACACACACACACACACACACAATCACACACACACACACACACACACACACACACACACACACACACACACACACACACACACACAGACAAAAACAGAGACAGAGACAGAGACAGAGACACAGATACAGCCAGAAAGAGAAGAAAGACACAGAGACAGACAGACACAGAAAGACAGCCAACTGAACACACAGGAAGCTGGTGAACAGGTGGGGAAGTGATAGGGTTACGTTTTTGCAGCTGGTGGATAGGGTGGGGGAGTGAAGGGGTGAAGTAAGACATACTGATTTAGGAGTTAGAAATTACATCAAAAGCATGCGTGACAGAGGCAGACACACATAAACTGGCATAGGCCTCTTACCCTGGCTACTAGAGGCAGGGGCTGAAGAACTGGCTGTAAGAAACAGTAGTCACTCTGCAATCATCATCAAGTGCCCTGCCGCATGGCGTTGGCGATCATGGCCCTCCATATGCATCTATCCCTTGTCGCTGCAAGCACGTCTCCCACCCTCTCTGTCCTCAGCCACCCTGCAAATCCGTTCATTATTTTCTCCAAGGGTCTACCTCGTGTTCTCTTTCCCTCCAGATTTCCTGTTGTGACCAGGTGTTCTAATTCCCCTTTCCTCATAAAGTGGCCTATAATGTTGCTGGGCATTTCCTAATCTTTCTTATCAATGATCTTCTTGTGTCTGAATCCATCAAGACTGTCTTGTTTGTTTTCTTTGTTGACCATGGAACTCTCAACATTCTGGAACCAGAAGAACAAGTAAACCAAAAAGAACGCGTATTCAGTTCAAAAAGACTAAAACTTCCCTGCCGCCTCGTCCAGTGGATAAAAAGGGACCATTTAACATCAGGAAGTGTGTTCTTGAATGTTATGTAGAACCGATACTGTTATACAGTTGTGAGGCATGGACTATCAACACGCAAAGCCAGAAGAACAAGTAAACCAAAAAGAACTCGTACCCCTACCCATCTATTATGCTGTCCAACACATTATAAATGGTCCCTTTTTATCCACTGGACGAGGTGGCAGGGAAGTTTTTGTCTTTTCGTTATTATCCGTTGTTTGGTGTCTGTTTGTGATCGTGCATTCGCGCTTGACAAAGGCCGGTTGGCCGAAAATTTGCGCTTGTCTTGTCTTGCTATATTGAATACGCGTCCTTTTATATTTACTTGTTCTTCTGGTTCCTGTTTGCTTGGACGCAGGCAGTCCTACTTATTTTGGATCTCAACATTCTTCTTAGAAACCACATTTCGGCTGCCTCAATCTTGTTCTGGTTTTGCGTGTTGACTGTCCATGCCTCACAACTGTATAACAGTATCGGTTCTATATAACATTCAAGAACACTCTTCCTGATGTTAAATGATAGACATTTGTTGGTAAGAATGCTTTTCATCTTCTTTAATGCTGGTTTCTGCTGGCTATTTCTGATGTGCATCTGCCATCTGGTGAGACGACCGTTCCCAGATATTTAAACTTATCAACCTGTCTCAAAGTTGTGCCATTCACTTTCTTTTTTCACTGTACACTGTGTTTGCAAAGTGCAGTACAACACGTGTGGGGTGAAGATGTATCTGGTCAGGAGAGGGCAGTGAACTCAGTCTGTTCTCTACAGGGACAACTTTCGACAAGGACTGCTTCGGATATAAACACTATTCAGCACTTGGGTCGCCCAATCGTTACACTTTTCTGAAGTGGTTTGGGCTGTTGTGAGACAAGGCGATATATAAAGCAGTTATTAATCTTATTGTCACTCCTATTCTTATGCTTCTTATCGTTGTTATTATTGCATCATTATGAAGGAAGTTCATAAAGCTATTAACAATCTTCTCTCTCTCTCTCTCTCTCTCTCTCTCTCTCTCTCTCT
>JAPXFY010000032.1:24974355-24981855 GCA_030674185.1 Monoplex corrugatus
GCTGCTGGATGAGACCCAGAACAACAATGCCTCACCACTGTCCGAACAATCTCTACCCTGCTCCAGACGTCACCACACAGTAGCCATTTTGACATACCGAATGGCAAGGCAGCGAGATGATAAACCCCGTAACACAGCAATAGAACGCGCACCAGCCAGATCTAGCACAGTTACAGGACCAAGACAGAAACAGACAATGACCGTTCTGTCTGTCTATCTGTCTGTCTGTCTGTCTGTCTGTCTGTCTCTCTCTCTCTGTATTGTGTCTAGCCCTTTTCATTCATAGAGGGTAGATCAGAACACACTGGGGCTCTGACCCAACTTGTCTTAAGGTGACTTCGAGTCACTGTACCTGTGAGTGAATGACAGAGGAGTTAACGTGAACAAACGCAGGCCAGAACTTGTCCACTGAGACAATAGACCTTTCCCTTTCACTGGAGCGATCCTCGAAAACATCCCAATAGACTTGTATACATGTACATCTGGCTTTGCTAAGTGTCTCGCTTACAGTCTAACACAAGTGTGATTGGCTGTGCTGCTAGATGTTGGTTAATCCTAAGCCTTCAGTCGAAAGGCTAGTTTGTCTGGCTTGCCAGACATTGTCAACATCTTGTCTCAGACTGAAGTACAGGTATGGGCCAGTTTCTACCTGAGGGGTTTCTGTGATAGTACTATCAGAAAAGCTGCCAGACCTGATGTTCTAGACAGGCCCATTTTGCTGTTCAGCTGGATTTGACATACCTCTTAAACGATGCCAAGTTTGCCGTCTTTCCGGGCTGTTGTCAGGACTTTCATTGTAGTCATCAGGCCCGATTCCCTTTATTTTATTGTTGTTTAAAGCCCAGCCCACTGCATAGAGCCATATCAGGGCTATAACCGCTTCAAAAGCATACAAAACTTCAAGAGGAAAAATGGAAAGAAAATTAAGTACACACATCAACGCATTCGCGCATATAATCTGAGGACATGTGCCCGGTGTTGACCACTCCATCCAATTTATCACACAGGGGATTTAAAAACATACCTAAAAACAAATTCAAATATACCTAAGGACACCAAAATATATTTAAAGCAGACATAAATTACCTAAAATTGCTTCTGCGTATCTCACCTCCCTAGAGCCAAAACTGCATTTAATACATGTACCTAATTATCAGTCCTTAGAAAAAGTATGTAAGACTGTATTAAACTATGCTGGTGAATGGACCAGCAAGGCAGAAAATGATAGGAAGAAATGACAGAAAGCAAAGGAACATGAGAGAAAAAAGAGCGTGACACAAAAGAGGAAATTTCTAGGACATAATTTCTCTAAAGATCCCACTGCGGTTGAAAATCGTGAGGAGCAGAGCATTGCCCAGCTGCCTTGGTATAAAACATTGGAGAGAGAGGTTGATTTCCCAGGTCCACCCCTTGAATACCTATTAGCCTTGTTGCCTTTCTGAAGTCTTGGTAAAAAAAATTAATATGAGTATGAATTTGAAGCGATGGAGACGGGATGGGCGCCGTCCTCGTGGTGCTGGCCCGGGAAAAGTTGAGGTCTCTGCTACCTCACTCCTCTACGATGTCAGGGTTATGGGACTATCTAGGTAGGACCTCAGGATCGGCCAGCTCTTGGGTTTATGTACAGGTTTAAGGCTTGTGCCGTGATCATTCTGGATTTTCTCCATTACATGGCTCCTGTCACGATAGTGCTTATGGAATTCATTCCAAGCGCGGAGACGTCATCTTGAGAAATTGAAAGTGAAACTGAAACAGACGTCTGTAGCTGTCTCTCCCCAGGTGCTGATAGTGATAGTAGCATACTTCAGGTCACGTTCGCAAGCGTCTCTTTATCACAAAAGTAGGCGCCCTGTGGGACGTAATACTGCAGCAAGTTCTCCATAAAGGATCTTTCAGGATGTGACCATCCTACACGTGGTAGATATGGCTAAGCCTGAGCAGTCGTCGATGTATGCAGAGGCATATGCTAGCATGAGGAATCCATATTTAAAATCCTCGCGAGAGCAGCAACGACATCAGTGTCGTCCAGGCTGGAATCTTCATGCAAAGGATACGAACATCTCCATGAAACACAAGATCAGGCTCTTATGTGCATTGGTATATTTCACCTTTCATTATTCATGCCAGACATGAACTCTCACAACAGATTTCGAAAGACAAATCTGAGCCATGTAAATGTATTAAGTGTTATCTGAAGATCTGAAGATCTGAAGATACTACACATCAGACAAACTGATCATATCATTTAAGAATAAATCCGTTATACAATCAAGCTGCACATTGGTGTATAGATAGATATATAGATAGATAGATAGATAGATAGATAGATAGATAGATAGATAGTCAGTAAAAAAACAAGGAATCCCCTTCTGCAAAATAACTGAATAGCACAGCATTGAGACAGGTTGATAAGTTTAGATATCTGGGAATGGTCATCTCACCAGACGGCAGATGCATAGTAGAAATAGCCATCAGAATTGGCCAAGCTAAAACGGCATTCAAGAAAATGAAAAGCCTTCTTACCAACAAATGCCTATCAATTAACATCAGGAAGAGAGTTCCTGGATGATATGTAAAACCGATACTGTTGTATGTATGTGAAGCATGGACAGTTAACACACAAAGTCAGAACAAGATTGAGGCAACTGAAATGTGGTTTCTAAGAAGAATGTTGAGAGTTCCATGGACAGCAAAGAAAACAAACGAGACAGTCTTGAAGAAGGCAGACTCAACAAGAACATAAATGAGGAAGATCAGGAAAACACAAGTCACATTTATAGGACAATTTATGAGGCATAAGAAAATACAGCACTTAGTCACAACAGGAAAGCTGGAGGGAAAGAGAACACCAGGTTGACCCAGAGAGAAAATATTGGGCAGACTTGCAAAGTGGCTGAGGACAGAGAGGGTGGGAAATGTACTTGCAGCGACAAGGGACAGATTCGTATAGAGGGCCATGATCGCTCACGCCATGCTGCAGCGCACATCATGATGATGATGATGCATGTATGTACGTATGTATGTACGTATGGAGGGAGGGAGGGAAAGAGAGCACCAGGTAGACCCAGGGAGAGGATGCTGGACGGACTTGCAGAGTGGCTGGGGATGAGGAGGGTGGGGGAGATGCTGGGGGCAACGAGAGATAGAGATGGTTGGAAGTCCATGGTCGCCAACGCCATGCGGCAGGGCACCTGATGATGATGATGATGTATGTATGTATGTATGTATGTATGTATGTATGTATGTATGTGTGTATGTATGTATGTATGTATGTATGTGTATATGTATGTATTTATGTATGTATGTGTTATGTATATGTGATGACATACAATAAACTTCCGCTTAACGACAAGACAGAAGCTATCCTAATTGGCACCCATCAGAAACTTTCTCAGCTGCCTCCTCTTTCTCTCCATTATGTAACATATCAGTCCCAATTTCTGATTCAGCTTAAAACCTTGGTGTCTACCTTGACTCTACCCTCTCCATGAACAACTTTGTTTCTCAAACTGCCAGATCTTGCTACTATCACCTCCATCGTATAAGCCTGATCAGGAAGTATCTTTCTGTCAAAACAACTGCAAAAATCGTTCTCTCCTTCATAATGTCTCGCATTGACTATTGCAATTTACTCCTGTCTGGTCTTCCTGCCTCCACCATTCACATCCTACAGCGCATTCAAAACAATGCTGCACGCCTTGTACTCAAAAAGAAAAAAGCTGACCACATCTCTCCTCTCCTGGCACAACTTCACTGGCTCCCTGTATCAAAGCGCATACAGTACAAACTAGACACCATCTGCTACAAAAGCCTCAATATGCAGCCCCGATTACCTGTCAAGCCTACTTGAGATCTATGTTCCCTCACGTACCCTCCGCTCTGCCACCGATCCTCTCACTTTTCGCTTTCCACGCACTAAGCTCATACCTATGGTCCACGTGCCTTCTCTGTTTCTGGTCCACTCTCCTTGAACAAACTTCCTCTCTCAGTCCGTCAGCAACCTACTTTTGTCTCCTTCAAGTCTGCTCTCAATACTCACCTTTTCTCCTCTGCATAAAATCCTGACCTCACTCAACCCCCCACTGCAGCCTGTCTCCACTCGGTGTGGAATCACATTGTAATATATATTTGTATATAATATGTTCTCTATAATTTTCCATTGCTTTTCTTCTTTTTCCCCATTTATAGCCGTGTGTGTGTGGTGTGTGTGTGTGTGTGTGTGTGTGTTGTGGTGTTTGTGTGTGTGTGTGTGTGTGTGTGTGTGTGTGTGTGTGTTTTGTGTGTGTGTGTGTGTGTGTGTGTGTGTGTGTGTGTGTGTGTGCGCGTGTGTGCGCATTCGTGTGTATGTGTATGTTCAGCGCTTAGATTTGATTTCTATCAAGATTTTGCGCAATACAAATATTGTAATTATCATTATTATTATTATTACTATATATATATATATATATATATATATATATATACATGTATGTATGTACATGTGCATGTATATCATCATCATCACCATCAAGTGCCCTGCCACATGGCGTTGGCAATCATGGTCTTCCATCTATTTCTATCCCTTGTTGCTGCAAGCACATTTTCCACCCTTTCTGTCTTCAGCTACTCTGCAAGTCCGTCCAATATTTTTCCCTGGGTCTACCTGGTACTCTCTTTCCCTCCAGCTTTCCTGTTGTGACCAGGTGCTCCAATTCCCCTTTCCTCATAAAATGGCCTATAAATGTTGTATGCAGATAGATACATAAAAAGATAAATACATACATACATACATAGGTACATACATACAGACACTATAAACATATACATATAGATGTGTACATAGCTGTCTCCGGGTATGCATACACGCGCCCGAGCGTGTGTGTGTGTGTGTGTGTGTGTGTGTGTGTGTGTGTGTGTGTGTGTGTGTGTGTGTGTGTGTGTTCTCTTTCCCTCAAGTTTTCCTGTTGCGACCAGGTATTCTAGTTCCCTTTTCCTCGTTAAATGTCCTATAAATGTTGCTTGTCTTTTCCTAATCTTCTTTATCAATGATCTACTTGTGTCTGCCTCCTTCAAGCCTGTCTCGTTTATTTTCTTTTCTTGTCCATGGAACTCCCAACAATCTTCTCAGAAACCTCATTTCATTTGCCTCAATTTTGTTGTGACTTTGCGAGTTGTCTTCGCCTCACAATCGTATGACAGTATCCGTTCTGTATAACATTGAAGGAATCTCTCCCTGATGTTAAATGATAGGCATGCGCGCGCGCGTGCGTGCGTGCGTATGTATGTGTGTGTGTGTGTGTGCGCGTTGTGTTCTGTGTGCGTAAACAGAAAATAAATCAATATGTGGAATGCATGAGCATTTTTAATATCACAAACATCACTAGGTAAAACGATAATTGCCCTAAGTGTATTGATGGGCACACATAGAACCATGCATTGGCCAGGTAAGATCTAAAATGTATTCTCTCTCTCTCTCTCTATGTATATATATATATATATATAGGTAGAAAGAAACTCTAGGGAGAGCTAGACAACAGAAGGTCTTCAGAGAAGTAACCCCCTTTAGACAAGTGTTTTCGGCCCTGAATTCCTTACACTCTCGGGGGGCCGGGCCACATCCAGGTCATGACTCCTGGATGCCCTTCTGCTGTTGTCTATTTTTTTTTTCCCCACGCCGGGGAGCGAATCTGGGCGATTCTGCGCTTCAGAACTGCGGTACGAGGTTTTACCAATGTGCTAACGGGGCACACATCATCTGTAGGGAATTTAATCCTTATGAAGTTCACTTTTGGTTCCTCCTTGCCCAGATCCAGCTTGAGCTCCTTTCTGCTGCCTCTGCCATCGCTTTAAGGGCTCTAGTCCTCTTCTTCCCAGAAATGGCGAGTTGTTTCATGAGATCATAAGCGGAGGTGCCCACAAACCCTCTTGCCCCGACCTCTATGGCGAAGATTTTGACCCGCAGACCTGCTTTCTTCAGGGTGCTGGCAAGACCGGCGTATTTTTCGGTCTTGTAGATATGTGCTTCTTCCATTCTGCTTTCGTATGGCACAGTGAGTTCTATCAGAATCACTTGTTTCGAGGAGTCAGAGTGGAGAGCGATGTCTGGTCTCATGCCTGTCTTGCTGATGACATCTGGGTAATTTCTCCACTCTGGGAGGTCTGCTGTACACTCCCAGTCGACTGCTCCATCCAGAAGACCCTTTGGCAATGTGCTGGTTGTCATAGCACTTTCGGGCCAGACTTGTTTCCCTCCTGCTTTGTAGAACGTTGTCATAGCAATTGGTGCGTTTGGGGTCATGGTTTTTTCGCTAACCACGTCTGTGATCACTTTCAGAACTTGGTTGTGCCTCCATGTATACCTTCCTTGGGCTAGCGCTACTTTGCAAGAGCTTAGGACATGTTCCACTGTTTGTTTCTTCTGACAGAGCGGACATGCTGGGTCGTCTGATTTCCCCCATTTCACTAAGTTTGCATTCGAGGGGAGCAGGTCATATACAGATCTGAGGAGGAAGCTTATCCTTAGAGGAGCCATGTGCCTCATATCGTTCCAGCTGAGACTTCTTTGGAGTGCACTGTCCCATGTTGTCCATTGCCCCTGTTGACCTTGCTGGACTGCCTTCTGCACTCTTTTGACATCTTCTTCTTCCTTCAACTCCTGTATGATCATGTCTCTTAATTCCTTCCCTTTGGCTTTGGACCACCACTGCATTTTTGTTGCTCCCAGTCCCTGTCTGTTGGTTTGCGTGTGTCCAATTATTTCTTTGATGCTGAGGTTTCTCTTGGCATTGTTTACAGCCTCTTGGACTTTCCACTTTCTGCCAGTTCTCAGCTTTGGATGAACTGATCTCACGATATTGTCTTCCGATTCCTCCAGCATGCTCAACAGTCTTGCTTTTCCAACTTTGTATTCCTCCACTATGGATTTGAGAGGTAGCTTCAGCATTGCTTGACGACAGTAGAATGCAACATCAGTGAGACCAGGTGGGACACCGAGCCATTTTCTTGTGTATTTGTTGATTTTGGCTTCCATTGCTTCGACTGTGCTGGTGCAAATGTCATAGATTAGCAGTGGCCACAGCAGCTTTGGTATCAGCATGAACTGTAGACACCAGACTTTGTATTTGCCTGGCAGTCCGCAGTTATCTATTTTCTTCAGGCCTTCTTCTGCTGTTTGCTTGGTTTCACATCCCCTTTGTGTGTCTTTCAGGGAGTCATCATACCATCTTCCGAGACTTTTTACTGGCTCTTCTGTGACAGTAGGGATGGCTTGGTTGGCTACCATGAATTTGACTGAATCTGCCACTTTTCCTTTTCGCAGTGAGAGACTTCGGGATTTCTTAGGTTTGAACCTCATTCTTGAAGAGGCCACCAGCTCATCCAGCTGCTTTAAGATTTGGTGGTCTCTTCCTCATCCGTGGACAAGACTGTTGTGTCATCCATGAAAGCTTTCAGAGGAGGCATCTGGTATCCATCTCCCAGATTCACTGGACCTGAACTCTTCATTGCAGCTTTCAAGATGAC
>JAPXFY010000032.1:24986855-24996855 GCA_030674185.1 Monoplex corrugatus
TTGCTGGCTTATTACTGTTGCAGTTTGAGTCAGAAGGATAAGAAAATATTTGCGAAAAAATCAATGCACTGATATCGTTTCATACAACACTGCAGGATTGTATGGCAGAAACATAGATTGATATCGCTAAAAAATATAGTGTTGATAAATTGTGTATAAGAGGATCCGTATGCTGATCCTAGCGTTTCGTACATTACCACAAGATTGTTTGGTAGAAAAGTCTATTGGCAACTACACGGAGGATATTTTGGGTACTGATCCCATGGAGTAGAGCCAGGTGGTTGTTGCGATGACAATCAATGTGAAGGATTCCATTTCATGTACTGTGGTAATATCTGATTAATTGAGAACACCTTGACGATTGTTTACTTGATTTTGCTGTTGTTTTGCTGGTGAATATATTTGATTTTCAGCCCCATCATACCGCAGAGGTTTTCTACTGTAGATACGACTTTGATGCACAGAAATGACACTGATCTTATCTACGCTGTCTCTTTGCATTGAATGATAAGAATGTAATGCCATGCCACTGAAGCAGCGTAGAAGATTAGACACTTGTCTAGGAGTTACCACAATAAGTTCAGAAAGTGTAAGAGGAACATAGCGCACCACTACAAATAGTCTTCTATTGGACTGAAGTGTAGGAGTATAATGATAACTTCAGGTACAATGATGGGAACATAACACATACTGATACACCCCTTGGCCAAGCCAACAAATTAATGCCCATAGAATTGTGTAATGCATGTTATCAATAAGCCAACAAATTAATGTCCTTTGAGATGTGTAATGTATGCATAATAAGCCATGAAATTAATGCCCGAAGAAATGTGTAATGTATGTTATCAATAAGACAAAAAACGAATGCCTTTACAAATGTGTAATCTATGTTATCAATAAGCCAACAAATTAATGTCCTTAGAAATGTGTAATGTATTTTATCAATAAGCCAACAAATGTGTACTCTTAGAAATGTGTAATGTATGTTATCAATAGGCCAACATATTCATACCCTTAAAATGTGTAATGTAGGTTTCAATAAGCCAACAAGTTATCGCTCTTAGAAATGTGTAATACAGGTTATCGATAAGCCAACAAATTAATGCCCTTAGAAATATGAAATGAATGTTATCAATATAAAAAAAACGCTGTAATGTAATCAAGCAAGTGTTTTGAACTGCCAGTTTAGTTTGAGTCAGTTCCTAGTATTTTGCTCAAGTTTCTGAAGGGAACAATCTGATGAGTGTTTTGTTGTTGTTTTTTTTTTTTCATTTCCTCCCAGCATTACACACCTCCTTTCTGCAGGAATACCTTCACACATCACATTACTAACTTCCTGCTTCTCCTGTGCAATGGCTTTCCATGTCACAAACAATCATCAACATTTATTAAATGGCATCAGTCAGCTAAGAGAAAGGTTTAAAAGACAGTTGCCAAATGCATAGATAGAGCACTAAACGATTCCCATCCAAGCAAGTCTACAATAGGGCATCAAATTATAAACAATCATAATTTATTACTTTTGAACGAAGCATGACCAAAACACCATTGGGCAGTTATTCACTATTGATGTCTGTCTTTCTACCCTTTGAGTTACCTTTTTTGCATCATCATCATCATCATGTGCCCTGCCACATGACGTTGGCGATCATGACCCTCCATACGAATCTATCCCCTGTTGCTGCAAGTATATCTTCCACCCTCTCTGTTCTCAGCAACCCTGCAAGTCCGTCCAATATTTTCTCCCTGGGTCTACCTGGTGCTCTTTTTCCCTCGTTTTCCTGTTGCGACTAGATGCCCTAATTTCTCTTGACCCATAAAATGTCCTACAAATGTTCCTTGTATTGTCCGACAGAGTTTTACTGGTCAAATTCGGAGGCAAACCTTTTGATATCAACATCATACAGGTGTTTGCACCAACATCCACAAGTACTCAGGAAGAATCGACAACTTCTACGAAGTTTTAGAGATGGCCAAGGTCCAATGTAAATCACAAGAAGTTACAGTCATAATGGGAGATTTTAATGCTAAAGTGGGACAGGATAGGGTGGAGGATATAGTTGGACCTCATGGCCTTGGTACACAAAATTGGAAGAGGGGGAGAGGGGGGAAGCTTGTAGAATGGGTACAGATGAATGAGTTCATAGTAGGAAACACCTGGTTTGAGCAGCCTAACACAAGAAAATGGACCTGGATGAGTCCAGGAGATAATACCAAAAATCAAATTGACTACATCCTGATCAACAAAAGATTTAGAAATTCTTTACTGTCAGCAAAAACACTACCAGGCGCAGACTGCAACAGTGACCACAATCCGGTAGTGGGAAGGTTTAGGCTGAAATTGAGGAAAAGGAAACAGACCAAAAGCAACATCAAACAAACCTTGGACTCTTAAAGTCAGATGAAATGATACGTCAAAAATTTAATGTACATGTTCAAAACAAATTCAGTGCTCTGGAAGACGTTGGTGACAGTGAGGAACAATGGACAAAGTTGACAAATCATATAAATGAAGCTTGTGAAGAAATCCCTAAGGCAAATAGAAAAGCAAAAAAGAGCTTGGTGACTAATGAAATTTTGGGACTGATGGAGGAAAGGAGGAAGGCAAAGAAAATGAGGAGATATACAGGAAGATAAACAAAGAAATCAGGTAAGGTGCAATGAAGCCAAGGAAGCTTGGCTGAACACAAAATGCAAAGAGATAGAAGAACGACACAAAATGGATCCTCAGGGTATGTACAGACGAATTGAAGAAATTGTCCACAGGAAAAATACATGCACATCATACATTGCTTAAAATCAAAAGATGGCACGCTTATCATGGAAAAGAAAATATTAGACAGATGGGGAGAGTGCATTAAAGACCTTTTTGAGGATGACAGAAACGAAGAACACATTATAAAAAAGAACTTTGAAGGACCACCCATAATGAAAGATGAAGTTAGAACAGCATTGAAAAAGATGAAACCAGGAAAAGCCCCAGGACCAGACAACATTACTACAGAGATGATTGAAGCCCTGGAGGAATTTGGCATAGAAAAAATAACAGTCCTCCTAAATGAAATTTATGACACTGGAAAAATCCCCAAAGATATGTCAAAATCAATTTTCATTGCACTTCCAAAGAAGACAGGGGCTATCAGTTTGATGAGTCATGTAACAAAAATCCTGTTAAGAATAATCATGATGAGGACAAGGAATAGAATCAAAAGAGAAATAGCAGAAGAACAGTGTGGATTTGTGGAGGGGAAAGGAACTATTAATGCCATATATATCCTAAGAACTATCATAGAGAGGTCAATTGAGATGAATAAGGATTTGTATTTATGCTTTGTTGACTATACCAAGGCTTTCGATCGGGTACGACATGATGAATTGATCAACCAACTGGAGAGACTCAATGTCGATGGAAAAGATCTACGAATTATCAGGAATATGTACTGGGAACAAACAGCTGCAATGAGAATAGAAAACAATATAAGCTCTTTTCAAAACATCAAAAGAGGAGTCAGACAGGGTTGTGTTTTGTCACCAGATCTGTTTTCACTATATAGCGAAAACATCATGAGAAACCTAGAAGAAGACCCTGGATTAAAGGTTGGAGGGAAAATGATAAACAGCATTCGGTACGCAGATGACACCGTGCTAATTGCAGGAAATGAAAGGGACCTACAATACCTTGTGAATATACTAGAAACAGAAAGCAAAGGTAAGGGGTTGGAACTAAACAGCAGGAAGACTGAAGTCATGGTGATCAGTAAAAAACATGAAATCCCCTCATGCAAAATAACAGCAAATGGCACAACCTTGACACAGGTTAATACTTTTAAATACCTGGGAACGGTCATTTCATCAGACGGCATATGCACATCGGAAATAGCTGGCAGAATCGGCCAAGCCAAAACAGCATTCAAGGAGATGACAAGCATTCTTACCAACAAATGCCTATCCATTAACATCAGAAAGAGAATCCTTGAATGTTATATAGAACCAATACTGTTGTACGGATGCGAGGCGTGGACAGTCAGCAAGCAAAGCCAGAGCAGGATCGAAGCAGCCGAGATGTGGTCTCTCAGAAGAATGTTGATAGTTCCATGGACAGCAAAGAAAACAAACGAGACAGTCTTGATGGAGGCAGACACAAGTAGATCACTCATAAGGAAGATTAGGAAAAGACAGGCAACATTTATAGGCCATTTTATGAGAAAGGGGGATTTGGAGCACCTGGTTCACAAGGGAAAGCTGGAGGGAAAGAGAGCACCAGGTAGACCCAGGGAGAGAATGATGGACGGACTTGCAGAGTGGTTGGGGATGGGGGTGGTGGTGGACATGCTGGGGGCAACGAGAGATAGAGATAATTGGACGTCCATGGTCGCCAACGCCATGCGGCAGGGCACCTGATGATGATGATGATGATGATTGTTCGTATCGTGTCTGCCTCCTTCAAGATTGTCTCGTTTGCTTTCTTTGCTGTTTATAATCCTATTCCTTTCCTGTTTCTCCTTTTTCTTCTTCCAACTCCTTCTCTTGCTGGTCCTCTTTCTGTTTCGCTGTTTATGATTTTGTTTTTATTGTTGTTCTTGTTGTTGTTGTTCTTGCTGTTGTTGTTCTTGTTCTTGTTGAAAAGAAGAAGAAAACGAAGGATAAGATGATGATGATGATGATGATGATGATGATGATGATGATGATAGATGATGTTGTTCAGATATTATTTGGACAGTAAAATCAGTTTAAACAGACTATGGCCAACCACACAGCAAATGTCTCCACACATTCTGAAGGGAACACGTCACAATGCCTGGTTCTACAACACCAGGGCTTTGTCCCCTGGAACAATCCTGATAATATCATCGATTTTCAAACAGAACAACTTGTGAGGAAACTGACCATTTTAGTGTTTATGCCCATCACCTTTGTGATCGGTGTGCCTGCTAACGTCATCAACATGGCGGTGTTCTACAAACACGGGTTGAAAGAACGTATCAACGTCTGTCTGTTTGCTTTGTCACTGGCTGATGGTCTGTTCCTTGTGATCAATATGGTGACTAATGGAGACCAGATTCCTCTTCTCTTCACCACCGGACACCAGTGAGGATGTTTTTTTGGTGTTTTTGTTGTTTTTAACACACACACACACTCACAAAACACACACACACACACACACACATACACACACACACACACACACACACACACACACACAACACACACACAACAACACACACACACAAACACACACACACATGGCAATTACAACTCAGTCTTAACAAAGTAATTTTGCATTAAAAGGTGGGTCTTCTAAAAAGTGCTTGAAATATGCTTTGGGTTATAAGTAATGCACAATGTGTTTTAGGTAAAAAAATGATAATTGTGTGATGTGATTATGACAGCCTTTAAAGATTGATTATGATTTTGTTTTAATTGTGTATTTGAAACTTGTACATGTCGTTTGTTGATGCATTCATTTCTTCTTCATACTTTACATACAAGATCAATCCACATTGTATTATCTTTCAAACAGATTTTTATCATCTGAACTGCATTGTTAAGTTCATAAGTCACGTCACACAAAATTCTCTAATCGTACTTTCCGTCATCACAATGTCTTTACAGATATGGTCCCATCCGAGAATGGATCCTAAACCACTACCTTTCAGGCTTTTATGGTCTCATCTGGGTTTCTCAAGTTCTCTCAGCCATCGTGGCTTGTGAAAGATGTTTCTGTATAATGCACCCGCTGAAGTCTCAGACAATTCTTCATAGCTCTACCATGACAGCGATAATTGTTGCAGTCTTTATACTGGTCATAGGAGTTCGCTTCATTGTGAATACTCGTTTTTATGTCGTCTGTGCTTACGACCCTGTTAGTGACAAGATCATTAAGACAATGAGTGCAAGGAAGTTTTACTACCGGCACCAAAAGTTGCTAGACTTTTTGAACAGTTTTGTTTATGGTTTGGGAATCCCTTGGTTGGTGGTTGTTGTGGTAATAACGACAACTGTCATAACGGTGATCAAATTACGTCAGGCTGCTGAATGGCGGGCAGGCATGTCCTCCAGTACTGGTGGTGTATCTGCACGAGACATTGCTTTGACCCGGATGTTGGTTGGCAGCTCCATCTTTTTTATTGTCTGTGTCTTTCCTCTTGGCTTTTTTCGGTGAGTAAAATCAACAGTTGTTTAAATAGAAAGACAGACAGAGAGACACAGTTTGATAGAAAGAAAGGAAGATACATACATACATACATACATACATACATACATACAGACGACAGACATACGTACGTACGCAGGTACGTACATACATACGTACATACATATATACATACATATATACACACATACATACATACATACATACATACATACACACATACATACATATACATACTTATATACATACATATATAGGATAGATAGATGATGGATATGATAAATAGATAGATAGACAGACAGACAGGCAAATAGATAGATAGTTAGATAGATAGATAGATAGATAGATGGATGGATGAGATAATAGATAGATAGATACATAGATAGATATATAGATAAATAGATAGATATGATAGATAGATAGATGGACAGATGGACTGATAAATATATAGATAGACAGACAGACAGATAGATAGAGAGACAGAGAGATAGACCCCAGGAAAATTTAAGGTCTCTATCATCTCATTGCCCTACGAACCCAGGTTATGGAACTATCTGTTTAGGACCTCAGGACCTGGCCAGCTCGTGGGTTTATGTGTAGGCTTAAGGCTTGTGCTGTGATCATTCTGGATCTTCTCCATCTCATGGCACCTGTAACGTTAGTGCATATGGAATTCATTCCGAGCGCGGGGACGTCATCTTGAGAAACTGAAACTGAAACTGTGTGAGACATACTTATTAGGTTTTCTTTTGTCTTTCATCTGTGTGTGAGTCTATTTTATGTTCTGTCTTTCAGGGTGTCCCTGTTGTTTATGCCAGAGATGAGCACAGGAAATCAACACCACAACCTGTATCTGTCAGGACTATGGCTGACCCACATCTTTTCCTACATCAACTCTACTTTCAACATAGTCATCTACTACACCATGGGCTCTCGCTACAGACATACTGTCCACACTCTGCTGGGCAGATGGGTCACTAAAGACACCGCTACTAGTTCAGTCATCAAAAAGTGATCTGTTAAACAGTGAATTTAAGCGATGCTAGCTAGACTGGTGATTATTACAGGAAGATGAGCATTCAGTCATCAAAAAGTGATCTGTAAACAGTGAATTTAAGTGATGCTATACTGGTGGTTATTACAGGAAGATCAGCATTCAGTCATCAAAAAGTGATATGTAAACAGTGAATTTAAGTGATGCTATACTGGTGGTTATTACAGGAAGATGAGCATTCAGTCATCAAAAAGTGACCTGTAAACAGTGAATTTAAGTGATGCTATACTGGTGGTTATTACAGGAAGATCAGCATTCAGTCATCAAAAAGTGATATGTAAACAGTGAATTTAAGTGATGCTATACTGGTGGTTATTACTGGAAGCTGAGCATTCAGTCATCAAAAAGTGACCTGTAAACAGTGAATTTAAGTGATACTATACTGGTGGTTATTACAGGAAGATGAGCATTCAGTCATCAAAAAGTGACCTGTAAACAGTGAATTTAAGTGATGCTATACTGGTGGTTATTACAGGAAGATGAGCATTCAGTCATCAAAAAGTGATATGTAAACAGTGAATTTAAGTGATGCTATACTGGTGGTTATTACAGGAAGATGAGCATTCAGTCATCAAAAAGTGACCTGTAAACAGTGAATTTAAGTGATGCTATACTGGTGGTTATTACAGGAAGATCAGCATTCAGTCATCAAAAAGTGATATGTAAACAGTGAATTTAAGTGATGCTATACTGGTGGTTATTACAGGAAGATGAGCATTCAGTCATCAAAAAGTGATATGTAAACAGTGAATTTAAGTGATGCTATACTGGTGGTTATTACAGGAAGATCAGCATTCAGTCATCAAAAAGTGACCTGTAAACAGTGAATTTAAGTGATGCTATACTGGTGGTTATTACAGGAAGATGAGCATTCAGTCATCAAAAAGTGATCTGTAAACAGTGAATATAAGTGATGCTATACTGGTGGTTATTACAGGAAGATCAGCATTCAGTCATCAAAAAGTGATCTGTAAACAGTGAATTTAAGTGATGCTATACTGGTGGTTATTACAGGAAGATGAGCATTCAGTCATCAAAAAGTGATATGTAAACAGTGAATTTAAGTGATGCTATACTGGTGGTTATTACAGGAAGATGAGCATTCAGTCATCAAAAAGTGATCTGTAAACAGTGAATTTAAGTGATGCTATACTGGTGGTTATTACAGGAAGATCAGCATTCAGTCATCAAAAAGTGATATGTAAACAGTGAATTTAAGTGATGCTATACTGGTGGTTATTACAGGAAGATGAGCATTCAGTCATCAAAAAGTGATCTGTAAACAGTGAATTTAAGTGATGCTATACTGGTGGTTATTACAGGAAGATCAGCATTCAGTCATCAAAAAGTGATATGTAAACAGTGAATTTAAGTGATGCTATACTGGTGGTTATTACAGGAAGATGAGCATTCAGTCATCAAAAAGTGATCTGTAAACAGTGAATTTAAGTGATGCTATACTGGTGGTTATTACAGGAAGATCAGCATTCAGTCATCAAAAAGTGATATGTAAACAGTGAATTTAAGTGATGCTATACTGGTGGTTATTACAGGAAGATCAGCATTCAGTCATCCAAACGTTATCTGTAAACAGTGGATTTAAGCAATGCTAGACTTTTGGTTATTACAGGAAGATGAGCACATCTTCAGTACTTGTAATAATCATGAAGTTAGAAATTGTATGTTTGTTGAGTTTAGCATGAAGTGACTGATCAAAAGAATGAAACCACAAAAGAGAGCTTTCTTGTTTATTCACAACTTGTACACGTTTTTTTGTTTGTTTGTTATTTTTTGTTTTTTTGTCTGTTTGTTTGCTTGTTTTGTTTGTTGTTGTTGTTTGTTTTGTTTTGTTTTTGTTTTGTTTTGTTTCGTGTTGTTTTGGTTTGGTTTGGTTTGGTTTGGTTTGGTTTGGTTTAGTTTCTCTTTAGCGAGGGTATTTGTGTTTTAGACTTTAATTTGTGTGGCGTTGAGAGCTAGTAAGTGATTGCCTGGTCAGCGGTGAGGTATTGTTGCTCTGGATCCCATCCAATATCCTTGGTGTTTCCTGTCAGCTTTGCTGTGCGACCTGGCGGCTGGTTTCAGGGAATAGACAAACAAAAGAGAAACCAGTAAAAAAAAACAACACGAAAAATAGTAAGAACGTGTATTTAATACAAGACAAGAACAGGCGCAAATTTTCGGCCAACTGGCCTTTGTCAAGCATAAGATCACAACCAAACACCAGATACAAAAATTAGGACAAAAAGACTGAAACTTCCCTGCTGCTCAGTCCAGTGTGAGAAAAGGAATAAACCGACTGCAATGATATTATAATGTGCTTTTGAGTAAAAATGATGTCAGAGCGGAAGTGAAATGAATTCTGCAATTTGAAAAGTTGTCATGCCATATTAATATTGTTTTATCCTGAACATGGACCAAGGCTTAAGTTAAAAGTATGATGTACTAGCTAAGAGTAGTGTTTGGAATGTAAAAGATCCTACTATTAGATAATGCATAAGAAAAAATATAAGCATATAATTGACTGAATGGGAAAACATATAGTCAAAATGTATGGCTGATGTAAATGGATCGTGCCTATGCAACGAATCCGGTCTGACCTTGGAATAGGAAAAAATATCCTAAACCAACAGCCAAGGGGCAGAAATATTTACTATTGCACATATGCATTCTTGATGGCACTATGTCGCAGTTCAAACCTTTATGATTATGTGAAAAGGATTCTTCATTGCAATCTCTTTGTTATCTACAACTTGTTGCGGATCGTCATATTCTTTTGCAAGGTTATGTTCTGT
>JAPXFY010000032.1:25001855-25039355 GCA_030674185.1 Monoplex corrugatus
TTTTCAGGGCTCTCCGAAAAATCGGCTGCCCCCCCAAACTGCACAGCTTAATTGAGTCCTTCCACTCAAACATGAAAGGGATGGTGCAGTTCAACGGAAACCTCTCCAAGCCCTTCGACGTACGCAGCGGGTGAAACAAGGCTGCGTCCTGGCCCCAACCCTCTTTGGAATCTTCTTCGCTCTCCTCCTGAGGCATGCGTTCAGCACAGCGCAAGAAGGGATCCACCTGCGGACCAGATCAGATGGCAGGCTCTTCAACCTCGCCCGCCTCAGAGCAAGGACAAAGGTCCGTGAAGCCCTCATCAGAGACATGCTATTTGCTGACGATGCCGCAGTTGTGACCCATACTCAGCAGGACTTGCAGTCACTAATGGACCGCTTCTCCCAGGCCTGCAAAGATTTTGGTCTGACCATCAGTCTTAAGAAGACAAACGTCCTGGGCCAAGACACGCCATCTCCACCAGCCATCACCATTGATGACTACGAGCTTGAAGCCATCCATCAATTCACATATCTTGGGTCCACCATCACCGATAACCTCTCCCTTGACACAGAGGTCGACAAGAGGATCGGGAAGGCAGCCACAACACTAGCCCGCCTCACACAAAGGGTGTGGACAAATCCCAAGCTGACACAAAGACAAAGATGGCTGTATACAACGCCTGTGTCCTCAGCACCTTGCTGTATGGCAGCGAGGCGTGGACCACGCATACTCATCAGGAGAAAAGGCTCAATACCTTCCACCTGAGAAGCCTACGGCGCATACTTGGCATTTCCTGGCAAGACAAGGTGACCAACACCGAAGTCCTAACCTGCGCTGGCCTCCCAACCATGCATACCATGCTGAGACAGCGTCGGCTGCGCTGGTTGGGCCACGTTCGCCGCATGGAAGATGGTCGCATCCCAAAAGACATCCTTTATGGTGAGCTTGCCACAGGGCAGAGAAACATTGGCCGTCCACAGCTGAGATACAAAGACGTTTGCAAGCGTGACATGAAGGCGCTTGAGATCAACACTGAGTCCTGGGAGGACCTCGTAGACGACCGCAACAGCTGAGAGAACTACTCTCAAGAAACAGCTGCGGATTGGTGAGGACAAACTGTCAGCTGCTGCAGCAGAAAAGCGAGTTCGCAGAAAAGGGATGACAGCCAACAGACCAGCATCAGCATACACATGCGACCGCTGCGACAGAGACTGCCTCTCTCGCATTGGTCTGTATAGTTACAAACGACGCTGCTTGGACCAAGCAGACAGCCCATCTAGACATTAGAACGGATGTACTGTGTCCATGGTCAGTCATGACCGAAGGAGACCTACTACTACTACTATTATATATGTATGTATTTATGTAATTGTATGTAGTATGTATGTATGTATGTATGTATGTATGTATGTATGTGTGTATGTATATGGTGGGGGGGGGGGGGGGTAATATTTAAGTCACTATATGTAAAAACATTTTCTTACTTGTAATATTAGACCGAGTCCTGAGAGGCATTTAGATGCTGGGAGGCTCTATGTCATTGTACAGTTCATTCCTGTCTTAGTTGTTTACATGTAGTGTTAAGGAATGCATTTCTTGACTTTTGAAACTATATCCAAAACAAGTGTGACCGCCCGCGTTCAAGCAAACAGGAACCAGAAAAAACACGAAAGAAGAATATGAACGCGTATTTAATTCAACAAAACAAGACAGGCGCAAATTTTCGGCCAACTGGCCTTTGTCTAGCGCAAGATTACAAACAAACAAACACTAGATACAAAAAAATTGAGAAAAAGACTGAAACTTCCCTGCTGCTGTCTTCAATGTGAGAAAAGGAACAAACTGACTAAGATGACACCATATTGTATTTTTGAAACTATGCTTATGTTTTATGTATAAAGGAGCAAGGACGAGCTTTAATACAGATCCAGTTGGACATAATGTTACTTTTGTTGTGTAATAAAATGTTTTTACGTTAGAAGAAGAGGTAGTAGTAGTGACAACACCGGTAGTACTAGTTGCAGTACTATTAGCAGCAGTAGAAATATGAGCAGTAGTAACAGTAGAGGTAGCTGTAGCAATGGAAGCAGTAGTACTGATAATGGTTATAGTAATAGTGGTGGCAATAATAATAAAAGTATCAGTTGTAACAGTGGCAGTAGCTGTAGCAATGGAAGCAGTAGTACTGATAATGGTTATAGTAATAGTGGTGGCAATAATAATAAAAGTATCAGTAGTAACAGTAGCAGTAGGAGGAAAAGAAAGAATAGCAGTAATATTAGCGGTAGTAGCAGTAGTGGTGATGGTAGTGACAGAAGCATTTTCAGCTCATGACAGGAATTTGAAGCTTTTCAAAGGGAAAGAACCGTTCTCCAAAGTTCCATGAGCGCTCCATCTGCGTTGTCTGAAATCAGTAGGATAAATACATAAAATAATGAATCACAAAGAGTTTAATTTGTTTTCTAGAGTACAAAATAATATGGATACTGAGTATGCTAGAGCTGGATTTATAGATAGATTATTTTATTTTGCTTTGTTTTGTTTAGTTTTGTTTTATTGCTTCTCTCTCCCATCTCCCTCTCTCTCTCTCCCAGTCTCTCTCTCTCCCATCTTCTCTCTCCAGTCTCTCTCTCTCTCTCTCTCTCTCTCTTCTGCTCTTCTTCATCTCATCATGATACTATTTTAACAGTGTCGTACACCTATTTTAATCATTGTTGAGTACTAGATAGTAACTTGGCCACTAAACCTTAATGCTAATATTGGACGATGAGTTAAAAACGCTATGCTAATAATGGAAGGGCTGGGGGTTCAACCCTCAGGATGGTGGTGGTGGCGACAGCAATGCGGGCTGGTTGGTTGTTTTGATCGATCCGTGGACTGGAGGTCTGATGACTTGAGTTCACACCTACCCTGGAACATTAAAACCTGGCCTGTTCGCTGCCCACCTGAACGTTTTCCATCAGTCTGGGGGGTGGGGGGGGTCATTTGTGTTTCATAGGTCCCTTTCCATCATTGTGAGGGGGGTCAGCTTTGTGCTTCATAGGTCCCTTTCCATCATTGTGAGGGGGGTCAGCTTTGTGCTTCATAAGTCCCTTTCCATCATTGTGGGGGGGGGGGTCAGCTTTGTGCTTCATAGGTCCCTTTCCATCATTGTGGGGGGGGGGGGTCAGCTTTGTGCTTCATAGGTCCCTTTCCATCATTGTGGGGGGGTCAGCTTTGTGCTTCATAGGTCCCTTTCCATCATTGTGAGGGGGGTCAGCTTTGTGCTTCATAAGTCCCTTTCCATCATTGTGAGGGGGGTCAACTTTGTGCTTCATAGGTCCCTTTCCATCATTGTGGGGGGGGGGTCAGCTTTGTGCTTCATAGGTCCCTTTCCATCATTGTGAGGGGGGTCAGCTTTGTGTTTCATAGGTCCCTTTCCATCATTGTGAGGGGGGTCAGCTTTGTGCTTCATAAGTCCCTTTCCATCATTGTGAGGGGGGGTCAGCTTTGTGCTTCATAAGTCCCTTTCCATCATTGTGAGGGGGGTCAGCTTTGTGCTTCATAAGTCCCTTTCCATCATTGTGAGGGGGGTCAGCTTTGTGCTTCATAAGTCCCTTTCCATCATTGTGAGGGGGGTCAGCTTTGTGCTTCATAGGTCCCTTTCCATCATTGTGGGGGTCAGCTTTGTGCTTCATAAGTCCCTTTCCATCATTGTGGGGGGTCAGCTTTGTGCTTCATAAGTCCCTTTCCATCATTGTGGGGGGTCAGCTTTGTGTTTCATAAGTCACTTTCCATTATTGTGGGGGGTCAGCTTTGTGTTTCATAAGTCACTTTCCATTATTGTGGGGGGTCAGCTTTGTGTTTCATAAGTCCCTTTCCATTATTGTGGGGGGTCAGTTTAGTGTTTCATAAGTCCCTTTCCATTATTGTGGGGGGTCAGTTTAGTGTTTCATAAGTCCCTTTCCATCATTGTGGGGGGTCAGTTTAGTGTTTCATAAGTCCCTTTCCATCATTGTGGGGGGTCAGCTTTGTGCTTCATAAGTCCCTTTCCATTATTGTGGGGGTTCAGCTTTGTGTTTCATAAGTCCCTTTCCAACATTGTGTGTGTGTGTGGAGGGGGGGGGTTCAGCTTTGTGCTTCATAAGTCCCTTTCCATCATAGTGGGGGGTCAGCTTTGTGTTTCATAAGTCCCTTTCCATCATAGTGGGGGGTCAGCTTTGTGTTTCATAAGTCCCTTTCCATCATTGTGGGGGGTCAGTTTAGTGTTTCATAGGTCACTTTCCATCATTGTGGGGGGGTCAGTTTAGTGTTTCATAAGTCACTTTCCATCATTGTGGGGGGTCAGTTTAGTGTTTCATAGGTCACTTTCCATCATTGTGGGGGGTCAGCTTTGTGTGTCATAGGTCCCTTTCCATCATTGTGGGGGGTCAGTTTAGTGTTTCATAAGTCCCTTTCCATCATTGTGGGGGGTCAGTTTAGTGTTTCATAGGTCACTTTCCATCATTGTGGGGGGTCAGTTTAGTGTTTCATAAGTCCCTTTCCATCATTGTGGGGGGTCAGTTTAGTGTTTCATATGTCCCTTTCCATCATTGTGGGGGGTCAGTTTAGTGTTTCATAAGTCCCTTTCCATCATTGTGGGGGGTCAGCTTTGTGTGTCATAAGTCCCTTTCCATCATTGTGGGGGGTCAGTTTAGTGTTTCATAAGTCACTTTCATCATTGTGGGGGGTCAGCTTTGTGTGTCATAGGTCCCTTTCCATCATTGTGGGGGGTCAGTTTAGTGTTTCATAAGTCCCTTTCCATCATTGTGGGGGGTCAGTTTAGTGTTTCATAAGTCCCTTTCCATCATTGTGGGGGGTCAGTTTAGTGTTTCATAAGTCCCTTTCCATCATTGTGGGGGGTCAGTTTAGTGTTTCATAAGTCCCTTTCCATCATTGTGGGGGGTCAGTTTAGTGTTTCATAGGTCACTTTCCATCATTGTGGGGGGTCAGTTTAGTGTTTCATAAGTCCCTTTCCATCATTGTGGGGGGTCAGTTTAGTGTTTCATAGGTCCCTTTCCATCATTGTGGGGGGTCAGTTTAGTGTTTCATAAGTCCCTTTCCATCATTGTGGGGGGTCAGTTTAGTGTTTCATAGGTCCCTTTCCATCATTGTGGGGGGTCAGTTTAGTGTTTCATAGGTCCCTTTCCATCATTGTGGGGGGTCAGTTTAGTGTTTCATAAGTCCCTTTCCATCATTGTGGGGGGTCAGCTTTGTGTTTCATAAGTCCCTTTCCAACATTGTGGGGGGTCAGCTTTGTGCTTCATAGGTCCCTTTCCATCATTGTGGGGGTCAGTTTTGTGTTTCATAAGTCACTTTCCATCATTGTGGGGGGTCAGCTTTGTGCTTCATAGGTCCCTTTCCATCATTGTGGGGGGTCAGCTTTGTGTTTCATAAGTCACTTTCCATCATTGTGGGGTCAGCTTTGTGTGTCATAAGTCCCTTTCCATCATTGTGGGGGGTCAGTTTAGTGTTTCATAGGTCCCTTTCCATCATTGTGGGGGGTCAGCTTTGTGTTTCATAAGTCCCTTTCCATCATTGTGGGGGGTCAGTTTAGTGTTTCATAGGTCCCTTTCCATCATTGTGGGGTCAGCTTTGTGTGTCATAAGTCCCTTTCCATCATTGTGGGGGGTCAGCTTTGTGTTTCATAAGTCCCTTTCCATCATTGTGGGGGGTCAGCTTTGTGTTTCATAGTCACTTTCCATCATTGTGGGGGTCAGTTTAGTGTTTCATAAGTCCCTTTCCATCATTGTGGGGGTCAGTTTAGTGTTTCATAAGTCACTTTACATCACCAGTGTCCACATTTCTAAGCATTGCCAGCATGTAGGGTTTTACGCAGGCTCGGTCAGGGTTTTACGCAGGCTCGGTCAGTCTGTCAGATCACTGGTGGTAGATTTGGATGGAACGCATAAGGAATTGTTTGTGTGCAGTGAATCCTTGTTGAACGAAATCCCTCCTGAACAAACTCCAAACTCCAAACTCTTATTGTCATCAGTTACATAAGACACAAATCATATTTTACCTAACACACAAATCACATACAAATCACACCAAGAAGACAATCACGACAGACAAATACAAGACAAAATTAATCAGCAACGGATCAAGTATTCTGTAATGTTAGAAGATTATTGTAAACATACCTGACTCACAGGAACTTTCTATTCTCGTAGCAAAACACTATAGGGAAAGGTGGACAACAGAAGGTTGTCAGAGAAGAACCACTCGTCAAACAAGTGTTTCGGCTCTAAGTGGGCCGGGCTGCATCCAGGGCATGACACCTGGACACTCTTCTGCCGTCGCCATTTTCTTTTAAAATAGCAACAGTAGAAGCAGGACAACCAGAAGTCATTCTAAGTGATCTAGGAGCCATTCTACAGGAGTCATTCTGAGTGATCCAGAAGTCATTCTAAGTGACCCAGAAGTCATTCTAAGTGATCTAGGAATCATTCTACAGGAGTCATTCTGAGTGAACCAGGAATCATTCTTTAGGAGATATTTTAAGTGGTCTAGGAGTCATTCCAAGTGGTATGAAAGTCATTCTACAGGAGACATTTTAAGTGATCCAGGAGTCATTCTACAGGAGTCATTCTACAGGAGTCATTCTACAGGAGTCATTTCTAAGTGATCCAGGAGCTGTTCTACAGGAGTCTTTCTTTATGATCCAGGAATCATTCTGAGTGATGTAGGAGTCATTCTAAGTGATCCAGGAATTATTTAAGTTACATGATCGATGACGACACCAAATCTGGAGTCTGGAGTTCCTTCACAAGTGATTCATTGCACTCAGGCAGATCCATATGCGTTCTCGCCAAATCTTTCCGCTTTATCTTTGAGAAATAACATGTTCAAACAATGCAGAGCAAGATGTACTGTTGGCGGGAAAAGCTGGCCCCACACCCGCATATTTTGCTACAGAACCTCTACAGCAGAATGGCTCCTGTGTCTAAATAGAAACGTGCTGCATTGGTACCGCAGTGCTATCGGTGTCTTTACTGATTGCGTGTCAGACAACGACATTTTCTTTACAGCAATTTATATCATGCCGTTGCCCCGTTCATTTGCCAGTCAGTTCCCGTGCTTATGGATTTTCACCTGAAGTTTCTATGTTCTCTAATTTAGCCTGTCCCCCATTCTCGCACTTCGTCAGGGAGTGTAGAGGTCCTTGACGTTTATCACAATCAATGTCAACGCTGTGTATGTTTGGTAGGATGAGAAGGACCCCTGTTGCGTGGAGGCAAGTGCCTCATACCTCCATACAAGTCATGTTGCGACGGTTTATCCGTTAGTCCTACGTTTTTACATCGCTTTCTAAGATCTATGCCACACAAACAATATTTTACGCAAAATCAAGAAACTGCGTTAAAATAAGCTTGTAACGTTTTCACACGGTTGCAGCAAACTCCTGTTGAGAATTTGCATATGGTATAGTATTCCAAAAGTGTCTGATTCTCACACTGTCGGAAGTAGATATCTTTAACCATTAATGAATTCATAAAGAACATCTGTGTTTAAAAAAGTAGTTTTTTTCTCCTTACGACGGTGTTTGGTCTGATGTTACGGTATAAAGATATGTTATTCTGGTGTAACTCAAATAGTGGTTGACATGTAAGTAGTGGTTGACATGTATGTAGTGGTTGACATGTATGTACCTCATCCGATCGTGCACCATCCACGGTGGCGTCTGGAAAAGTAACGCCTCTTGTACGAACTCTTACGTGGCTTTCGTCTGGGTTTCTTGATTTCCTGTATGCAAGATAACATCAACACCATTGAAAAAAATAAATCAGTAAAAAGGGGGCAGTGAGGTTGTTTCATATCGGTCTGAGAGGGAAATGTGTATGTGCATCTGTTTGTGTGTCTGTTGGCGACATTTTTCTTTTCGGGACAGCGATTTTGTTAAGGGATATTGCTTCATGTATTGACTAGAAACAGGCGTGTAATTGTGTGTTCGTGTGTCAGAATCAGAAGCTTTATTGAATAAGCAAACAGTTCATTTCAGTGGGTGAACATAATCTCTGTCTCTGTCTCTGTCTGTCTGTCCCTCTCTCTGTCTCTCTGTCTCTCTGTCTCTCTCTCTGTCTCCCTCTCTCTCAGAATCAGAAAACTGCGTCAAGATATGTTTACAACCTTTCCACACGGCTGCAGCAAGCTCCGTTGTGAATTTGCAGATGGTATAGCATTCGAAAATTGTCCGATTCTCACTCCGTCCGAAAGGAGAGATCTTTAATCTACCCTAATCAATGTGTTGGTATGTGTGTATATGTATGTGAACAATGGGATTTCATCAAAGGTCTTTTTTTCTTCCTTGCCTTTATCAACGTTACTACAAACAACCAGTTTGTCTTTTCTGTACCCTATGCGTTGGTTTGATAATAAATATTTGACGTGTTTGTATTTCTTGATTTGTTTGTATTTGTTTGATTTTTCTTCTTTTTGATATTTATTGTTTTTTGTTGTTGTTTGTTTGTTTGTTTCTTTGTTTGATTTCTTTTGGCTATTTTGTTTGTTTGTTTCTCTATCTGTCTGTAAGCCAGTTTGTTTGTTTTCTCTTTCTCTCTTTGGACATCTGTTTGGACTTTTTTTTTCTTTCTCCCCCCTTTTTTTTTTATTCATGCATTCATTTTATACAATGGCTGATTGTATGTTCTATCCGCATGTGGTACTGTCCCTGATTTTTCCATTTAAAATTATTATCGATTCCAGTTATTTATGATCTAGTATGTTGCTTACAATGTTCAAATGCTTCTAAGCTTCCTAGTGCCTTTTGTTGTTGTTGTTGCTGTTGCTGCTGTTGCTCCTACCTCTGTCTGTTTGTCTGTCTGTCTGTCTGACTGTCTGTCTGTCTGTCTGTCTCTTATCTCTCTCTCTCTCTCTTTATCTCAGTCTATTTCTTTATTCATTTATTTGTTTATCCAGTAGACTTATCTGCTGTCTGTACTTGTCACCTTCCGCTTTATGTTAATCAACTTGTCCTTGAGTCTCTCTTCCCTTACCAAAAACATCAGTGCTTAATTGTTGTTACTATTCCTGATTTATTTGTCTTGTTACATGATTTTTAATACGTTTACACGTGTATCTATCCATTATACGTTTGCATTTGTCATTACTATAACTTCCTATTGTCAAAAGTAAAATTTAATTTTATTTATGACGTCAAATGACTGATGTGACGCGCGTCTAGTATGTTGGCTAGTGACTGCGTGCTTGTCACCTCTAGCTTTCAGCCTGCACCGCTGGCTAGCACTGCTGCTTGCAGCTATGCGAAAAGGAGAGCAGAATGTTTAAGTCTCTCTCTGTCAGTACATAGCCTCTCCATCAGCAAGCCCTCCGTTTTGCCTCCTCGTGGCGATATGCGGTAACTGAGCACATCACGGGACTCAGGGACTCGGAGGAGGTCTGACCCCCAGACGTGAGGCCCACAGGCCCACCGGCGAGAGGATATGCCCTGGTGCCCACGAATCAGACCCCCAGCTATGGGTAAGTAGCACCATTGCCTTTGGTCCGTTTGGGTGTTCAGATGAAAATGGGGCTAAGGGAGTAAACCCTGACCAAAAAAAACCCCACAAAAAAACCACCACTGCCTTGTGGTTATCTCGGGAGAACAATATTGCCTTGTGGGTAGTCGTGGGAACGACAAAGTCTAGCGGAGAAACCGTACAAAAAGCGATGGAAGGCAACGAGAAACCACCATTGTTTGCTTCCAAGATGGCCAGCCAAAATACGAAAACAAAACGATATAAAAAGGGGCTCCTGTGAAGGACCTTTCGTCCGGTAGGGACCATCATGCTGGCAAGTGACATATAGAATGTAGCAATGCATACATTTGCCTGCACACACACACACACACACACACACACACACACACACACACACACACACACCACACACACACACACACACACACACACACAAAACACACACACACACACACATACACACACACACATACATGTACACATACATAGACACCACTTCTCTGATAAAAACTAAATCAAATCTGTACATGCAACTCTCAGTATGAGACAAAATTGATAAAAGCAAAAATGAGAGCGCTAAAGTGCTGATTGAGACTTGGAAATGCAAATAGAAACTTTTGTTTAAATCGTTTGATGTGTGTGTGTGTGCGTGCTTGTGTGTGTGTGTTTGTGTGAGTAGGGTGTATGTGTATGTGTGTGTGAGTGTGTGTGTATGTGTATGTGTATGCATGTATGTATGTGTATGTGCATATGTGTGTGCGTGCGTACGTGTGTGTGTGCGTGAGTGCCTGCTTGCGTGCATGCACGCGAGTGTGTGTGTATATGTGTGTGTGTGTGTGTTTTTGTATGTGAAAGAGAGAGAGAATGAGTGAGTAAGGGAGCGTTTGTGTGTGCGTGCGTGAGTATGTATGTGCGTGCGTGTGTGTGTGTGTGTGTGTGTGTGTGTGTGTGTGTGTGTATGTGTGTGTGTGTGTGTGTGTGTGTGTGTTTGTGTTATGTACGTGTGTTTGTGATTTTGAGTGCGTGTTGTGTTTGCGTGAATGTGATCCATGCATGCACGCGCGCACGTGTGTGTGTATGAATGTAATATGTGTATGTGTGATGTGTACATGTGTGTGTGTGTTGTGTGGTGCATTCAAGAGATGTCAAAATGTCAAATACTTACTTCCGGGAAATTAACAAAGTCGCCCATGTTGATATGATTTCTCAGGAGCTTTTTGCAGGGGATCTTTTTATTCCTGAAAGTTAAATGTTAAAAAGGATAAGAATGTCTTTCATAAACAATGTTAATCCTTCTGATCGTCATGATTTCAATTTCTATTCTTTATGTATCATATGGTAACGCCTGTCGTAGTTTTATACCCAAAGAATAGAAAGAGTTGTAGGTCTGTTGACCGAGTTCTTTTGGAACGAAATACACCATCAACAGTCATGCTCTCCACCTTTCAACAAACTCAACCGGCCGCTTGTTTCTGAGAAATATGTGCATAGAAAAGATGAACCATAACACATCAAATTCTAAAGTGATGAAAATGACTTGTTATGAAATAATAGATTTTATGCTAATGGCTCATGCTCTTTACAAAATTATAAGTAACAATGGTAGACACACTTAAACAAAAAAAGATATCAGCTCTGAACAATAATAGCAACAACAATAGTATAAAAGTATTGCTAGTAGCTGTATTAATTATTAGAAGAAGAAAAAAGTAATTACAGACACAGAATCAGAGGAAAAGAAGGAAGTAAAGAAAGCATTCAGAACAAACAAGAATGACAAGAAGTTACAACGACATGTTGTGACAGTGGGGGCAAGTCTCACAAGACAGAACGCAGACACAGTCTTAGAAAAAATGGTCACGGTCTGTTTGAATGAAACTGAGAATTTTGGTTGCAACTTGTTCTTAAAGCTTTTTTTTTAGGGACACGAGGCTGTGTCTGGGTTATCTCTTTGTGGGATTTGACCCCGCTGTGAGAATAGGTTACAAGCATGCGTTCAGCGCTTAGATTTGATTTTGTCCAGATTTTGCGCTATATAAATAAAATATATTATTATTATTATTATTATTCTCACTCCTGTTTGTTCTCAATGCTTCCATTACTTCCTTCTATGACGACAATAGTTTCATAGTGTTGATAGACAACGGAGGCCATGCGTGGTGCTGACTTCAGGAGTGAGGAGTGAGGGGACAGTGATGTGAGATAAGTTTATAGTTACAGCTGCTTGTGTTTTATTCAGTCCCCTTTTGTTTTCACTTTTATTTATTTTATTACAATGAAATTCACAGATATACATGTCATTACGGTGTGGCCAAGATTGTTGTAACTACAGAATGATAAAATCACTGATATAAGATGCAAAAACTATGTTCCAGGTAGATCCTCAGGACTTGGCCAGCTCATGGATTTATGTGCAGGTTTAGTTAAGACTTGGGTCATGACCATTATGGATCTTCCCCATCACAGGAATCCAGTGGCGTCGGTGAATTAAGGAATTCATTCCGAGCGCGGAGACGTCACCTTGAGAATCTCAATCTGAACCTGAATTTAGGTAGACGATAAATTCCAATGTGAACTTAGTCATGAAAATATATCAGTAAAATCAATGGATTGTTATGAGATCCTCTCAACCGCGTACAGAATCCAAACATACCATATTTTTAAAGGATCATCGCGCGGAAGGAGATGTCCATTCTGTAAACCTTTTGCTTTTTGTACTGGACTTTGATAGCAGCAGAGGGTGGCATAGTTTTGACAATGCAATGATGGTGATGGGCAAAAGGAGGATGAATGACAATCATGATGCTATGAGTTCCATCCAGAATTGAGACTACGTGACAGGACTGTAGTCTACGCTTACTACCATAATATAGCCTGATGTCAACCATCGAGGGGACAGCACTGAAACAAGTCAGCGAGTTCAAGTATCTAGGAAGTATCTTCACAGAAGATGGACGTCTCAACAGAGAGATCGAGACAAGAGTTCAAAAGGCCAACAGCGTCAGCTACCAGCTTGCCCCACTCCTAAGACACCCCAACATCCCCATCGAGACCAAAGCCAAACTCATCGAGTCCATATTTAGACCAACCTTGACCTACCAGTGTCAGACATGGACCCTTACCAAAAGTCTTGAAAGAAAGATCACCACCTGCGAGATGAGATGTCTAAGGAGAGCAGTCAACAAAACCAGACATGATAAGATCAAGAACATCAAGATCAGAGAAATGATTGGAACAACACCAATTCTCCACTACATCCAACAGCAGAGAACCAGGTGGTTCGGGCACCTGACACGCATGGCACCTCACCAGCTTGCCAGTAAAGCTTACAACACAAAGGTGTCAGGGTACAAGGCAAGGGGTAGACCGAGGAAGACCTGGATCGAGGGTGTGAAAGAAACACTGAAGACCCACAACATCCCACTCAACCAGGCCTTCAAACTTGCCGCAGACAGAAAGCTCTTTCTCCCCTCGACGCCCAAGATGGTATAAGAGGACGGATAAAGTAAAGTAAAGTAAGTAAGTCAACCAGACCTGAGAGATACAGACACCCGTGGTGTTGGGCCGAAGATTTGAGCAAATCACCCTCAATGACGCATCCGTGAAATGGATGAGACTCAACTGTGTGATCCCAGTCTTCCAAATGAACCCCTTGCTCGCTCAGCTCTGGGTCAGAATCAAAGCCGAAAAATCCCACAACGATTTTTTCAGGGACTGATGCGGATTCGAACCTACAACCTTCCAGTCGGTAGTCCGTTGCGCTAACCACTACAGCACACTGGCCAGTACATGCCACACATTTGTGTCAACTTTTCAACGCCTTGCACGATAACTCAATGTCAACCTAACTAAACGTTTATCATAGTGGTTGTCAAGGAAAATCTGCCGGTGAATGTTCCCGATCTTTTTCCTGTTTTCTGAAGATCACAAATACTGATGACTTAGCCTACATGTGTGACAATTCAATTAACCACAGCTCTGACATTTTTATGTCCCAGCTACTTCAGATGTGCTTCCTTAAAACAACCAGTGGCTGTGGTGTAGTGGTTAGTGCAACAAACTACCGAGTGGAAGATTATAGGTTCCAATAGCAGTCAATCCCTTCAAAAATAAATGTGGGATTTTTTGGCTTTAATCGGCTCCTTCCCAAAGTTGAGCGGGCTATGGGCTCATTGGAAAGACTGGGACAGTCGAGTCTCATCTACTCAACGGATGCGTCATTGAGGGTGTTGCTCCAATCTCCTGATAAATACAGGAGGTGTCTGTATCCCCCGGGCCTGGTTGACGCCAGGATATATTATGACAGTAAGCGTACAATACAACCATGTCAGGCATTCACATCCTGAACGGAACTGTATAGCGTCATGGTTATCATCGTTATCATCACCATTTCATTGTACAACCCTGCCTGCTTCTGCTGCCATTAAAGTCAAGTACAGGGAAAAAACCCAGGTCAGCACAAAAGAAGTCTCTCTCAATGCAATGATTCTAAAGAGATGTATGGCATATTGGGGATCTGTAAGCAGTTGCGTTGTATTGATTGCAAGTGTTCACATCATCACATGGTAAAAACTGTTCCTGCTTGTGTGGACTTTAAGATGTCGTAGAAAATGGGAAGAGAAGAAAAAAAAAAAAGAGGAGCGCACAGAAAACCTCCCCAAGTACGATGATCCAATTCAAATAATCTATCTATCATATTTGTGAACTGCTCTGACAAAAGGTACAATAAGTCGGGCGAGGCCTTCTGCTGCTGTGGGCTGAAAACTCTGAACAGGGACAAAAAGTCGATTTTGAGTTTTCTGCATTTTCATGCTCTATAAGCACTTTTACACCATGTCCTAACACAATAAAGTCAAATTCAATCGATAAGTATCATTTTTTTGTGTTTTAATGTGTGGTAAGTGCTACTATCTGGCCGCTGAAATATTCACAAGTTCCGTAACATTTTGGTGATTAAAGTACGCTTTTCTTAAATTCATTTTTCTTTTTGTTGTCTTGGATGGATGGACAGTTAAGTAAACAAGGGAAGCATGGAATTTCACCTGATTTGGTTGATATTTAATGCTTGTTGCTAAAGAGTTTCTGACCATACCCTTTCAATTCAGGCCTATTCTCTTCAACACTGTTTTTTTCTCAAAATGGCTGACTTGACATCTCTCATCTTTGAAAGCCCATAACGTTTTAGTTTTTGTAGCCTGAAACTCAACTTTAGTACCATTTGAAAGCTGAGGTTCTAAACTTTATACCGATACCAAAACCTAAAAATGCCTAAACTGAGACTTAGTGTACCTTTTGTCAGAGCGGGTCACATTTTGTTTAGGATCAACGTACTTAGTGAGTTTTTCTGTGTACTCATCTCCCCCCACCCACCCCAGCACCTATTTTCTACGCCACGGTAATGTCCGCAGAAGCTGAGACAGTTAATGTATAATATATGTGTGTTTGTATGTATATCTGTGTGTATGTATGTATGTGTGTGTGTGTGTGCATGTATAATAGATAGATAGATAGATAGATAGATAGATAGACAGACAGATAGATAATAATAATAATAATGAGTACTTATAAGCGCAAGATCCAGAGAACTCTACTCCAAGCGCTTTACAATTCACCCTATCTTTACCACCCCTATTCGCCACTTCAACATTAGCAGTTATACATACATATCAATCAAGTCTACTATAATTACAATGACATCAACACAAACAGAAACATGTCTATTAAATCTAACCAATAGTTGCCCATCGGACAGACAATAATAGATATTACATCACAAGTTATCCAAAATACACAAACAACCACACCCACAATGCACATTATATAATACACGAATCATGCGCACAAACGCAACAGCCCAAACAATATTTTAAAGACAGAAACTTTTTTCACATTTTTCTATACAGATGTGTTTTGAGGCCAGATTTGAATGAGGTGATTGTGTCTGAGTGCCTAAGGATGTTGGGGATGTTGTTCCATGTTTGGGGTGCTTGATAGGAGAATGCTCGTTGTCCGTATGTTTTTGTTCGAATGCGGGGGATGCGAAAGAGTCGTGTGTCTGCAGAAGAACGCAACTGACGTGGGATGGTGTGTAGATGTCAAGAAGCGAGGATAGGTATTCTGGCGCAGTGTTCGAAACAATCGAAAAGGAAAGAGTAGCAAGCTTGTAATCTATTCTGTCAGAGACAGGCAGCCAGTGCAGAGTGCGGAGGAGAGGAGTGACATGGTCAAACTTAGAGGATTTAAAGATGAGACGTGCAGCGTTGTTCTGAATCTTTTGAAGTCTGTCTAAAAGGTTTTTGGGGATGCCAGCTAAGAGAGAGTTGCAGTAATCAATCCTTGAAAGAACAAATGCACAAATTAGCGTTTTGGTTGCATCAACAGACAGGTAATGACGGACAGAGCTGATTCTACGTAACTCTAGATACGCTACCCTACAGATGTTTGAGATGTGTTGCTGGAAGGTCAGACTCTGATCAAGCGTAACACCGAGACTGCGAACAGTGGGAGAGAAAGGAATGTCAACGTCATTTATCAGAAGAGACTTCGGAAGAGAAGGATCATGGAGAAATTTAGTGGGACAGGCGAGTAGAAGTTCAGTCTTGTCGTCATTCAGTTGTAGTTTGTTATGCGTCATCCAGGACTTCAGATCCGAGATACAGTCCTGCGTGCGTGTCACCAAGCCGTCGAGTTCCGCCAGTGAGGCCGACTGATGAAGCTGTGTATCATCAGCGAAGCTCTCATGTGACAAGGCATGACGACTGATGACATCAGACACAGGACTGGCGTACAGCACAAACAGGATCGGTCCTAGGACCGAACCCTGTGGGACACCATACGCCAAGACAGACTCTTCCGAATACCTGGAGTTGACACACACAGTCTGAGTCCGACCAGTCAAATAAGAGTGGATCCAGGAGAGAGCAAGGTCACGTATGCCAAAAGAGTGCTGAAGCCTGATAGATAGATAGATAGCTAGATAGCTAGATAGCTAGATACAGATTGATAGATAGATACAGAAATGGATATAGACATGCACGTAGATTTATATATATATCTACATATACATATATATGTATATAGATAGATAGATAGATAGATAGACAGAAAGACAGACAGACAGACAGATAGATAGATAGATAGATAGATAGATAGATAGATAGATAGATAGAAAGAAAGATAGAAAGATAGAAATTAAGTGTATGTTTGGAAAAGAAACTTGATATAATACATATATATATATATATGTATATATATATATATATATATATATATATATATATATATATATATATATATATATATATATATATAAAACAGCAGATGTTCACCATTATGACGATGGGTCACATTTCGTTATTCACAAAAAAGAAGAAGACAAGAGTACGTATTCTAACTAAATTCGCCATTTAACATGAAAGTTTACACCCGACATATCAATCATAAATACCTGTATCATAACTGGCTCATTTACATCATGGGGTATATCCCATATTCACCAAAATTCACATAATACTTGAGAGAGACAGACATAGAGAGAGAAAGAGAGAGAGAGACAGAGAGAGAGAGAGAGACAGAGAGAGAAGGAGAGAGAAGGAGAGAGAGGGAGAGGGAGAGAGAGAGAGAGAGAGAGAGACAGAGAGAGAAGGAGAGAGAGGGAGAGGGAGAGAGAGAGAGAGACAGAGAGACAGACAGACAGAGATAGACGAACAGACACACAGACAGACAGTTCACAGCTTACGCTCCCTCGGGCAGTGTGAAGACGTCTGGATTCACAGGATCGACGTTTGTAGCCAAACACAGCAGGTGGGAGAGACGCACTTTTCTAAGCAACCTGACTTGTCCTGCAAGAAAGTGTACAACAGGGAACTCAGCAACCTGACTTGTCCCGCAAGAAAGTGTACAACAGGGAACTCAGCAACCTGACTTGTCCTGCAAGAAAGTGTACAGCAGGGAACTCAGAAACCAGAAATATAAGAAAATATATTGCTCCCCTGCTTAACGTTACGTCAGTGAAGTTGTACTTTTCTTTGTTTTTTGTTTTTTTGGTTGTTTGTTTTTTTCTCCCTTACCTAGTTTGGTGCATGTATTTTTTGTTGTCCTATGTATGCAGGTGCGTGTATAATGTAAACTATATTACGGTCATTGCACTTACGGAGATTTCACTTGTCTTTCCAATGAGACTTTGTTACTCTCAACTCTGGATAGGAGCCGTATGGAGCCGAAAAATCTCACAATGACTGTGAGGGACTAATAGGAATTTGAATGCACAACTTACATAACTACTACACTAGTATGTAGCGTAGACTTATGTACATGTTTATATATGTATGTGCATGTTTATTGTTATCAGGCTTTGTTGCTCTCCTAGTGTGTCATTGAAACACGAACAATACATGTATTAAAAGACGTTAAAAAAACAAAAAAACTCACACAAACCCAAAATGAAAACAACAAGAACAATAACAATGACCACGACGATAATGACAACAACACCAATAACAGAATTCCTCTTATCTTTCGTTGCGCTGAACAAACAGACTGACAACTCACAGTAAAAGTTACCTGTAACCAAAATAGCAAAGCCATTTTGTCAACTCAGAGTTACCTGTAACCAGGATAGCAAGCCATTTTGACAACTCAGAGTTACCTGTAACCAGGATAGCAAGCCATTTTGACAACTCAGAGTTACCTGTAACCAGGATAACAAAGCCATTTTGTCAACTCAGAGTTACCTGTAACCAGGATAGCAAGCCATTTTGACAACTCAGAGTTACCTGTAACCAGGATAGCAAGCCATTTTGTCAACTCAGAGTTACCTGTAACCAGGATAGCAAGCCATTTTGACAACTCAGAGTTACCTGTAACCAGGATAGCAAGCCATTTTGACAACTCAGAGTTACCTGTAACCAGGATAACAAGCCATTTTGACAACTCAGAGTTACCTGTAACCAGGATAGCAAGCCATTTTGACAACTCATAGTTACCTGTAACCAGGATAGCAAGCCATTTTGACAACTCAGAGTTACCTGTAACCAGGATAGCAAGCCATTTTGACAACTCAGAGTTACCTGTAACCAGGATAGCAAGCCATTTTGACAACTCAGAGTTACCTGTAACCAGGATAGCAAGCCATTTTGACAACTCAGAGTTACCTGTAACCAGGATAGCAAAGCCATTTTGACAACTCAGAGTTACCTGTAACCAGGATAGCAAGCCATTTTGACAACTCAGAGTTACCTGTAACCAGGATTTACAGGATAGCAAGCCATTTTGACAACTCAGAGTTACCTGTAACCAAAATAGCAAAGCCCCCCTACCCCCTGGCTCACTCATGAGATTGCCTGTGCAAAACGTGCCCGCCGCAGATCAGAGCGCCGCTGGCGCAAATCCAAACTCACTGTACATAGGCAACTTTTCCAAGCCTCTAAAACAAAAGAATCCACCCTCATTGCATCTGCAAAAACAAGCTATTTCCAAACCAAAATCCTGAATGCCCCTTCTTCAAGAGAACTCTTTACAACCATGAATCATCTCCTTGGCACACGAAAAGATTTACCTCTCCCAACAAAACACACAAATGAAGAACTCCCATCTGTATTCTCCAAGTATTTCACCTCCAAAATGCAAACTCTTCGTGACAGGCTTGACAGGACACCCTGTCAACCATGCCCACCTGACCCTTCTATCTCTGGCACACCTCTTACTACTTTTACCCCAGTCTCACAAGAAGAAATTCTCAACACAATCAGATCCAAGTCGTTCAAAACCTGCGAACTGGATCCTCTTCCAGTTTCTCTCTACTCTGACTGTCTCCCTACTCTCCTCCCATTCATCACTGACATCATCAACACTTCTCTTCAAACTCGAACTGTCCCAGATTCTTTCAAGTCTGCTATTGTTCACCCTCTCCTCAAGAAATACAATTTAGACCCAAATGAACTGAAAAATTACCGGCCTATCTCTAATCTCTCTTTCTTGTCAAAACTCATCGAAAAAGTTGTCCTCAACCAGCTGAACTCTCACCTGTCTGCCAACAATCTTCTCAATCCTTTCCAGTCAGCCTACTGCCAGTGCCATAGCACTGAAACTGCCCTGCTACACATTCTCAACAATCTCCTCCTTGCAACTGATACTGGCAAAGTCTCTCTCCTCACACTCCTTGATCTGTCTGCAGCCTTTGATACCATTGATCATGGTATTCTCCTTTCTAGACTTCATCATACTTTTGGCATCTCTGACATTGCTCTCTCCTTTTTCACTTCATATTTGTCAAACAGAAAACAAACTGTTCTCATTAATGGCACTTACTCTCAACCTGCATGCCTGACCTGTGGTGTTCCACAAGGATCTGTCCTTGGCCCTGTTCTTTTCACTCTTTACATCTCCCCCCTGTCCACCATCATCAACTCCCACTCTATAAAACACCACTTCTATGCTGATGACACGCAACTTCTAGACAGTGACACACCAGACAATATACAGCGCCTCTTGACTCGCACCACTGAGTGTTACTCGGACATTAAGAACTGGATGACGTTCAACAAACTTCAGCTTAATGACGACAAGACAGAAGCTATCCTCATTGGCACCCGTCAGAAACTTTCTCAGCTGCCTCCTCTTTCTCTCCCATTATGTAACACATCAGTCCCAATTTCTGATTCAGCTAAAAACCTTGGTGTCTGCATTGATTCTACCCTCTCCATGAACAACTTTGTTTCTCAAACTGCCAGATCTTGCTACTATCACCTCCATCGTATAAGCTTGATCAGGAAGTATCTCTCTGTGGAAACAACTGCAAAACTCGTTCTCTCCTTCATAATGTCTCGCATTGACTATTGCAATTCACTCCTGTCTGGTCTTCCTGCCTCCACCATTCACATCCTACAGCGCATTCAAAACAATGCTGCACGCCTTGTACTCAAAAAGAAAAAAGCTAACCACATATCTCCTCTCCTGGCACAACTTCACTGGCTCCCTGTATCAAAGCGCATACAGTACAAACTAGACACCATGTGCTACAAAAGCCTCAATAACGCAGCCCCCGATTACCTGTCAAGCCTACTTGAGATCTATGTTCCCTCACATACCCTCCGCTCTGCCTCCGATCCTCTGACTTTTCGCTTTCCACGCACCAAGCTCAATACCTATGGTCCACGAGCCTTCTCTGTTTCTGGTCCACTTTCCTGGAACAAACTTCCTCTCTCTGTCCGTCAGCAACCTACTTTTGTCTCCTTCAAATCCGCGCTCAAAACTCACCTTTTCTCCTCTGCATAAAATCCTGACCTCACTCATGCCCCCTCTGTAGGTAGAAAGAAACTCTAGGGAGAGCTAGACAACAGAAGGTCTTCAGAGAAGTAACCCCCTTTAGACAAGTGTTTCGGCCCTGAATTCCTTACACTCTCGGGGGGCCGGGCCACATCCAGGTCATGACTCCTGGATGCCCTTCTGCTGTTGTCTATTTTTTTTTTCCCCCACGCCGGGGATCGAACCTGGGCGATTCTGCGCTTCAGAACTGCGGTACGCGGTTTTACCAATGTGCTAACGGGGCACACATCATCTGTAGGGAATTTAATCCTTATGAAGTTCACTTTTTTGGTTCCTCCTTGCCCAGATCCAGCTTGAGCTCCTTTCTGTCTCCACTCGGAGGGGAATCACATTGTAATATATATTTGTATATAATATGCTCTATAATTTTCCATTGCTTTTATTCTTTTTCCCCATTTATAGCCATGTGTGCGTGTGTGTGTGCGTGTGTGTGCGCGCGTGCGTAAGTGTATGTTCAGCGCTTAGATTTGATTTTTATCGAGATTTTGCGCTATATAAATATTGTAATTATTATTATTATTATTAACTCAGAGTTACCTGTAACCAGGATAGCAAGCCATTTTGACAACTCAGAGTTACCTGTAACCAAAATAGCAAAGCCATTTTGACAACTCAGAGTTACCTGTAACCAAAATAGCAAAGCCATTTTGACAACTCAGAGTTACCTGTAACCAAAATAGCAAAGCCATTTTGTCAACTCAGAGTTACCTGTAACCAAAATAGCAAAGCCATTTTGACAACTCAGAGTTACCTGTAACCAAAATAGCAAAGCCATTTTGTCAACTCAGAGTTACCTGTAACCAAAATAGCAAGCCATTTTGACAACTCAGAGTTACCTGTAACCAAGATAGCAAGCCATTTTGACAACTCAGAGTTACCTGTAACCAAGATAGCAAGCTTTTTTGACAACTCAGAGTTACCTGTAACCAGGATAGCAAGCCATTTTTGACAACTGAGTTACCTGTAACCAAAATAGCAAGTCATTTTGACAACTCAGAGTTACCTGTAACCAAAATAGCAAGTCATTTTGACAACTCAGAGTTACCTGTAACCAAAATAGCAAAGCCATTTTGACAACTCAGAGTTACCTGTAACCAAAATAGCAAGCCATTTTGACAACTCAGAACGACAGTTACCTTTGGTCAAGATAGCAAAGCTGTTTTGAAAACTCAGAGTAACCTGTAATCAACATAGCAGGCCATTTTGACAACTCAGAGTAAAAGACACCTATAATCAAGATAGTAACATCATTTTGACAACTCACAGTAAAGTTTACCAGTAATCAAGATAGCTAAATCATTTTGACAACTCACAGAAAAAGTTACCTGTAATCAAGATAGTAACATCATTTTGACAACTCACAGTAAAGTTACCAGTAATCAAGATAGCTAAATCATTTGACAACTCACAGCAAAAGTTACCTGTAATCAAGATAGTAACATCATTTTGACAACTCACAGCAAAAGTTACCAGTAATCAAGACAGTAACATCGTTTCAATACTCTCATAATAATGAGCCTGGTAGTCAAGTCGATACACGTCCAACTTGCAATCAGAGGATTCTGGGTTCGATCTGTGTAGACATCTCTGTATGCTAAGTAAAGGATGGAGATTTTACAGTTTTCTACATCAACGCCCGTGTAGACCTGTCAGTGCTTTACCCTCTTTCGTGTCTGTATGCAAGCAGGTTATCAAATTTGTGTGCGTTAAAGATCCTGCACATCCTGCTGTTTGCTGGCTCATGGAAATCCGAAAACAAAACAAGATAGGCGCAAACCCCGGCCATCAGGCCTTTGTCAAGCACACACAAAAGACAGCAGCAGCAGCAACAACAACAACAACACAATGCACACTCTCCAAAGATGCACGCTGTGTGACGATGTGGTGGAATGTAATCAGCTCGCCTGACAGTTTGAGTTCTCCCTTCTCCACTGAAACGTCTGATTACGTGTAATGCGCGGCGAGTCAAAATGAGTGTTGAAAAAAAGTGTTACATAACAACGATTTATATCATATGGCCGATAGAGTAATTTGAGAACGATGGTAGACAATCACAACAGTGAAAAATATGATAAAAATATTGTCAGATGTTGAGAAGCTGAAATGAGCGACGTGGGGAGGGGAGGAGGGGGCCGTTATTACAGAGGAGTGGTGCAGAAGATAAGACGTAAAATATAAATAAAAGAAAAAAACAACAACAAATCATTGAATATGGCAACACAGGAGCTGTCCCTTGCAAAAACCTAAAGAAGGATCCATTTTCCTAGATGAGCATTCATACCTACTCACAGGGAAACACAAAAATATGCCCGGCGCTGCACCTCAGCGACTCGCTCTTCCAGGAGCGAGCAGCCCGAATTTCACAAGTTAAGTCAATTGTGACTACACTACACTACACTACACTACACTACACTACACTACACTACACTACACTACACTACACTACACTACACTACACTACACTACACTACTACACTACACTACACTACACTACACTGCACTACACTACACTACAATACACTACACTACAATACTCTACAATACTCTACAATACTCTACACTACACTACACTACACTACACTACACTACAATACACTACACTACAATACTCTACATACTCTACACTACACTACACTACATTACACTACACTACACTACACTACACTACACTACACTACACTACACTACACTACACTACACTACACTACACTACACTACACTACACTACACTACACTACACTACGCTACGCTACGCTACGCTACGCTACACTACACTACACTACACTACACTACACTACACTACACTACAATACTCTACAATACACTACACTACACTACACTACACTACACTACACTACACTACACTACACTACACTACACTACACTACACTACACTACAATACTCTACAATACACTACACTACACTACACTACACTACAATACACTACACTACGCTACACTACAATACTCTACACTACACTACACTACGCTACACTACACTACACTTCACTACGCTATACTACGCTACACTACAATACTCTACAATACAACACAGTGCAACATAATAATACAATACAATGCAGCACAACACAATATCGAAAACTATTGTAACTGCTCGTATTCAAACAGGCAGGAACCAGAAAAACAGGAAAATAGAATCAGAACGCGTAGTTAATATAACAAGACAAGACAGGCACACTTTTGTTGCTAAGTTGTGTTTGTAAAGCATATACGTAAGATAACAAACAGTGAATAACAACAAATGGAAAAACAGCAACACTTACAAAACAGTAAGTGAACAATCAGACATAAAGAAAACCATCCCTCATAAAAACAAACGGAAATATTTAATTTCAAAAACATTTTGACCAGCCCCCACAGAATGAATCGCATGTCACCTCACAGTGTTTGCCGCTACCAGCCCAAATATCAGGTGGGAGTATCATGGTTTGATCAGGGATTTTGATTTCAACTGATAATGTAACTCTTCCTGTACACGTACACACCACTACCCGTAAATTACATCTGCAATGATTCTGTCATTGTTAAAGCCTTACTGTACTTGTAATACCACTATCCGTGAATTACTACTACAATGATTCTGACATTGTTAAAGCCTTACTGTACTTGTACATACCACTACCTGTAAATTACTACTACAATGATTCTGATATTGTTAAAGTCTTACTATACACGTACATACCACTACCTGTAAATTACTACTACAATGATTCTGTTATTGTTAAAGCCTTACTGTACTTGTACATACCACTACCCGTAAATTACTACTACAATGATTCTGTTATTGTTAAAGCCTTACTGTACTTGTACATACCACTACCGTAAATCATTACTACAATAATTCTGTTATTGTTAAAGCCTTACTTACCTTGTACATACCACTACCGTAAATCATTACTACAATATTCTGTATTGTTAAAGCCTTACTGTACTTGTACATACCACTACCGTAAATCTTACTACAATAATTCTGTTATTGTTAAAGTCTTACTGTACTTTACATACCACTACCTGTAAATATTACTACAATAATTCTGTCATTGTTAAAGCCTTACTGTACTTGTACATACCACTACCTGTAAATCATTACTACAATATTCTGTTATTGTTAAAGCCTTACTGTACTTGTACATACCACTACCCGTAAATCATTACTACAATGATTCTGTCATTGTTAAAGCCTTACTGTACTTGTACATACCACTACCCGTAAATCTTACTACACAATGATTCTGTCATTGTTAAAGTCTTACTGTACTTGTACATACCACTACCGTAAATCATTACTACAATAATTCTGTCATTGTTAAAGTCTTACTGTACTTGTACATACCACTACCTGTAAATTACTACTACAATATTCTGTCATTGTTAAAGCCTTACTGTACTCGTACATACCACCACCGTAAATCATTACTACAATAATTCTGTTATTGTTAAAGCCTTACTGTACTTGTACATACCACCACCTGTAAATATTACTACAATGATTCTGTTATTGTTAAAGCCTTACTGTACTTGTACATACCACTACCGTAAATCATTACTACAAATTCTGTCATTGTTAAAGCCTTACTGTACTTTACATACCACTACCGTAAATCATTACTACAATGATTCTGTCATTGTTAAAGCCTTACATGTACTTGTACATACCACTACCCGTAAATCATTACTACAATATTCTGTTATTGTTAAAGCCTTACTGTACTTGTACATACCACTACCTGTAAATTACTACTACAATAATTCTGTCATTGTTAAAGCCTTACTGTACTTGTCCATACCACTACCCGTAAATCATTACTACAATAATTCTGCTCATTGTTAAAGCCTTACTGTACTTGTACAACGACTACTCAATATTTTACAGACATCGTTTAAGAGAAAAAAGTTCGAAAATTTATGTTATCAACAACCATCTGCATGCTTCAGTTTCTGCAATTCGCCCGTCGACTCGCATATTTGCGATGGACAAATACGCCAGATTTTGTGATGATTGGGTGGCGGTTGCTGATGAAAAAAAAACTATTGTTGAAATTTTTATTTGATTTTCGTTGTTGATTGCTTGCGTGTGTCAAATACGTGAGTCCGCTTTGATTTGAATATTGAAGACATTTGGCACCATATAAATACAGTAATTATTATCATTACTATAATGCTTTTCTGGAAAAGGTGAACTAAAGGTTTCATCTTCCATTACCAATACCTCAGAAAATGAATACCATATTCTGAAATAGTTTTCATCACTGCAAAACCAAGACCATGAGACTATATCAAGTTTCTGCAATAAACTGAAAAAGAGACAAGTAGCCTATATGTGGTGGAAATCCACAGGTAAGGGACTTAGTCACTTACTGTTTGTGAAACCAGATTTCTTGTTGGTGAAGAAGAACTGTCTCCAAGCTTGAGTCTCTGGAACTGGAGGGCGACCATCTTACTGAACGTCTCTCCTAGCCCACCTCCATCAAAGTCCACTTCAGAAATCCCCCCACTGAACAGGTCGATGTCCTCCACGTTGCTGAAAAGAGTTTTCTTAATTTAAACATCAAGATGGAATGAAGGGGTTTTCTCCCCTATGACCCCACCAAAACTTCTTTACATTCATGAACCAGAAAAAACACAAAAACATGATCAGAAGATGAAAAAGGAGGAAAAGAAGAAAAAAGAGGAAAGAAAAAAGACATAGAAGAAAAAGGAGAAGGAAGAAAAAAGAAGCAGAAGAAGAAGACAACTGATTTTCCACAGACTCAAAGTGTCACCTACACAGTGTTTGGAAGATTTGGTTGATGTGCATATTCAATTGTCCCAGTGCGATGGATGTGTCTTGAGGGAATTCCATCTCCAGTTCTTTCAATCACACGTCCTCTGGGGAGTTTACCTATAGGGTGTGGGGAGCTCTAGATAGGGTAATACCTTTGTTCTCCAGCATCTACATCCTACCTATAAAGGGGGTAGGAGAGCTCTGGGATAGGGTAATACCTTTGTTCTCCAGCATCTACATCCTACCTATAGGTTGTGTGGGGAGCTCTAGATAGGGTAATACCTTTGTTCCCAGCATCTACATCCTACCTATAGGTGTGTGGAGAGCTCTGGATAGGGTAATACCTTTGTTCTCCACCATCTACATCCTACCTATAGGATGTGGGAGCTCTGGATAGGGTAATACCTTTGTTCTCCAGCATCTACATCCTACCTATAGGGATGTGGAGAGCTCTGGTAGGGTAATACCTTTGTTCTCCAGCATCTACATCCTACCTATAGGGATGTGGAGAGCTCTGGATAGGGTAATACCTTTGTTCTCCAGCATCTACATCCTACCTATAGGGATGTGGAGAGCTCTGGATAGGGTAATACCTTTGTTCTCCAGCATCTACATCCTACCTATAGGGATGTGGAGAGCTCTGGATAGGTAATACCTTTGTTCTCCAGCATCTGCATCCTACCTATAGGGTGTGGAGAGCTCTGGATAGGGTAAAACCTTTGTTCTCCAGCATCTGCATCCTACCTATAGGGTGTGGAGAGCTCTGGATAGGGTAATACCTTTGTTCTCCAGCATCTGCATCCTACCTATAGGGGTGTGGAGAGCTCTGGATAGGGTAAACCTTTGTTCTCCAGCATCTGCATCCTACCTGTAGGTGTGAACTGAAGGAAACACGGTGCCCGCTATCTCTTAAATCTGTAGGCTGCACCAAGACACCTGCCGACCTGCGGCTTAAACCGTGAGAGGTGATGGACACGCCAGATGCGGCTGAACACGTGGGGGTGATGTTCAAACGCCTCATGGGAACGTCTAAGATTAACGGACAGGGGGGGAAAAGCTTCCAGGAGCTCAACGGCCTGGTATTCATGATCACAACGAGCCACCTGGCTGGAGAGGGGATGACAACTTTGGTCACGCAACTAGCAAGCTGAGTGTACCTAGCTGTGCATCCTGTATACATGTGCGTGCGTGTGTGTGTGTGTGTGTGTGTGTGTGTGTGTGCGTGCGTGTAGTGTGTGTGAGAGAGAGAGAGAGTGAGAGAGAGAGAGAAACAGAGACAAAGAGAAACAGAGAGAAAGAGACAGACAGACAGACAGACAGACAGACAGATAGGTTATGACAACTTGGGTTGATGGTCACACACCTAACATGGCTGAGTGCACGCCATGTCAACATCCTATCAACTACATGTGTGTTGTGTGTGTGTGTGAAAGAGAGAAGAGAGAGAGAGAGAGAGAGAGAGAGAGAGAGAGAGCAGACAGACAGACAGACAGACGACGAGAGAGAGAGAGACAGAGACAGAGAGACAGAGAAGATGACAACTTGGGTCAAGGGTTACAGGCCTAATAGGATGAGTGTACCCTAGCTCTGCATCCTCTGTGTGGTGTGTACGTGTGCGTATGTGTGTGTGTGTGCGCATGTGCATTGTTTGTGTGTCTGTGAGTTTACATTTTTTATGCTCTTTGATTTTCTTCCTTCTTTTTTTTAATATTCCATTCCTGTAAAGTGTAGAAGGAAGAAGCACAGCAGCACTGACTAGATGTAGTGACAGACACACTCCACATATACAAGATGATTCTATTCCAGGCGTCTGGTTTTACTTGCAGACTGCCAGCTTTATCTCCCTGCGACGCCTCTTACTGAAGGCAGGTAAAAAGAGTAGGTAAGTAAATGTTGTTAAAACGACTTGATTAAAGAAAAGGAATACAGATTATCAAATACACAAAATTCTCACCACAACAGTAGTATTAAGTTTCTAAAGTTTCAGCGTAATTTTGACAAATGAATCGAAGACGAAATTATAGTAAAGCACACACACACACACACACACATACACACACACACACACACACACACACACACACACACACACACACACACACACACACACACACACACATCACAACACACACACACACACACACACACACACACACACACACACACACACACACACACACACACACACACACAACACACACACAATTATTTACAAAACTCACTCATAAACTTGTGCCAATTTAGGCCCTGCGGTTCCCAGTACGGAATCGTTGAAGGATTTAATCGGTTTCAAACCCAACTTTCGTCGGAAGGCGTTATAACTGGGAAGGCCATGATCACGACCTCTATTAATATTCACAGCCACGAGGTCAAAGCCCATTCGGTTACCTTGCTCTTCTTCAAACAGACGTTTGGACACCTGGACGAAGAGACAGAAAGAGAAATGATATGAAAACAAATGAAAATGAATCTTTACTTTCTAACGGTAAGTCCTTGTACCGTTCCCCCCCCCCCACCCCTCCTCCCAATGCCTCTGTGGGGAAGCTGTGCAGACAGCAGAACACTTCCAGGTTTGTGAGATTACCGGCCGCTATGGAAGCAGATCTGTTCAACATCCCTGAGCTTGTGGAAGAAGTTGCACAAGGTTATAGATGTGCTACAGAACACGACTTACTTTATCCAAGTCTGACGTCCAACGAGAAGACAAGAACACTACAGGTAATTGCACAAAGGCCAACACACATCCAACCCTGCTAATGTACTTCTGTTAAAGCGAAGTAAAGTTAGAAAATAAGATATTACAAAAGAATGTCAAAACTTAAGAAAAAAAATTACGTATGACAAAATTTTTTAAAATTTTAGAATTTTCAACATTTATACAAAGAAGTGAATATGAATATTTGAATGTGTGTGTGTACGTGGGTGCGTGCGTATGTGTGTGGTTCTGCGTACGTAAGTGTGTATACACACACATATGTATATTTGTGTGTGGGTGTGTATGTGTGCGTGTGTGTGTGTGTGTGTGTGTGTGTGTGTGTGTGTGGTGTGTGTGTAAGTGTGTGTGTGTATGTGTAAGTGTGTGTGTGTGTAAGTGTGTGTGTAAGTGTGTCTGTGTCTATGTGTGTGTGTGTGTGTGTAAGTGTGTGTGTGTAAGTGCGTGTGTGTGTATGTATAAGTGTGTGTAAGTGTGTGTGTGTGTGTGTATGCGTGTGTGTGTGTGTGTGTGTGTGTGTGTGTGTGTGTGTGTGTGTGTGTGTGTGTCTGTGTGTGTGTGTGTAAGTGTGTGAGTGTAAGTGTGAGTGTGAGTGTGATTGGAAATATATACACATTAAAAAAAATCCAATTGTGTAAGTGCATTATAACAGTACGTTTAGTGGCGTTATTTCGCATATGAAATAATTTATATGTAGTCACGCCGTAATCATTTCAGAATGGAGACATTGATCATGTGTGTGGTCAAAATTATTGAGTAGATTTACATTGTTACTGCAATTAGTAATAGAAATGTGTGCAACAAAGAAAGAGAGAGAAGGAAGGAGAGAGAGAGAGAGAGAGAGACAGAGACAGAGAGAGAGAGAGAGAGACAGAGAGAGACAGAGACAGAGAGAGAGACAGACAGAGAGACAGAGAGATGCGCTTGACGCTTGACGCGCGCTTAGCGCGCCATTTATTGACGTAACCATGTACATGGTTTTAGCGCCAAGGGGTATAACTCATCCCTCTCATGCTAGCAACAAATTATAAACAAAGGGAAACAAAGGAAACAGAAAAATGGAAAATTCAAATAAAGGGCAGAAAAGTAATATTTACAATATCAAAACAACAGTTTTACAGTAGAAGTGGAGAGACAGAGAGATAGAGAGACAGAGAGACAGAGAGAGACAGAGGGAGGGGTGAGAGAAAGAGAGAAAGAGAGAGGGAGAGAGAGAGAGACAGAGAGACAGAGAGACAGAGAGAGAGAGAGAAGAGAGAGAGAGAGACAGAGAGACAGAGAGACAGAGACAGAGACAGAGAGAGACAGAGAGAGATTTCACTTATTATTCAGTCAATCAATCCATCATTCGATCAGTCAACACCACTGGAAAATTTCTCATCCGATCATGTAATAATCATTCAACCTAGCTACCAACAATCAAAAATGAATCATTATCCCAGGGAAATTTCATCAATTGTTCATTGATCACTCGTTCCTTCAATCAATCAATCAATCAATCAATCAATCAATCATCAATCAATCAATCAATCAAATCAATCATCAATCAATTCTTGAGAGAATTTCAATCAATCGTTCATCAATCAGTCCGTCTATCTACCATCAAGACATCACTATCCAGTTAGGAAGAGGAAAATGTCAATCAGTCCACCATTTGTTCATTGATTGATTCATTCATCAATCAGCATGTCATTCAGTGAGGACGATGAGGACACAGATGGTGAAGTATCAGACGATGATGACGAGGAAGAGGCTGACGAAAATGATGACTGTGATCATGAAAATGGTAATGTTGAAGAGAATGATGACCTTAATGACGATGATGATGACAGCAGTGGCCGCGGCGACGACGACGATGGGGTGAATAAGGATGATGATGATGATTACGACGACTACGGCGATGTAGATGGTGGTGATGATGATGGTGATGACGATGATGATTGTGCTGATGGAAGTGAAGATGACTATGTGACGATGAAAAGGATGCTGCTGCTGCTGGCTGTTACTGCTGCTGCTGCTGATGATGGTGACGACGACGATAACGATGACGAGATGGTGAGTAATGACGACGACCATAATGGTGGTGGTGGTGACGATGGAGATGCTGAAGAAGATGATGGTGACAACGACGACGATGACGACGACGAAGAAGAATATGACGATGAACGTCACAATGAGGATGATGATGACGATGAAGATAACACCAGGGGTGACGATGTTGATGACGATGAAGATAACTGTAGGGATGACGATGATGATGACGACGTCTTCTCAATCATCACCTGGTCTGTAAAGAAGCGGTCTCTGTTTTGAGACACAAGGGAAGAACGCTTGGGGTGCAGCATCCCTTTCACCAGCGAGTCCAAGTTTTCACGGGCCTCAAAGGGTTTGAAGAAAAGCCTGCTGAGTGGCACTATCCTTGCTGGGCTGATTGGCAGAGCAGGAGGGATCTCTGAATGACCGAATCTGCAAGTAGAAACACACAAGATGGTCAAGCCATTCTCACATAATCCTTGTTAATAACGATAACGATCATTATCATCATCGTCATCATCATTTTTTTTTCAACTCGTGTTAGAATGTACTCTTACAAAATATTTTGTTATGTATCAGAGCTTTTTCCCCTGTCTTTGGATTTTAGTCTTGCGCATGTGAGGAAGGGGAGGGAAAGTAAGAGAATAAATTTTACCTTATGTTGTTCAAGTCCCGTGTGCGTGTGTGTAATAATAATAATAATGTTTATTTGTATAGCGCCGCATATTCCATATAAAAACATGCTCACCAGCGCTTTACATTTCTCAAGAAAGGCAAAAGGTGATAAAAATGTTCACAATTACATACACAATAAGATAACAACAAACATTAAAGCTATACAAGTAAGAAGACACATAAGAAACCACAGAATATTAAAATTTAAACATTGACTTATGTAATGAAGAAAGATTAACAGATTTTTCATGACAGATTTTTCATATGAATAAAGAGGCATACTGTGTTTATATATTGCTGCGTGTGTGTGCTTGCGTACGTGTGTGTGGGGTGTGTGTACGTGTGCGTCTGCGTGCGTGTGCGTGCGTGTGCGTTGCTGTGTGTGTGCTTGCGTACGTGTGTGTGTGTGTGTGTACGTGTGCGTGTGCGTGCGTGTGCGTGCGTGTGCGTTGCTGTGCGCGTGTGTGTTTGTAAGAATGTGAGTGTGTTATCTGGTGTGTGTGTGTGTGTGTGTGTGTGTGTGTGTGTGTTGGAGAGAGAGAGAGAGAGAGAGAGAGAGAGAGAGAGAGAGAGAGAGTGTGTGTGTGTGTGTGCGTGTGCTATGTTTGCATGCGTGTGTGGCAATAGTTGTACATAAAATTATAATCAATATTTTGAATGAAGATAAAAACAGAAAAATTCTAATCCATATACAGGAAAAACATTATAACTTCAGTATTACAGCATTAACACCTTGACAATCAAAATTACCTCACAAATTATAAACTATTCGCATATCATACATCACAATTTACATACAAACAAAGATTTAAAAAAGTTTCTTAAACTATTTCAGTCTCTTTCCCACTCAATTTCTCCCCTATCCCCTCCTCAGCTGTACACATACAGTGATACACACACATGCTCACTCAAGCACACACACACACACACACATACACACACACACACACATACACACATGCACGCACACACACACCTTGCTCTATAGGCCCTTATACAAAATACTGTTATACAGGCAGGAGAGATTAGTCTGATGACAGACTTGCAAACTAAGGCTCTTCAGGTTAGATGAGTTTGAAAGAAGTGGGTTTTCAGGTGCCGTTTGAAGGTTGAGAAACACTTAGTTTTTCTGAGAGACAGTGGTAGAGAGTTCCATACATTTGGGCCAAAGACAGAGAAAGATTTTTTTTACCAAAGGTGTCTAGAGAGAAGCGAGGAACAGTCAACAGTGAGGTGTCAGAAGAGCGGAGCGTTCGAGAAGGTTTGTAACCCTGCAGGAGGTTGGCAAGATAGGATGGCATGTTCTCGTGATAGATACACTGAAAGCAGAGACAGGCAACTTTATATTGAATCCTAGCCTTTACCGGGAGCCAATGAAGTTTTCTAAGCAGAGATTTTGCACTCTCACGCCTGGGCTTGCGGAGAACAAGGCGAGCCGCGTGGTTCTGTATGTGCTGAAGTTTAAATAGTTGATTGTCATGGAGACTTGCGAATAGAGAGTTACAATAGTCCAGTCTAGATAGTATGAAAGAGACAGCAAGCTTGTTGGTAGCATCAGTGGAAAGGAAGGAGCGAATCTTACCTATTCTGCACGTAGCTGATAGTACAGAGTACGGCACAACTGTTTGATATGGGCTTCTATAGACAGTGTTTCATCCAGGTAGAAGCCAAGGCTTCTAACAGTTTGTTAGAAAGATACATCACAACCAGAGATAGACATGGGGGCATGAATAATCTGATTGACCTTTGACTTAGTACCAGTAACAATAAGCTCAGTTTTATCATCATTCATCTTCAGCTTGTTTTCACTCATCCACTTGGAGACATCCTCTGTACAATCTCTCAGACTGCACGCAAGAGCGTCAAAATCTGATGGGGCAGAGGAGCTATGCAGCTGTGAGTCATCCGCAAAGAAGTGGTATGAGTGACCTGACTGATGAATGATAGCGCTGAGAGGTTGTGTATACATAGTGAACAGGACAGGTCCCAAGACAGAACCTTGTGGGACACCACATTTCAGCACAGATGGATTTGATTTGTGGCCAATGACAACAGACTGGGTATGGCCAATCAAATAGGAGGTAAACCAGTCCAGAACCGTTCCAGAACAGCCAAAAGAGGTACGCAACCGCGTTATGAGGATGCTATGGTCTATGGTGTCAAATGCTGCTGACAAGTCAAGCAGTGACAAGATAGGCACACTCCCATTGTCTGAAGCCTGAAGGAGGTCATTGACCACACGCAATAGAGCGGTTTCTGTGCTATGGCACTTATGGTAGGCTGACTGGAATGGCTCTAGCAGGTTGTGAGATTCCAGATGCTGCAGAAGCTGTTCTAGTACAGTACGTTCCAACACCTTTGATAGGAATGGTAGATTGGAAACTGGACGATAATTCTTCAAGCAGTCTGGGTCAAGATTTGCCTTCTTCAGAAGGGGCTTGACAAGAGCGTCCTTAAAGCACTGAGGCACAACACCAGATGACAAGGACTTATTCATAATATCTGTGACAATTGGAGTAATTCCATCTAGACAATCAAATAGGATAGAGGCAGAGATAGGGTCAAGGTCACAGGACTTCTTTGGCATTTTCTTCAGTATCTCTCTCACACAACCCTCAGACATAAGCTCAAAATTTTCTAGCTGTGTACCAAGAACACAACAGCATCAGTGGGGCATGGTGTATCAGGGTCAAAGCTGCTTCTGATCCGTTCAATCTTTCCAACAAAAAATTCATTGAATTTATCAGGAAGAGACTCTGGGGGGATGTCAGAAGAAAGCACAGTATCTCCAGCTTTTCCCAGCAACTGATCACTGAGGCGGAAGAGTTCTCTGGAACTATCAGCACCTGCTATCTTACCACATATGTACTTTTTCTTTGCTTCACGTATCACATTTGTAACTATGTTACGCTGCTCTGCATATATTTCTCTATGAATGGTCAGACCGGACTCACGCCACGCACGCTCAGCGGTACGCCATAGCACTTTAGCATGAATGACTTCAAGTCTCATCCAAGGGGCGGATATACGGTCTGACACAGTACGCATAACAAGAGGGGCGTGTTGGTCAAGCAGCTGACGCAAGCATGTGTTGTAAGTACATATGGGATCAGATGAATTGGACTGACAGGCTGACTCAAGTGCTCTATGAACATCAGTCTTGAAAACATTCTTCTCAATAGCCTTAAGATTGTGTGAAGCGATTTTCTTTGTTGCTTTGCCTGGTTTTCTAAGAGAGTTCAAAGGAGATGACAAAATGATCAGATAACAGCATGTCACGAACAGATAAATCAACTACATCAGAAACACAGTTTATGATTAGCCAATCTAAAGTATGGCCTTTGCGTTGAGTAGGTACATTGATCATTTGTTGCAGACTAAGATTTTCAAGAACGGCATTTAAAGCAACAGTGTATGTTGGGTTTTTGTGTGTGTGTGTGTGTGTGTGTGTGTGTGTGTGTGTGTGTGTGTGTGTGTGTGTGTGTGTGTGTGTGTGTGTGTGTGTGTGTGTGTTGTGTTGTGTGTGTGTGTGTTGTGTGTGTGTGCATGTTGTGTGTGTGTGTGTGGGTGAGTGTGGGTGTATGTGAATGTCACGGCTGCATTTTCCCAGCCATTCTGACACCCTCTAGTTAATACCTTTCTACCAGCCGGCATCGCCTGCGAGTGATATTTTTTAGCCAGCAGGTTTGACCAGAGTCTATCACTCTACATCAGTGCTTTGTAACTGCTGCGATCTTTCAGGAGGGACTGAGTGTAGAAAGTGACTGAGATTGACACAGAGTAGGCTTACTCGAATCTAGGTCATTCTGTAGGCCTATACTTCAATGCGCGCCTGTGCCTTGCCACAGGATGGGTGAGGGTGGTGTGGAGAGTGGAAGGGGAGGGAAAGATGTGCGCTGTTAATTTGCCGGCAGGGTAGAACCAAAATGTGGCCAGCTAAGGTATCTCCGATTTGGGCGCTGTGGTGTGTGTGTGTGTGTGTGTGTGTGTGTGTGTGTGTGTGTGTGTGTGTGTGTGTGTGTGTGTGTGTGTGTGTGTGTGTGTGTGTGTGTGTGTGGTGTGTGTGTGTGTGTGTGTGTTGTGTGCGTGTGTTTCTTCAATTCCGTCAATGACCGACGAATATGTCTTTTATGATGTTGAATATTGTTATTGTTGTGAGGTGTGCGTGTGATTGTATGCATAGCCAAAACATTTTGCCTGTGTCTGTGCACTGGGCTAAAACAAAATCTTGTTATCTTGTTATCAAGTTATTTTGTTATCTTGTTATCTTGTTATCATCATCATCATCGTCGTCATCGTCATCATCATCATCATCATCATCATTAACATAACGATAATGATGAAGATAATAATGAGCAACGGTGCCTCACTACTGGCAAACAATCACCTCCCAGTTACCAACACCCCACAGGAACCATTTCCCCATGCAAAGGGTCTGTCCATGCACTGCATGACCCATTCAGACCCAGTCACCAGTTACCTTGTTCACAAGCTTAATGGGAAGGTGAGGAGATGACAAACCCACACACTGCGTACCAGCCAAGTTCAGACCAGCTACTGGACCAAGACGGAATGAAAGAGTCGTCCTTCACCTTGTTCTGGGTCTTCATTTCTCTAAGGGGATGATGATGTGATAACAATGACAAACATTCAGAATCAGAAATATTGTCTTGTCTTGCCTCGCCTTGTCTTCTCTTCTTTTCTATTCTCTTCTTTTGTTTTGTCTTGTCTTGTCTTGTCTGGTTACATTAACTACACATTCTGACTCATTCCTTGTGTATTTCTGATTAATAATAATAATTAATTAATAATTACAATATTTATATAGCGCAAAATCTTGATAAAATCAAATCTAAGCGCTGAAGCAGACACACACGCAAGCAAGCACGCACGCACGCACGCACACACACGCACGCACACACACACACACACACACACACACACACGCATGGCTATAAATGGGGAGAAAGAATAAAAGCAATAAAAGCAAGAATAAAACCAATGGAAAATTATAGAGAGCATAGCATATACAATTATATATTATAACCATGTGATTCCCTCCGAGCGGAGACAGGCTGCAGAGGGGGGGGGGGGAGGGGGGTTGAGTGAGGTTAGGATTTTATGCGGAGGAGAAAAGGTGAGTTTTGAGAGCGGACTTGAAGGAGACAAAAGTAGGTTGCTGACGGACTGAGAGAGGAAGTTTGTTCCAGGAGAGTGGACCAGAAACAGAGAAGGCTCGTGGACCATAGGTATTGAGCTTAGTGCGTGGAAAGCGAAAAGTCAGAGGATCGGAGGCAGAGCGGAGGGTACGTGAGGGAAATAGATCTCAAGTAGGCTTGACAGGTAATCGGGGGCTGCGTTATTGAGGCTTTTGTAGCACATGGTGTCTAGTTTGTACTGTATGCGCTTTGATACAGGGAGCCAGTGAAGTTGTGCCAGGAGAGGAGATATGTGGTCAGCTTTTTTCTTTTTGAGTACAAGGCGTACA
>JAPXFY010000032.1:25049355-25059355 GCA_030674185.1 Monoplex corrugatus
ACCGTCCAACACTTCAAGCAAAAATAAGGAATTAATTCAAACTTGATAATATATACTGGTTGTATTACATTCAAGAAATAAAGCTTTTCGTGCGTAAACATAACATTACAATTGCTTATAAAGTATCGTTGGATTGCCCTCAAACGTTAAGCTTATATACCCTATACATAAAGGTGTAAGACTGTATCGTAATATCCACAGACAAAATGATAGAAGACTAAAATATTATGTAAAATGGAATGATTAACCCACCATTGACATCAACTAAAATGTTGTGTTTAAAAAGTACATAGAATTTCAGAAGTTGAAAGCTTAATTGGTTCCAAATCAGGAAAACAATTCATAGAGTATTGGTGACAAGCATTGTATTAGAAAACACATGCGATGAAAATAGTAACAACTATTCATTTTGTAATGTAGAAAGCGTCAGCATAAACATATATTCTGGAATGCCTTCACATTAAGTCTGTCTGGAAACAACTAATCACAGGTGTAAACAACTGCCCCGATTCAGACTCAGTTCAAATAAATGAAAAGATTCTAATTGTTTAGTACTGCTGTTACATTTATAGGCCATTTTATGAGGAAGGGGGATTTGGAGCACCTGGTCACAACGGGAAAGCTGGAGGGAAAGAGAGCACCAGGTAGACCCAGAGAGAGAATGCTGGACGGACTTGCAGAATGGCTGGGGATGAAGAGGGTGGGGGAGATGCTGGGGGCAACGAGAGATAGAGATGGTTGGAAGTCCATGGTCGCCAACGCCATGCGGCAGGGCACCTGATGATGATGATGATGAGTACTGCTGTTAATTTGAGATCAGATGCTGCATTTGACATAATTGTTTTACTAGCAATCTTTTCATATCTATAAACGCAGATTTGAAACGAGTGTACCCTACTTTTATTCATGTAAATACTTTCTGAAACATGCCCATGACATACACACGTACATTTCTTTGGTAAATCTAATTTATAACAAGTTTACAAAGTTGAGGTTTTATCACGAATTATAGGCAATGTGGTCATTAGATGGTTAGATTATGAAAAAGACTAAATCAGGCATGTCACTGTAAGCTGAATTGATAAACATACTTAACCAGTGAAATGCACTTGTCTCCACATTTTTCGTTACCAAATAGAATGTCTCCCCTCCCATTTTCTTCCGCTTAACGCAACGTCAGGGAAGTCGTCTGCCGTTTTCTCCACTAGGTGTTGTGTTTTTATTCTTTGTTGAACCATTCACTCATTTCGTAATGATATTAGTTGTAGTAGAATCAAAAGTATCAGGCATATTGTTTTTGTTATTTACTGATGTCTTGTGATGGGAATGGTGGTGATGGTGGTGGTGATGGTGATGGTGGTGGTGGTGGTGATCTTGGTGGTGGTGGTGGTGGTAGTTATGCCACGTTGAAATCATGGTCCCTTTTGTTGCTCGTTTTGAATGTTTGTGTGATCAAAATCTCAAACAATAACCATTGTCAATGTACGATTATTTGCAATGTGCATCATGATCATAGTTTTTACTAAATATGCATAATGTGTATGTACATGTTTGTATGTATATGTTATATGCATGTATGTATGTGTATGTATTCGTTCGTTCGTTCTTTGATCTAATGTCTTTGTGATATTAGACGGATATGTGTATGTATGCTTGTGTATATGTGTGCAGGTATAATAATGTATGTATACGTTACGTATGTGTTATGTAAGTAGATAGGTAGGTAGGCAGTAGATAGGTAGTAGGTAGGTAGCTACGTAGGCAAATGGATAGGTAGGTAGGTAGGTATGTAGTAAGTAGGTAGGTAGGTAGCTAGGTGGGTAGGTAGGTGAGTATGTAGGTATCTCAATAATCATACGATTGATTAAATATTGTGAACTGGTTTGGTGGGAACAAATGACAAAGAAATAAATCCAGTATGACATTAATATCATCGTCAATATTTTCATGAAAGACAACCAGGACAAACATTTAAAAAAGAAATTGAAAATCTTACTTCTGATTCTTCCATTTCTGTAGGTGACAGGCTGAGAGCGGACAGCCCCCATGCACGATCCCTTAAAATCAGGATCAGGGAATGGAAATAGGATAGGTAAGCATTCGCTGCAAGCAGAAGAAAAAAAAAACATCATATGTGACCTCCCACCACGAAATCAATCTTAACTCGCAGTCAGTCGAACAGCATTAGGAGCTGAAAAGGTGACTGAGGGTGTGTCTGGGGTGTTTTGACTTTTTCTCAAAATTGATTTCTGTAGACTATAATCTATCCCCTACATGATTTTTTTTCTTGAAAAAGTGTAATTAATCCATTTTAAATCGGTATATTAATGCACTGATCGCAGCAGAAAGAATGCAATTTCCTACCAAAAGTACCTATTTTTGTCTCTTATTATGAACCGTAACCTGTACAGTACCCGCACATGATATACTGATGGAAAGCTCTTTGATGCACCTTTCAGATAATGACAGCGAAAATTAGAAACAAACTGGGTCAAAGCCACCAAATAAAGAAATTTAAGGAAAGTGTGTAGGAGAGCAGAGCACACAAAAACTTTAGAGGCCGTTTTCTCAAAATGGCCGCCATACAACTTAATGACTTTAAACATACATAACTTCTACATTTGTTTGATTACAAGCTTCATTCAAGTACCAAAATAATCAGCAGAATGTACACTTCCCAGTGATATGTATATCTCAAAATGTCCAAAATGCTAGTTAAGACTGATTCGTGGTGGGAGGTCACATATACACCTAACGCTACTTCCACGCACAGACAAGCATGACAGAATTCGCTGTTTAGAGTTTGTTCAGGAGGGATTCATCACCTTGGCAAAAATTCCACGACATGCGCTTCTCGACCCAAGTCTGCCAGCAATTACCTGGCAGAGTTGTTCAGCCAGTGCAAAAATCTTATGTGCTATCGACGTCTTGACATTGGCAGCGACAGAGGAGAAGGGACCTATGAAACAGTGAGCTGACATCACTAGAATGATGAAAATATTAAGAGGGACTGCCGACAGAGGCCCGTTTCTTTCATGCCAGGTTGGCGAGGTACGCCAGGTAGCAGTGTTTCTTTGTTCAAGCGTGGCGAGGTCAGGTTAGGTAAGGCATCGACAGGTAAAAATGGCGGCCATGCAAGCCTCCTTTGTGTTTGATGACGACTCCGTCCTCTGTTGTCAAATAAGCGCTGTGCGTTTGCTAAAATCAGACTTTTGTTTGATGTCATGATTATTCTTAACAGGAGTTTTGTTACATGACTCATCAAACTGATTTTGCGATGGAGTTCGCATTCTATAGCCTCTGTCTTCTTTGGAAGTGCAATAATAATTGATTTTGACATATCTTTGGGGATTTTTCCAGTATCATAAATATCATTTAGGAGGACTGTTATTTTTTCAATACCAAATTCTTCCAGGGCTTCAATCATCTCTGTAAGTAATGTTGTCTGATCCTGGGGCTTTTCCTGGTTTCATCTTTTTCAATGCTGCTCTAACTTCATCTTTCATTATGGGTGGTCCTTCAAAGTTCTTTCTTATAACGTGTTCGTTTCTGTCATCTTCAAAAAGGTCTTTAATGTACTCTCCCCATCTGTCTAATATTTTGTCTTTTCTCATGATAAGCATGCCATCTTTCGATTTTAAGCAACCAGTTGATGTGCATGTATTTTTCCTATGGACAATTTCTTCAGTTTGTCTGTACATACCCTGAGGATCCGTTTTGTGTCGGTCTTCTATTTCTTTGCATTTTGTTTTCAGCCAAGCTTCCTTAGCTTCATTGCACCTATTCCTGATTTCTTTGTTTATCTTCGAGTATATCTCATCGTTTCTCTTTTCCTTCCTCCTTTCCTCCATCAAGCCTAAAATTTCTGTTGTCCTCCAGTTCTTTTTTGCTTTTCTATCTACTTCAGGGATTTCTTCACAAGCTTAATTCATCGAATTTTTCAACTTTGTCCATTGTTCCTCACTGTCACCAACGTCTTCCAGAGCGCTGAATATGTTTTGAACATGTACATTAATTCTTTTACGTATCACTATATCTGTCTTTAAGAGTCCAGGATTAAGTTTGATGATGCTTTTGGTCTGTTTCCTTTCCTTAATTTCAACCTAAATCTTCCCATTACAGCATTGTGGTCACTGTTACAGTCCGCGCCTGGTAGTGTTGTTGCTGACAGTAAAGAATTTCTAAATCTTTTATTAATCAGGATGTAGTCAATCTGATTTTTGGTGTTATCTCCTGGACTCATCCAAGTCCATTTTCTTCTATTAGGCTGCTCAAGCCAGGTGTTTCATATTATGAACTCATTCATCTGTGCCCATTCTACAAGTTTCTCACCCATTTCATTTTGTGTACCAAGGCCATGAGGATATACTCCACCTTATCCTGTCCCACTTTAGCATTAAAATCTCCCATTATCATTGTAACTTCTTGTGATTTACATTGGGCCTTGACCATCTCTAATACTTCGTAGAAGTTGTCCTGAGTCTTCCTGAGTACTTGCGGATGTTGTACATACACCTGAATGATGTTGATATCAAATGGTCTGCCTCCCAATTTGACCAGCAAAACTCTGTCGGACAAGCCCAGTATCCCTTAATTGCTTTTGATTTGTCCCTGACCATTAAAATGCCTACTCCTCTTTCATGTGAGTTTCCACCAGAGTATATTACTGTATACCCTCCTGATGTTATCATGCCTGCCCCCTTCCATCTCACTTCCCTGGTCCTAAAATACTAATGTTGATCCTTTCCATCTCCATTTTGATATTGTCTAATTTACCTTTTTGCAACATTGTTGCGATTTTGGTATTTTTGATTTTGAGTTTGGTTGCAGTAGCTTGCTGACGGTCTGGTGTCGCCTGCGCCGCTTGACGGTCCCTACCAGACGAGGATGCTCCATAGAATACCTATTTACGTGGTCATCTTCATTTGCCTTCTTTATTCAGTCCATAATTTTTCTAGAGAGAATACGATGGTGGTTTCCTGTTGCCTTCCATCTTTTTGTTTGTTTTGTTTGTTTGTTTGTTTGTTTTTTGTTTTTTGGTCTCTCCGCTAGTCTTTGTCGTTCCCACGATAAGCTGCAAGGCAGTAAGGTGGGTTTTTTTTCCAGGGTTACCTTCCTAAGCCTTCTTCTCTCCCTAGATGTCCACAGGGCAGTGGAGCTATTTACCCATAGCTTGGGGATCTGGTTCGTGGGCACCAGAGCATACCCACACGCCGGTGGGCCTGCGTGCCCTACGTCTTGGGGCCAGACCTCCTCTGAGTCCCTCCAGATTTAGCCTGAGTCCGTGAGGTGCTCAGTTACCGCATGTCGCCACGAGGAGGCATAACGTTGGGCTTGCTGATGGAGAGGCTATGTACTGACAGGAAGAGACTTACGCATTCTGCTCTTCTTTTCGCACACTTGCAAGCAGCAGTGTTAGCCAGCTATGCAAGCTGAAAGTGAGAGGTGACAAGCACGCAGTCACTAACCGACACACTAGACGCATCACATCTGCCGTTGACACAGTATCGGTTTTACATAACACTCAAGCTCTCTTCCTAATGTTAATTGATAAACATGTGTTGGTAAGAACAGTTTCGTCTTCTTGAATGCAATTTTGGCTCGCTGATTCTGTTGGCTATATCTGGTGTGCATTCGCCGTCTGGTGAGATGACTGTTCCCAGATATTTAAACTTATCAACCTGTCTCAAAGTTGTGCCAATTCCTGTAGTTTTACATGAGGGGATTTCATGTTTTTTATTGGTTACTATGACTTCTTTCTATTTAGCTCCAGCCCTTTATTTTTGCTTTCTATTTCTATTATATTCACAAGGTTTTGTAGGTCCCTTTCATTTTTTTGTAATCAGCACGGTGTGTTCTGCGTAATGAATGTTGCTTATCATTTTTTCTCCAACCTTTATCCCAGGACATTCTTCTAGTTTTCTAATGATGGTTTCGCTGTAAAATGTAAACAAATCTGTTGACAGAACACAACCCTGCAGACCCCTCTTTTGGTATTTTGGAAAGAGCTTATATCGTTTTCTATTTTCATTGCTGCTGTTTGTTCTCAATATGTCTGATTATTCCCAGATCTTTTCCGTCAATATTTAGTCTTTCTAGTTGGTTGATCAATTCTTCATGTCTTACCTGATCGAAAGCCTTGGTATAATCTACAAAGCATAAATATAAATCCTTATTCATCTCGATTGACCTCTCTATGATCGTTCTTACGATATATATGGCTTTAGTAGTTCCTTTCCCTTCCACAAATCCACACTGTTCTTCTGCTATTTCTCTTTTGATTGTGTTCCTTGTCCTCATTGTGATTATTCTTAAAAGGAGTTTTGTTACATGACTCATCAGGCTGGTTGTACGATGGAGTTTGCATTCTATAGCCCTTGTTTTCTTTGGAAGTGCAATGAACATTAATCTTAACGTATCTTTGGGGATTTTTCCGGTGTCATAAATTTCATTTAGGAGAACTGTTATTTTTTCAATGCCGAATTTATCCAGGGCTTCAATCATCTATGTAGTAATATTGTCTGGTCCTTGGGATTTTTCCCAGTTTCATCTTTTTCAGTGCTGCTTAACTCCGTCTTTCATCATAGGTGATCTTCCAACGTTCTTTCTTATGATGTGTTCTTCGGTTCTGCCATCGTTAAAAATGTCTTTAAGGTACTTTCCCCATCTATCTAATTTTTGTGTCTTTTTCCCTGATAAGCGTATCATCTTTCGATTTTAAGCAACCAGTTGATGTGCATGCCTTTTTACTGTGTACAGATAAGACAACAATATTAAAAGAAAGACATAAGCATATGACAAAAATATTAGCATTAAAGTTTGCAGCTTCTTCGATAGGGATTCATCGCACTGGGACACTTGTGTAGGAGCTCCATTCAGACCTGTCAGCAGTTATTTTGGCAGACTCTGTTTACTTGTGCTAACAAGGTCTTCACATGAAATGGGGAATGGGGTAAGATGGATGATGGAACAGTAAGCCAACACCACTAAAATCATGGGAACATTAAGATGGGCAATGAACAGGCCAGTTTTTTATGTTGCCAGTTGGGATTGAACTCAAGATATCAAACCTTTATTCTATGGTTAAGTCAAAGGAAGCAGCCAGCCCGCTGAAAAAAAACACAAAATTTACTGACGTGAAGATTGAACCAACATCCCCTGCACTACAAGCATGATGCTCTAACAGCTGAGCTTAAAGGGCATTAACAGTTGTGTGAACAACAGGTTTTCAAACACTTCAAACAACACTATGAGCCTGATGCTCTAACAGCTGAGCTTAAAGGGCATTAACAGTTGTGTGAACAACAGGTTTTCAAACACTTCAAACAACACTATGAGCCTGATGCTCTAACAGCTGAGCTTAAAGGGCATTAACAGTTGTGTGAACAACAGGTTTTCAAACACTTCAAACAACACTATGAGCCTAATGCTCTAACAACTGAGCTTAAAGGGCATTAACAGTTGTGTGAACAACAGGTTTTCAAACACTTCAAACAACACTATGAGCCTAATGCTCTAACAACTGAGCTTAAAGGGCATTGACAGTTGTGTGAACAACAGGTTTTCAAACACTTCAAACAACACTATGAGCCTGATGCTCTAACAACTGAGCTTAAAGGGCATTAACAGTTGTGTGAACAATAGGTTTTCAAACACTTCAAACAACAATATGAGCCTGATGCTCTAACAGCTGAGCTTAAAGGGCATTAACAGTTGTGTGAACAACAGGTTTTCAAACACTTCAAACAACACTATGAGCCTAATGCTCTAACAGCTGAGCTTAAAGGGCATTAACAGTTGTGTGAACAACAGGTTTTCAAACACTTCAAACAACACTATGAGCCTAATGCTCTAACAGCTGAGCTTAAAGGGCATTAACAGTTGTGTGAACAACAGGTTTTCAAACACTTCAAACAACACTATGAGCCTAATGCTCTAACAACTGAGCTTAAAAGGCATTAACAGTTGTGTGAACAACAGGTTTTCAAACACTTCAAACAACACTATGAGCCTAATGCTCTAACAACTGAGCTTAAAGGGCATTAACAGTTGTGTGAACAACAGGTTTTCAAACACTTCAAACAACAATATGAGCCTGATGCTCTAACAGCTGAGCCTAAAGGGCATTAACAGTTGTGTGAACAACATTTTCAAACACTTCAAAACAACACTATGAGCCTAATGCTCTAACAACTGAGCTTTAAAGGGCACTACAGTTGTGGAACAACAGGTTTTCAAACACTTCAAACAACACTGAACCTAATGCTCTAACAGCTGAGCTTAAAGGGCATTAACAGTTGTGTGAACAACAGGTTTTCAAACACTTCAAACAACACTATGAGCCTGATGCTCTAACAACTGAGCTTAAAGGGCATTGACAGTTGTGTGAACAACAGGTTTTCAAACACTTCAAACAACACTATGAGCCTAATGCTCTAACACTGAGCTTAAAGGGCATTAACAGTTGTGTGAACAACAGGTTTTCAAACACTTCAAACAACACTATGAGCCTGATGCTCTAACAGCTGAGCTTAAAGGGCATTAACAGTTGTGTGAACAACAGGTTTTCAAACACTTCAAACAACACTATGAGCCTGATGCTCTAACAACTGAGCTTAAAGGGCATTAACAGTTGTGTGAACAACAGGTTTTCAAACACTTCAAACAATATCTAAGACATGTTTTCACTGATGTGACATCTGACCTCATTGTCCTCACTTCACCTCAACTTTTTATTTCCTACAACGCTTTTTTAGGGTCACAATGACACTAAGGTGTACAAACTCTGGATTTGGATTTTTTTGCTGGACACAAAAACCTTCATGTAATACGGAGTTTGCCAGAGTGGCTTGACGGTCTTGTTATCTTTCTGGTTTCCACATTCTTTAACACATTTTGGCCATACAATATCTACTGATGTGCTGCCCATGACATGTAATGTTGACTTTGTAGTCAATCCTAGAGGCAATATATCAGATAGAAAAGCCATTCACTAGGTAGGGCCATGTCTGCTGAGCGTGCTGCACATGACCAAGTAATTATGACGTTGTAGTCAACCCTACAGGTTAAATATAAAATAAAATAAAAAATACATTCACTAGGTGGGGCCTCAGGACCTGGCCAGCTCGTGGTTTTATTAATGTACAGATTTAAGATTTGTGCCATGATCATTTTGGAATCTTTTCCCATTACATGACACCAGTGGCGTTAAGCATATGGCATTCATTTCGAGTGTCGATACGTCATCTTGAAAAACTGAAACTGAAAATGAAATTAAAGCTATAGGTTGCGTCAAGTAAACTCCATTTACATGTTTGTTTCGGAACTGATTTACATGTACTTAAAATTTGTGAAATTGTGTAAACATGATTTCCTGACATACGTATTCTGCAACTGAAACTGAAACTGCAATTGTTCGTTGGAAAACAAACTGGCATCAATTTTAAATAGTCAATTCGGCCACTCCTATTTACAGGCCCATCCTGACACCACGAATGTTTTCATTATTGTTTCTCGTGATGTTTTCAAACAGTGCACGATCATCATCATCACCACCATTCCACATTTCACTGTCACTACTGTCGACAATAGTTTCATCAGAATTGCCACCAAGATCACTGTCATAGTCATTGCTTCATTCTTCACAAATTGTCAGTTCTGGTCACAGATATTTTAAACAGTTTACACGATAACGAATTATTTTAACAATTTGCACAATAATCTGCTATCAAAGCAATTCATGTGACGATAATAATACAGTCTATAATATATACCTGTTCTGGTCACTCGGTGGAGGTCCATTATTTTCTCCACAACACATCACGCTGTTCCTTGTGTTCTCTGTGAAAGATAGTATCATCGTTGTCGTTATCGCCATTATCATCATCAATATTTATTGCTTAAAGTGTATCAATAGTACAGCACCTACATGTGTTTGTATTTGTCACCACCTCCGTATGGAAATCCCTGCCGAACCTCTTTGTCCTGTTTCTGACGCTAC
>JAPXFY010000032.1:25066855-25119355 GCA_030674185.1 Monoplex corrugatus
TCTTGAAATTCTTACATATTTGTAATATTTTGTGAAAATTCCCACAAAAACCTCATAATCGCTTACCATACAAACAAACAAAACAAACAAACAAACAAAAAAAAAAACAAACAAACAGAAGAAAAATAGGAGACATGGCCCTCGTGACAAAATCTAAGTCTTCAGACTGTGTTTGATCACCTCTGACAGATCATTGACAGCTGACGAGTCACAAAGAGGACAGCCATAGTCTAAGATAGTGTCACGTGTCATCTCGTCTCCTGCCACCATGCCCCCCCCCCACCTACCCTCAACCATCTCCCTTTTCCTCCCCTTACCGCCAGTAATACTACTCCCTGGAAGTGGTGAGTGATCTACAACATCGAGACTGTTTACTTATCATCATCGATCATGTCGAACTTGCTCGGCTATCCATGACACGATTCTTCCGATCCTTCTCTGTCAAACATTGCAGTAGGTAGTTCATCATACTGACAGCCCGTATCATCCATTAGTTGGTCGATGACGGTCTTCTTTGGACGTCCTGGTCTTTGTTTGCCGTGGCTGAGTCTCCATAGTAGAACATCTCCTGGGGAACCTTGTCAGTCCTAGGACAGGCTGGCAAGCACCAGGAAAAGTCAAACGCTCCAACCCAGCGGGTCCCCGGGTGGCGGAGAGGGGAATGCCCTGTAATGGGGTAGCTGTGAATATTCAATAAGCAGCCCCGGACCAAATCATGGGAGGCCCTTTGGCAAGGCCGAGCACCCATCAGCCACCCTTACTAGGGTTACAGTGAAACCAGGAGAGCAGCATGGCGGATGTGCACATCAGCGGAGGAACTTTGTGTAGTCAACGGTGAAGTACACAAGACGCTGGACAGAGAGCCCAGGGTCACCTAGTTCAGTTAGCGAACTACTGCTCACACTTGTAGGAGTGGCGACCGCAAGTGCTTATCTAGCTAAAGAAAGCAATGAAATGAAAGATGCCAGACAGTCGGGGGGGAGGGGGGGAGCTTCTTCCGGGCGGCGGTGGGGTCCGTTCTTGCTGTGGCTCAGTCTCTTGGACCCTAACTGTTTACTTAAGCACTTGATAACTCTATAGAAACCGACAACAAAAATGATGAAATAGTAAAAGATCGTTTTCATTAACATTGACAAACAAACAAATAAACACAAAACAAACAAACAAATAAACACAAAACAAACAAACAAATAAACACAAAACAAACAAATAAATAAACACAAAACAAACAAACGAATAAACAAGCAGACAAACTTTTGTCTGGTAGTCGGCAGGAAGCAGACGGTCGAAGCCTTTGCCGATCTGACCCTTATTCCCAGGACTGTTGCAGGAACCATCAGGCCGTCTGAACACTTCGTGAACACGACATGGTCCCTTCAGGTTAAAGATGTCTTTTTCCTGACACAGTGGGAAGTAGAGTAAGACATTCTGGTTTGGCAGTTGGTTGTTTCTGAATATAATATGAAAGTGAATGATAGGCTACTATGAAACTCTCTCTCTCTCTGTGTCTCTCTCTCTCTCTCACTCTTTCTCTGTCTCTCTCTCTCACTCTTTCTAATTCTCTCTCTCTTTTTATTTCTCTCTGTCTCTGTCTCTCTGTCTCTCTCTTTTTTTCTCTTCTTCTCTCTCTGAGAGTAAATATTGCCCCAAACGTGAATCCTTTAAGAGTGATAAATTTTTAGAGTAAATATTGTCCTAAAGTTGATTCACTGAAATTGGTTGGTGTTGAGAATAAAATATTACCCCCAAAGTGCAATAATTGAAAGTGATTGAATTTTGGAGAAATTATTGCCCAAAACGTGAATTCTTTAAGACCAATCGATTTTTCCAGTGAATAACTGTCCCAAAGTTTATTCGCTGAGTCTGGTTCAAATTCAGATAAATAGTGCCCCCACCGTGAACTCATTGGAAATGATCGAGTTTTAAAGTAGACATTACCCCCAACGTGAATTCGCTGGGAGGGATCTACTTTTAGAGTAAATATTGCCCCAAATGAAAATTATTGTGAGTGATTGATTTTCAAAATAAATAATGCCTCAATGTGTTCAGTGAGAGCGAAAAGGAAATCACGTTTTGTACATGTATAGTGCTATCGGCATCCTTCAGTCTCGGAAGACTATGGAGTTGCGCTCTTGGTGTTTATTCCGGTACAGCGTCGGGTGTGGCTGGCCAGTCCGACGCGGGAATGACAGTCCCTGTGGCAGAGGGCACAGATGAAGTCTGACGCTGTCTGTCTCTCTGGGCTGCAGCCTTTCTTCTCATTCTCTTTTCCTCGTTTCCTCGTTTCACGTTTTAAATATCCTATTATTGTTTTTTCTTTTGCCGCACTGTATCTGCACGAACACTGAATCACTAAAATTCACGCCGCTTATTTCTGCACTCTAATCATGTCTTGTGTGCTTGTGTCTGAAGCGACCTCAAGCATAATGATGACAAGCCTAACAACGTCAATAAGGCAAAACTCGGTCTGTTGTATAGATGTAGTTATAGTCAGATTGTGTACCGACCTACTTCTGTCTATAATGTGATTTTGGATTGGGTGATTTGTATGTCTGACAACAATATTATAACATCTACATGCGTTTCTCAATGTCTAACATATGATCATTTTTGTGTTTATTATAAAATAAACAATAACTACCCCTCCCTCGCTCCTTCCTTCTCCCTCTCTCTTTCTCCCCCCCCTCTCTTCATCCCTTCATACCCTTTTTTCTTGTTCTTCTTTTTGCTATCTTATTGTTATTATTTATTTATTTATTATTTGTGACCTCCCACCACGAAATCAGTCTTAATTAGCATTTTGGGCATTTTGAATATATATATATGTATATATATATTTATATTTTATATATATATATATATATATATATATATATCACTGGAAAGTGTACATTCTGCTGATTATTTTGGTACTTGAATAAAGCTTGTTTTCAAACAAATGTTGAAGTTATGTATGTTTAAAATATTAAGTTGTATGACGGCTATTTTGAGAAAACGGCCTCTAAAGTTTTTGTGTGCTCTCGTACACATTTTCCTTAAATTTCTTTATTTGGTAGCTTTGACCCAGTTTGTTTCTAATTTTAGCTGTCATTATCTGAAAGGTGCACCAAAGAACTTTCCGTCAGTACATTACATGTGCGGGTACTGTACAGGTTACGGTTCATAATAAGAGACAAAAATAGGTACTTTTGGTAGGAAATTGCGTTCTTTCTGCTGTGATCAGTGCATTAAAATACCATTTTAAATTGATTAATAATATTTTTTTCAAGAAAAAAATTTCTGTGGGGTATAGATTATGGTCTACAGAAATCAATTTTGAGAAAAAGTCAAAACACCCCAGATAGACCCTCAGTCACCTTTTCAGATCCTAGTGCTGTTCGACTGATTGCGAGTTAAGTCTGAATTCGTGGTGGGAGGTCACATTTATTTCTTTATGTTCCTGTTTTGAAAATAAAACACAGACGTGCATGTCAATTACATGTAACTAAGATTATTCCAGTGATAAGCTGATACAATACCAGTATAAAATATAGACTAGGTAAAACATAGTCTAGGTAGGGCCTCAGGACCTGGCCAGCTCACAGGATATGTGCAGGCTTAAGGTTTGTGCCTTGATCACCATACACATGGCACCTGTGACGTTAGTGCATATAGAATTCGTTCCGAGCGCGGAGAAACTGAAACTGAAACTGTTGCTCCTCTCTCTCTCTCTCTCTCTCTCTCTCTCTCTCTCTCTCTCTCTCTCTCTCTCTCTCTCTCTCTCTTCTTCTTTCTCTCTCTCTGTCTCTCCCAAAAGCCATGCGTTCAGTACCTTCTTCTTTCGGCGAATGACACATTTTCTGGTCACACAGGTAAGCAATCCACTGTTGGCAGAGAGAGGACCACCGTTGGGTGTGTTTACCACAGGCACGTTATTGATCAGATCAGTGCTAAGCGGAAGACACATCTCCGCGAGTGTGAATAACATGGTGGAATCTAAACAATCACAATAAAGAATAACTACCAGGATACTCATAGCCTTCAAACATTCTCTAATCTCTCTCTCTCTCTCTCTCTCTCTCTCACTCTCTCTCTCCATCTCCTCACACACACACACACACACACACAAAATAAATAGGACAATTACGATTGAACGTTACTATGACTTCGAAGAAACTTCAGTTGAAACAAAAACTTGTCGTGCAGTGAGGACATTGAATGGTTGGCTGGGATGACTTAGAAGATACAAAGGAGGCCTAATTATTGTCAGACATTTTCTGAGAAAGTGCTACCACACACCTCCTTCAAGAAAAGTTCTGATGTCAGTTGTTATTCTATTTTCAGTCATAGAAATAAGTTTGCGTGTGTATATGCCAAAGTCTAATATAAAAGAATTTCAAGACAATCAAATCCATTCTTACAGTCTTCCTTCTTACACAAAACAGGAGGGGAAATAAGAAAAGAAACAAGACAATCGAAAATCCAAGTTCTACTTTTTAATGTTACTGATATTTTAATAAATTAACAAGTAACACCAGAGAGTGCTGGATAGGACCCAGAGTAACGATACCTGACCACCGACCAGACAAATCAACCCCCCCCCCCGCCCCTAGTTTTTGACACCATTTCGCCAATTGCAATGGGCTAGCCACGCCCTGCATGGCCCATTAGGACCTGGTCATCAGTTATCTTGTTAACAATCTGAATAGCTAGGTGTTGAGATGAAAACCTAGGGATGTAGCTACATAACGTGCACAGCTATGTCCAACCAAGCCACCAGACCAAAAGAGAAACAGGAGGTGTAGGTACTATCGCAAAAACGACCAGACAGCATGCTCCATACAGCCTCATTAGCTGATCAGCTAGGTCTGCTATGCCCCCAGAGGGATCCCACGTTTGCCGTCGTTTCAGAGCTGCCATCAGGACTTTCCAGTTGGGAGGCATGATTCCCTGAAGCTAGAACGAGCTGCAAGCTATAGTTAAGAAGAAGCACCGAGGGACACAGAGCAACTATGCCTCATCACTGCCCAGAATCACTCCCAGCTCCCGTATCCAAATGACGGCCATTTCGCCAAGCGAAGGGGTCTGTCCATACTTTGAAAAGGCTTCAACAGAAACAGAACTTAATGTGCTGCGAGGACAATGGATGGCAGATGTAACAACACGGAGATCACAATGTAATATTGTCAGAAATTCCCGAAAAAGTGCAAAAAGTGTTATTTACAGACCGTCTTCAAAACGGTGAGGCTGTTAATTAAACATTTTCAGTGGTAGATGTACGTTTGGTTGGGTGAATGTCAAGGACGAATCTAAAACAGTCCAAATGTATTCAAAGCCATTCTCACAATACTTGTTATACCAAAGCAAAAACAAAACAAAAACAAAAACAAAAACAAAACAAAACACAACAAAACAAAACAAAACGAAACAAAACAAACAAAACAGAACAACAAAAAAAAAAAACCAAACAAAAACCCCAACAACAACAACAACACAAAAACACGGACGATAACAACAGCAACCATGATCAGAAATACATAATTCCTTTTCTTAAGGTGGCTGTGATTTGACAAAAATCTTCAGCTGAAACAAAACTTGACGTATGTCGCCTACAATGGCAGACTGATAACAATGAAAACAGAATCAACCATCAATAAACATTGCTGAAAAATCGCTGTTTACACACTTCCTTCAAAACGTGCCGATTAATTTAAGAGTACCATATTTTGTCCGTATGACCTTGACATTGGAACCATACCCTCTGAACTGAACGTTTTCTTCACTCCACAACGGCCTTCACTTTGGTGTTAATGTATTAAAGGTCCGTTACAAAACAATTAAGATCTAGCTAACACGGTTATGTCACAGACACACACAGACACACATTCTCCTCGTCAGACATGATAGCCATTAAAAACTCACATAGAACACAGGGATGGATCAGAATATGAATATTATCATGGCTTGTCCCTAGCGCACTTTTATTCTGTGCCAAAGTCTGACCCAATTCACACGCACACACAAACACCTACATCCTTAGAAAACACGCTTAATTTTTAACAGATTGCACACACACACACACACACACACACACACACACACACACACACACACACACACACACACACACACACACACACACACACAGAGGCAAGCACGCAAGGACGCACGCACGCACACACCCGCACGCACTGACTCACGAACAAACGCACAGACAACACACATACACATGCACACACACACATGCACACATACACACACACACACATACCCCATACAACACACAACACACACATACACACATACACACATACACACACATACACACAATACACACACACACACATAACATACACATACACATACACACACATACACAACAACATACTACACACATGAATACACACACATACACATACACACACATACACACACAACATACCCATACACCAAACACACACATACACACACATCACTACACACACACACACACACACACACACACACACACACAACACACACACACACATGCACACAATTTGGCAATTTCAAACTTCGACAGGTACAGATGGAAAGCATTTTTCTTGAGGGTGTGTGTGTGTGTGGGGTGGTGGTGGGGGTGGGTGGTGGTATGAGGGGAGGTTGAACTTAAGCTGGATAAAATTCAACAGTTGACCTTTCTCATTGGCTTTTCAATATTCATTTGAAAATTTCTGTGACATTTTAATGATATTCTTTATAAGCTCTCCCTACTCTCCCTCCTCCGCGAGCTTGAGCCCATGTGTGTGTGTGTGTGTGTGTGTGTGTGTGTGTGTGTGTGTGTGTGTGTGTGTGTGTGTGTGTGTGTGTGTGTGTATGTGTGTGTATGTGTGTGTGTGTTTGTGTGTATGTGTGTATGTGTGTATGTGTTTATGTGTGTATGTGTGTTTGTGTGTGTGTGTGTGTGTGTGTTTGTGTGTATGTGTGTATGTGTGTGTGTTTGTGTGTGTGTGTGTATGTGTGCATGTATGTGTATGTGGTGTTGTGTGTGTGTGTGTGTTTGTGTGTGTGTGTATGTGTGTGTATGTGTGTGTGTGTTTGTGTGTATGTGTGTATGTGTGTTTGTGTGTGTGTGTGTTTGTGTGTATGTGTGTATGTGTGTATGGTGTGTGTGTGTTGTGTGTATGTGTGTGTGTTGTGTTTGTGTGTATGTGTGTTTGTGTGTGTGTGTGTGTTGTATGTGTGTATTGTGTGTGTGTGTATTGTGTGTGTAGTTAGTGTGTGTTGTGTTTGTGTGTATTGATGTGGTATGTGTGTATGTGTGTGTGTATGTGTGTATGTGTGTGTGTGTGTGTTTTGTGTGCATGAAATGGATGGAACTAGAAATAGAAATCTCAAAAATGTATAGAACATTAAAACCCAATAGTTATATATGAAGGAAAGATTTTCGCGTAAACACAAACCCTGTAAATATGAAAGTAGTTCATAAGCAGGACTGTATCCATTTCGTGACCTTTCAACTGACATAGCTTGAATTGTCGTGATAAAAGTGTGTGGAGTTTTCCTCAAACAGAAACAAAGGAAACGGGAAGAAACCGAAAAGAGCTGGATAACGGGCAGATTGTCGCAATGGTGTGTGTTGTGTGTGTGTGTGTGTGTGTGTGTGTGTGTGTGTGTGTGTGTGTGTGTGTGTGTGTGCGTGTATATGCATGTGCGTGTATTGTGTGTGTGTGGTGAGTGCGTGTGTGTGTGTTTGTGTGTGTGTGTGTGTTGGTTGGTTGGTTGGTCATTGGTTTAATGTCTATTCACTTATGTGATTTTAGACAAATAAAACAAAACCAAAAAAAATGAATAAATAAATAAAACATGATAATTGATAACAATGATAATAATGATAAATGATAAATAAAAGATAATACAAAATAAATAAATAAATGAACAAATGTAACAAAAAAAAGAGCGATGTTGGGAAGGGGAGTAGAAATAGGAAGGGTAAATGCAGGTGTTTATGTGTAGTCAATCTTGGTTTTAAAAAATAAATAGATAAATAAATAAATAAAAATTAAATAAACGAAAAAAAAAGAAAAAAAAAAAAAAAAAGGAAGTTCAAGTTTAAATTCATATTACTTTTAGCCCACTTGAGCATCAAAAAACATATTCGGGCTGAAACCATGTGAAAAACAAGTAAGAAGCAAGGACAATGTAAATGTCGGAGGGAAGCATAAACATAGCAAATGAAGTAGCATACTACATCAAATATTACAATAAACTAGCTAACTGTAACTATGAACAGGAAGATGAACGAATTATAAATATTGAACTATTGGACTTTTAGATAGGCTAACAAAAAATTCGTATGTCAATAATGATGATTCAAATATGTCGGAAATTGTGTGAATAGAAAGTATCGGAATGTATCGCTTTATATTAATGCAAGAAAATAAATGACTGGTCGTTATTTTCTGTCCACAAAGACAGGCAATATTTCTGGTGTACTTTGTTTTGAATGCATCAAGTTTCCACCTATACATAAGGGACTGTATAGATCTGTTTGTAGTAGACTGTTTACTGATTTTGCTGATTTTAAAATCCATGCTATTAGTATTGTACTTTTTCTGATTATCTTGAAAAGTTTCCATACATAGGCGTCCACTAAATTATAAGATTCATTTAAAGAGGGTGAAAGCTTTATGTTGTTTGATTCTGGTGAACCCTTAGCTCCTCGTTTGGCAGCCCTGTCAACCACATCGTTATGTTGAAACGAACAATGAGATGGTATCCAACAAAAAGTAAGATCAGTTCCTCTTAAGGATAAGAAATGAATTAAATGGCTAATTTCTATTACCATTTCAGATCTAGTGTCTAATTTCATTAATTCAAGAGCCTGAAGCACTGATTTAGAATCAATGCAGAAAAGGATTTGTGATATATTTCGAGGATAATTTACTAAGTAATTCAAAGCCATCAGTATTGCAAAGAGTTCAGCTGTAAATATTGATTTGTTTGGTCCTATATGGAAAGATTTCTCTATTTTAAGAGCTGGTATTAGAAACGCAGAACCTGCTATTTTCTCAATTAATGAGCCATCTGTGTAGATTTTTAAATGATTGGGATAAAAGTGTTCAATATGACATTTAACTCGACTCGCTAATAAGTTGATATTATCTTCTTTCTTTAAATCAGTGTGGTGTATGTCAAAGTTTGCTCTTAAGAGTTCCCAACTGGGTACTGGAGAAAAAGGTCTTATAGATATAGGATCCGCTTCTAAATCAATTCCAGAGCCATTCATGATGTCGTATGTATACGTTGCAAGTGTGGCTTGTGAAGATATTGATTTAGCTCGTTTTGGAAAATCAATGTCTGATCTTAAATTTATATCAGGTCTCAAAACATTTTCAATGGTGGATTTCTTAGCAGAAATTTGGTAGAGACGAGTTTTCTTTGTTCATCAAGCGGCAACGTATCAATTTCACCGTATGTACGGAGGTTGGAAGCATGATTGGAAGATCAAGCGCAAGTTTAAAACTTTTGCAATCTATATTTTGTAGTTTTTGTAGTAAGTGTTAGGTGCACTAAAGAATATTTCTTGGGCATATGTTAGTTTAGATCTAATGACAGATGTACAAGTGTTGATGGATTATGTCCCCATGGTTGCTTGCACACTATTTTCAAAAAAATTAGACTCTTTTGGGCTTTTGTGAGTAAGTAGTCGATATGCAGATTCCATGATAATTTTGCTGTAAAGAAAACACCTAAGAATCTAATGGTTTGGTTATACTGAAGAACGGTATCTCCTAGTTTAAAGGTGGGCATTATGTCGAGTTAGACCCACTATTAGATAAAATTATCTTTGTCTTCTCCGTAGATAGATGGAGCCCATTTTCTGCCATGTTATGCGCTGTTTTGTCAAGTTCTAATTGATAAAGTTTGCGTGTATAGTTATACTACGAGAAGGAGTTTTCCTCTTCATGTTTACTGGCATCCACATGCATAGATCATCAGCATACTGGACTAATGTGACATCTTTTGATATTCTACTTGGTAAATCATTCATTAGTATCATAAAAAGGAGAGGTGCTATAACTGATTCCTGTGGGATACCCATTTGAAGGGTTCGTTTTGTTGAATACAAGTTTCCAATCCTGGTTTGAATTACTCGGTTTTCCAACAGACACTTCACATAATTATAAACGCGACCTGTTAGTCCTATGCTTTTTAATTTAAATAATAATCGGGAGTGCCACACTTGGTCGTATGCTTTAGTTATATCAAAAATGTGGCCAATACACATTTACGTCTTGCAAATTGTCGCTTTATGTCAGTGGTTAATTTAGTTAAGAGTTCCACTGTTGACCTGCTTTTCGAAAACCAGCCTGATTGACAGGTATAATGTTATTCTTTTCACAATAGTGCAACAACCGGTGTACAATAATTTTCTCCATCAGTTTACAGACGTGGGATGTTAGTGCAATTGGCCTATAGTTTTTCAGATCAGTGTTACATTTACCCGCTTTTAGTATAGGAACCACTATTGTCCGTTTCCAGAGTCCGGCATTTTGCTACTATTCCAACATTTTTTAAAGATAGTATATAGCAAAATTACAAACTTTTCGGGTAAAATTTTCAGCATCTGATTAGAAATGGCATCTAATCCTACTGACGCTTTTTTGCTTGGGATAGACTTAATGGCATCTTTTAATTCTTGAAGTGTAATTGATTCGTTCATGTAGTGTGTATTATCTGGGGCAGGGTCGTTATAAACCTCTGTCTTTTCTTCTCGTTCCCTATGATTTTGACTGGAAACAGGAAGGCCGTCATTATGGCAGACTTCAGCAAATAAATTTGCAAAAGCTTCTGCCTTTTCAACGAGCTTGGAAAGGATTATTGCTAGCTTTATCGAATGACGGCAAACTGATCCATTTTTCATAATGTTTAGTTCTCCAATTTTATGCATGTCTTTGTGATTATTTATTTCAGATTTACAAAATGTTGTCCAATACATCTCTTTGGCTTGTTCTATGATTCTGTTACATATTATGTTGGCACTTTTCATCGCTCTATGATTTTCAGATGTCCGATTGTTTATGTATGTTTTAAAGCTTTTTCTCTTTTCGTTAACTGCTTTTTCACAATCCTTATTCCACCAAACATTTCCGTGATGTTTTCCTGTGTTTGATGCCTTTACTTTTGGGATAGAAATGTTGGCAGCACTTAAAAGTGAGTCACAGAAAAATGTATACAAGTTGTCTATGTTGGCGGTATCAGATAGATCTTTTTTTGTATTATGAAGGATTGCTTTAAATTTAGTCCAGTCTACTTCTTTATAATTAAATCGTGGTAAACTTTCATGTGATATTATGCTATCTTGTGAGTTATTTTCTGTTTCAGGTCTATGGTTTAGGCTGAGAATTATGGGGATATGATCTGATCCTAAAGAGTCTACAGCTGTTTTCCATGTGGCGTTTATTGCTAGTGATGGTGAGACTAAAGTTAGATCTATCGCTGTGGGTCGATGGGATGCAATGTCAGGGATACGGATAACACGTCCATCATTAAGTAGACATAAATTTGAGTCCACAAGGTTATCGATGAACCTGTTGCTGGGTTATATGAGTACAGTCCCTTTCCCAAAACGGAGCATGCGCGTTGAAGTCACCACCAATGTGTGTGTGTGTGTGTGTGTGTGTGTGTGTGTGTGTGTGTGTGTGTGCGTGTGTGTGCGTGTTGTTGGGGTGTATAGCTGTGCGTGTATGTGTAGTGTGTGTGTGTGGTGTGTGTGTGTGTGTGTGTGTGTGTGTGTGTGTGTGTGTGTGTGTGTTGGATTGGACGGAGCAAGATATGGCTTTTTTGTTCAAACTATCGTTTGATGGTTGGTTGGCTTCTTGGTTGGTAATTGACTGTTTCCCTGGATGATTGGTTGGGTGACTAGCTGGATGGCTTGTTGGCTAATTAGTTGATTGACTGGCTGGTTGTTTTACAGGTAGACTGGTTGGCTGATTGATGGTTGGCTGCTCGCTGGTTGGTTGTTTTACCTGACTGGCTGGTCACGACATTGGTTACTCGGTTAATTGTGTCTTTATTGGGCTGGTTATGTGGCTGATTGATAAAATGTGACCTCCCATCACGAAATCAGTCTTGACTAGCATTTTGGGCATTTTGAGATATACATACCACTGGAAAGTTTACATTCTGCTGATTATTTTTGTACATGAATAAAGCTTATACTTAAAAAAAAAATGTAGAAGTTATGCATGTTTAAAGTCATTAAGTTGTATGACGGCTATTTTGAGAAAACGGCCTCTAAAGTTTTTGTGTGCTCTCCTACACATTTTCCTTAAATTTCTTTATTTGGTGGCTTTGACCCAGTTTCTTTCTAATTTTCACTGTCATTATCTGAAAGGTGCACCAAAGAGCTTTCCATCAGTATATTACATGTGCGGGTACTGTATAGGTTACGGTTCATAATAAGAGACAAAAATAGGTACTTTTGGAGGAAATTGCGTTCTTTCTGTTGCGATCAATGCATTAAAATATCATTTTAAATTGATTACTAATATTTTTTTCAAGAAAAAAATGTATGTGGAGGATAGATTATAGTCTATAGAAATCAATTTTGAGAAAAAGTCAAAACACCCCAGATAGACCCTCAGTCACCTCTTCAGCTCCTAATCCTGCTCGACTCACTGCGAATTCAGACTAATTTCGTGGTGGGAGGTCACAAATAGAAATAGAATGGCAAATGTTAATTGTGTTTATTTGGCTGGTTGATAAACCAAAAATAGAATGGCAATAAATACGTACGTAGGTTTCAATTTGCAATGTCTACATTTTTGTCTGAATGAGACTTACCCAGTGTCTCTGAGGATCGTCCTCCTGTCAGGCTGGTAAGCTGAAAAGAAGGACATCATAATATGTTAGCAATGGTTCTTACAAATGGTTTGGTTATTTAACTGTTTGTTATTATCAGTATCATTATCACTGGTGTTATGGTGTCAGGTGAGGCCACTTGGTCTGCTGTCGGTAACCATGTCATCTGATACTTCCTGTCATGAACGATCCAGGTAGATAGGATTCATCAACCTGGCAGGACAGACCATCCAGGAGAAGGTGAACTCTTGAGTTCAAACCTCCACTGCCTTGTAGCCATACCCATCCACGGGAAAGGCTTCGGGAATCATCTCTGTGCCGTATCCGCAGTCCCAAATGTAGACTGACACTGATTTTGCCAACATCTGCCACGATACTGGCGCCAAGCTGTTTTGGCTTTCACTAGTCCTTTGGATCTGTCAGCCACAGGGAGAGGGGACCTGCTGCATGAGCAGCAGTTGGTTCTTAACGTCAGCAAGCCCAGGCGTACGTCCTGTCCAGGACACAAGTTCTTAACACATCAGTCTTCCCAGACGTATGCCCTGTGCAGGACACTCGACACTGCCAAAACATCGAGCTGGGGCACTTCTTCCAAGGGGACCCCTGATTGACGGAGGCCTACTACTACCTGTTATAATAATAATAATAATAATGATAATAATAATAATAATTACAATATTTATATGGCGCAAAATCTTGATAAAATCAAATCTAAGCGCTGAACAGACAACACACACACACACACACACACACACACACACACACACACACACACACACACACACACACACACACACACACACACACACACAACACACACACACGCATGGCTATAAATGGGGAAAAAGAAGAAACGCAATGGAAAATTATAGAGAGTATATTATATACGATCATATATTACAATGTGATTCCCCTCCGAGTGGTGACAGGCTGCAGAGGGGATTGAGTGAGGTCAGGATTTTATGCAGAGGAGAAAAGGTGAGTTTTGAGAGCGGACTTGAAGGAGACAAAAGTAGGTTGCTGACGGACTGAGAGAGGAAGTTTGTTCCAGGAGAGTGGACCAGAAACAGAGAAGGCTCGTGGACACGTAGGTATTGAGCTTAGTGCGTGGAAAGCGAAAAGTCAGAGGATCGGAGACAGAGCGGAAGGTACGTGAGGGAAGATAGATCTCAAGTATGCTTGACAGGTAATCGGGGGCTGCGTTATTGAGGCTTTTGTAGCACATGGTGTCTAGTTTGTACTGTATGCGCTTTGATACAGGGAGCCAGTGAAGTTGTGTCAGGGAGGGAATGTGGTCAACTTTTTTCTTTTTGAGTACAAGACGTGCAGCACTGTTTTGAATGCGCTGTAGGGTGTGAATGGTGGAGGCAGGAAGACCAGACAGGAGTGAATAGCAATAGTCAATGCGAGACATTATGAAGGAGAGAACGAGTTTTGCAGTTGTTTCGACAGAGAGATACTTCCTGATCAGGCTTATTATTGTTATCATCATCGTCACAATTCACAAACACTAGAATTTCGTATCAGAGTTATTTTCTCTGGCTCAACGAAATATCGGGGAAGTTAATAGTTCTGTTGGTGGTTTGCGTGCGTGCGACGTGCGTGCGTGCATGCGTGCGTGCTGTGTGTGGCGTGCGTGCGTGCGCGCGTGTGTGTGTGTGTGTGTGTGTGTGGTGTGTTGTAGTGTTGTGTGTGTGCGTGCGTGTGTTGTGTGTGTGTGTGTGGTGTGGTGGTGTGTGTGTGTGTGTGTGTGTGTGTGTGTGTGTGTGTGTGTGTGTGTGTGTGTGTGTGTGTGTGTGTTGTGTGTGTGTGTGTGTGTGTGAATCTTGTGAATTTGTTTCTCTGTTATCTGTTGTTTGACGAAGAACTGATCAAAGATGCTTTCGCATTCTGTTTTCGTCTGCCAGTTACTTTGAATCGTTTTCATCACCATTATCATCATCTTCATCATCAGCATAAAGCAGCAACAGTATCGTCGTCATCATCATCATCATCATCATCATCATCATCATCATCATCATCATCATCATCATCATCATCATCATCATCATCATCCATCATCATCAATCCACATCGTCGTCGTCGTCGTCGTCGTCGTCGTCGTCGTCGTCATCGATCTCTCTCATCATCATCATCATCATCATCATCGTCACGCTCGTCGTCGATCTCATCATCATCGTCGTCGTCGTCGTCGTCGTCGTCCATCTCGTCTCTCTCATCATCATCATCATCATCATCATCATCATCATCTTTTGTAGTGGTAATAAAATACACAAAACTTGACGAGGGTTTCGCCACTGGGGACTTTCTACTGTCCAGTTCCCCTCAGTGTTGCTTGCTACATAGTGGTAGTATAGTGGTGGTCGTGACAGTGCTATGTTTACAGGAAAAAGACCATCATGCGTCACATCAGAACTTCAAGCAAGAAGTGTCTTGTTTGCAAACTGTCCAACAATCATATCTGATGAAGCCTTGACTTTTTGATCTTCTAGGTAAAATTTCATGTCAAAAATATTTCGATGGGATTTTTATCAGCTCAAACGGCGCGTACCTATCGTTGAACGTGCTGAAGTGGACCTGGGCAGACTGGGACCACGTAGATGTGTGTCATCCACTTTCTTAATGCGTCATTCAATGTGTCGCTCAAATTTCCTTACTCTAACACGCAGGTGTCTGTATCTCTTGGGCCTGGTTGAGTCCAAAATATACCAGGAAAAGAAATTGAGAGTACAGCTCTATTCTGCAGTATGAGACCAAAATAAAACTCCACAGGAAAATCCCTGTAACACTTGAACAGCACAAGATATTTTCATGACAAAATGGTTCCAGTAAATCCTACCGACAAATGATAAGCGATAAATTCTCCACTGTGTTTTCCGTTTACGTTTGACAGTTAGCTTCATTATCTATACTGTGAGCAATTATGTAGGAATCAATTGTTCATTTCATTTTTGAATGTGTGTATGTGTCCTGATTTTCTATTTGAAGTGTTGGTCTAAATATTTATTCTTTTCTCTTCAAATATGCTGTGGCAGTGGATTCAAACGTTGATTTGTTTTTCAACAGGAGTTTGAAAAAAGAAACGAAAGTGTAAGAAGACCTCTTTGTTCCTCTTACTCCTCCTCCGCCTTTTTTCTCTTCTATTATTTCATCTTTATCTTCCCCTCTTAATTCTCCTTCTAATTCTTCTTGTTCTTGTTCTTCTTTTTTTTCTTCTTCCTCCAATTCTTCTTTTTCCTTCTTTTTTTCTTTTATTTCTTCTTGTTCTTGTTCTTGTTCTTCGTCTTCGTCTTCGTCTTCTTCTTTTTTTCTTCTTCTTCTTTTTCTTTTTCTTCTTCTTCTTTTCTCCTCCTCCTCCTTCTTCTTTTCTTTCTTCCTTTCCTCCTACTCCTCCTTCTTGTCTTTTCTTCTTCTTTTCTTTTCATCTTCTTCTTCTTTTTTCCTCCTCCTCCTCCTCTTCTTCTTCGTGTTCTTCTTCTTCTTCTTTTTTTCTTCATCTTCTTCTTCTTCTTCTTTTACTCTTCATCTTCATCTTCTTCTTCATCTTTTTCTTCTTCTTCTTCTTCTTTTTCTTCTTCTTCTTCTTCTTCTTCTTCTTCTTCTTCTTCTTCTTCTTCTTCTTCTTCTTCTTCTTCTCTTCTTCTTCTTCTTCTTCTTCTTCTTCTTCTTCTTCTTCTTCTCCTCCTCCTCCTCATCATCATCATCATCATTCTTCTTCTTTCTTCTTCTTCTTCTTTTTCTTCTTCTTCTTCTTCTTCTTCTTCTTCTTCTTCTTCTTCTTCTTCTTCTTCTTCTTCTTCTTCTTCTCCTCCTCCTCATCATCATCATCATCATCATCATTCTTCTTCTTTCTTCTTCTTCATTTTCTTCTTCTTCTTTTTTTCCTCCTCCTCCTCCTCCTCATTCTTCTTTTTCTTCTTCTTTTTCTTCTCTCGTAAAACTCTACATGGTCAGGCCACAATTAACGATGAATGTGGCCATTGTTGGTGTTGTTGTTTTTGTTATTGTTGTTGTTTTTGCTGCTGCTCCTGCCGTTTTTGTTCTTGTTGTTGTTGTGGTTTTCTCCAGTTCTTGCCGGTTGCCATGGAGCTTGGCTGTTAAAAAGAACTGTAGTTGGCCATGTTTCATGTCGCTCCTCTTGATAGAAGTGACATCGCTGCAATGTGTGTACAGCTGTTTGGTTCTCTTCAACCCATGGGCAGGTTGGTAATGGCGTCAGTTTGAATTTGTGGTTCACATGGGCATTACAGGTAGAGACAAGACGATCATTCATAAGGAATGTTAAGAAAAGACAGGCAACATTTATAGGCCACTTTGTGAGGAAAGGGGAATTGGAGCACATGGTGACAACAGGAAAGATGGAGGGAAAGAGAGCACCAGGTAGACCCAGGGAAAAGAAATATTGGTCAGAGTGGCTGAGGACAGAGAGGGTGGAAGATGTGCTTGCGGCAACAAGGGATAGATGCATATGGAGGGCAGTGATCGCCAACGCCATGTGCCAAGGCACATAATTGTGATGATGATGATGATGAAGGACGTGAAGCCAGTTGGGGCCAGTGTGAAGCCTCATCAGGAAAACTTGCTGCTCTCTGGACAGAAGTTGGTATCATCCCTGTCTGTCCATCTCTTATGGAGTGACTGGTGTTTCTTTGTCTGAGGGTTAGAACTGTTTCATGCTTGCATATTGTCCTGTCTGTCTTGTTTCCTTGTTGCATTCTTTTTTATGTCTTTTTTTTGCCATGCCACTGCTGCACCTAGTGATACAGGGATTAGTATGCCTATTCGGACACTGTTTCAATCTCTGTCAATCACAAAACACCTACCTCACATTTGTTAGCGAAAAAAAATCCAGTAATGATAACAGCTGCTGTTGTTAAGAAGCATAGGAGTGAAGGGTGAAAGTCATCATAGACAGGCAAGATCGCAAAGGTTAAGAATAATCATGATGAAGATAAGGAACACTATCGAAACAGAAATAGCAGAAGAACGATTTGGATTTGTTGATAGGCGAGGAACCATTAATGTCACATACATCCTAAGAAATTTCGTAGAAAGATCAGTTGAGTTGAATAAGGGTTTATGTTTAGGTTTTCATGATTATATTAAAGCCTCTGATCGGGTAAGACACGATGATTTGATCAACCAAGTGAAAAAACTCAGTATCGATGGGAAAGATGTAACTGCAGAAAATGAAAACAATCTACAGAATCTTGTGAATACAACAGAAAATGAAATAAAAAATAAAGGGTTGGAGCTAGTTAGTAAGAAGATTGAAGTCATGGTAATAAGTAAAACAACATCCCTTATATAAAAGAACAGCAAACAGCACAACATTGAAACAAGTTGATTGGTTTAACTGTTTCAGAGCAGTCATCTCACCGGTTGACAGATATTCAAAATATCCAGAGAGTTGGTCAAGCTAAAACAGCATTGAAGAAAATGAAAAGCGTTCTTACCAACAAATGCCTATCAATTAAACATCAGGAAGAGAGTTCTTCAGTGTTACATAGAACCAATACTGTTGTGTGGATGAGAAGCATGGACAATCAACAAGAACATTCATAACAAGATTGAGGCAGCTGAGGTGTGGTTTCTAAGAGGATGTTAAGAGTTCCATGGACGGCAAAAGAAACAAAGACGACAGTCTTGAAATAAGCAAACACAAAAAAGAACATTAACGAAGAAGACAAGGTAAAAAACAAACAACATTCACCGCGCATTTTATGAAGCAAGACAAATTTGAGCACCTGGTCACAACAGGAAAGCTGGAGTGAAAAAGAGCACCAGGTAAACCAAAGAGAAAATATCAGACAGTTTTGCAGTATGGACGAGGACAGAAAGAGTAAGGGATATACTTGCAGCACCAATAACAAACATGGCTAGCCACAGAATTCACAGAATTATGGTATCGACTTTTATCACCATACTCAATATCATTTGGTGCATGCATATCGATTCTCAAAGTCTTTAACTCTTTCACCGCCAAGTTTCCTCAGAAACGGCACTCCTCAGTGCCAAGTACATTTTGGCAGCCAATTTTGCAGCGCAGTATGCATTTTTAAAAGCTTATATCTCAAAGACTATTAAAGATTTTCATTTACTTTGTTTTGCTGTGTAAAGGGCAGATATTGTATTTATATATGAATGCTTGCTTATGTTTATGTGCCTGACTGATTATTCCACAGATAATTTTATTATGAAGAAAAACAAACAATTTTTTTCATACAGTTTATTAGTTGTACTACTGACCTTATTTCGTGAGTTGTGTGCCAGATATTATTGTAATAAATGAGGAAAAGCAATGGAAAATCTACTCACAAAGTCAAGCTGTCTGCTTATTCTACTCGGAGTGGTAGACAATGCGTGTCGATTTGCAGCCATTTTGGAGAAAACGCTTCTGAGAAAACGTGACGTAAATTTCGACGGTTAACAAACCCACTCTTCGGCCTCACTGCTGAAAAACTCGGTCGCTGGGTAAAGTTTAAAAATAGCGCAGTCGCCTGCACTCACCAGTGGAGCTGACAGAAGCTTTGTACCCGCGTGAAAAGTTATCGTTTAGCATGACCCCTCCAAGTCGCACAAATGCGACCATGGCGGTCGTACGGGTAGCCGCTTGATTGCGACCATGGCGGGAAAAAAGTTAAGGGCAAAGAAATGTACCGATCGATAATGATGGACTGGTTAATTGAGTCTTGATAGTTCTCATCCATATTGTGCGATTGGCTGAATCTGAGAGAGAGAGAGAGAGAGAGAGAGAGAGAGAGAGAGAGAGAGAGAGAGAGAGAGAGAGAGAGAGAGAAACAGACAATCAGCCAGACAGACAGACAGAGACAGAGACAGAAACAGAGATAGACAGACAAACAGACAGACAGATAGATAGATAGATAGATAGAGAGAGAGAGAGAGAGAGAGAGAGAGAGAGAGAGAGAGAGAGAGAGAGAGAGAGAGATTCAGATTCAGATACCACATCCCCGAATAAAAAAGGAAGAAGGTCCGAAACATATTACAAATAACATCATCAATACAAATGATATCATCATTGCAAACACACATTTTCAAGATAAAATGTCCAATAAATCACGTTACAGCAACTTCTCTAAACAGAAAAGCTTTCTATACTTCCAAGTTACGAATATTTGTTTTTCATCCGTCGATACCAATAACCAACACAGTCAAAACAAACATGGTATTCAGTAATATTTCTTTGGAATAAATCGTAAACGAAGATTACTCTATGCAGCACATTGTAATAACAAAATGAACTTCATTCTCATTTAATCTAATGCAGACAGGGAATATGAAATCAGTGTCGTCTACTTGTTTGTATGTAAAAGTGCGTATATTTACTTCAGATATACCAAACCTAAATCTAGATAAAAGAAATTGCAGATGCCTGTCAATACCTATCAACGATCATTTTGATTAATTAAGTGTGAAGGGATAAAGACTCAGAATAAATCGAAACCAATCACATGTTTGAATATGACTGTCCAGCTGTGACACATCGCGGTTACATCACGCATAGACAACGTTATGATACAAGCACAGATTCATTGCCCACTCCTTGATATAACCCGAGGTATCAAAACGCAAGTCCACAAAACAGCCACGTAATATTACCCCCAGTTCTGTTTTCCTCTTGTATCCAATCCATACACTATTTCATAAGCTCTACGTGGTTATCTATCATTATTCAGGTTCAATACCTTTATACAAAATCAGTTGTTTGCAAGATCAAATGTCTCAAGACAGCAGTTATCAAAACTTTGAGAAAGAGACTGAGAAATGAGACAGTCAGACACACGATAGGAATAAGCCTGCCTACATCACATAAAAGGGCAGGAAGTAGAGGGATTGGACATGTCACAAGGATGTCCTTCAGTCCACCAGCCCAGCCATACACAACATCAGACATTTCGGCACCAGAGTCGTGGGGAGACCAAGGACACGCTGGAGAGACACGATAACAAAAATACTGGGCACGTACAACATGTCGATTGCCAAAGTCTCCTGCCTGGTCATGGTATCATCATCATCAGGTGCCCTGCCGCATGGCGTTGGCGATCATGGACTTCCATCTGTCTCTATCTCTCGTTGCCCCTAGCATCTCCCCCACCCTCCTCGTCCCCAGCCACTCTGCAAGTCCGTCCAGCATTTTCCCTGGGTCTACCGTGTCTATTCCCTCCAGCTTTCCCGTTGTGACCAGGTGCTCCAAATCCCCCTTCCTCATAAAACGGCCTATAAAAGTTGCCTGTCTTTTCCTAATCTTCCTTATGAGTGATCTACTTGTGTCTGCCTCCATCAACACTGTCTCGTTTGTTTTCTTTGCTGTCCATGGAACTCTCAACATTCTTCTTAGAAACCACATTCTCGGCTGCCTCAACCTTGTTCTGGCTTTGCTTGTTGACTGTCCACGCCTCACACCCGTACAACAGTATTGGTTCTATATAACATTCAAGAACTCTCTTCCTGATGTGAATTGATAGGCATTTGTTGGTAAGAATGCTTGTATAGGCGGCAGGAAAAGAAAAAGTAAAAAATGAAAAAACAGTAATTTACTTTGAGCTAATAATGAAGACACCTGATCGCAGCATTTATACATGTTGGGTACCTGTTTGTTTCTGCATAAACCAAATCATTGTTCTTTTCCATTATTCAAAACATTTGAGCGCAAACAGATAGCCTGAGTCACAATATACAGCAGCACTTCTGTCTAGATCCCATATGTTTCTGCTTGGTCATAGCAATTAACGTACAGTTCCAGATAAGTATTATTTAAACAGTACCAACGTTTTTGATAATATTCAACAGAACACGTTTTTGATCAAGTGGAAAGATCTTTACACGCAGTGACAATACTCAAACCAATAGAAACAAATATACTCCTATAAGCATTACTATCATAACAACATCATAATAGATCCATCTATCCATTGCAGCCAAATATCCTCTTCCACAAAACACAGTAACGTTACTTTTATTCATACTGACATATAACTGTGACTCAGGGCTGAATCCTTTGAATTACCGAATTGTGTTTGTAAATCAATGGCTGTTTCTGAAAACAAGTAATATCATTAGTTAATTTAATAGAATGATTACTTCCACAAAGTATGTTGTAAAATTTGCACCATGTCTTCCTTCATTGATGACTTTCAGCGTTAATCCATTAATAACCATGAGGAAAAGTAGGACTACGAACATCTACATCTTTCGATTCTACATCATGTACAATTGATATAGTTGGTATGTTTGGCACCACATCTAACTTTTATTTTTATATTTTCGTCCGTACTTTTTGTTCACAAAGACAGTGCCCCTCGAACGCTTTTAAATGATGGTGGCGATAGAAAACTATGATTAATGAAATTGAATGTTTTCTAAAAGTCTGTGTGAGAGAGACAGACAGAAAGAAAAAAAAAGAGAGAGAGAGAGAGAAGAAGAGAGAGAGAGAGAGAGAGAGAGAGAGAGAGAGAGAGAGAGAGAGAAGAGAGAGAGAGAGAGTGAAAAGGAAACTGAAAAAAATAAGAAAATGGGAACGGAAAAGAAAATCACGACATGAGAAAGAAAAAAGAAACATAATCTCAAATGAGAATATATAAAAAACAAAGCAAACTCAATCAAAATCAACCTACCCCCAGAAGACACATTGTAGTCGTCAAAAGAGATGTCCTCAAAGACTTCAGAAACCGAACCCTGGACGCCATGGCAGCAAAATCAGAAGAAGACCAAAAAAAAATGATGATTTGAGGTAATGCAAACGTGAACACACGCAGAGACAGATTTTTAAAAGAGACAGAGAGGAAAAAAAAAAGAAATACAAATCGTCTACAATAGGTATATAATATATATAGAAATATACGCTTTGGTGGCAAGAAAGAAGTACGCAACACTTAGCGTGCTGACTCTGACATTCTTTTCCTCCTAGAGCAAAGTTTGGATAGGGGAGACGAGCAAGCTGTCACCGCTAACCGGAGAATTCGCGCTCTCACCGTCATCTCATCAATATATAGAGCATGTAAGCTGTGTGCGCATGTTTCTTTTGTTTTCTTCTCTTGTTTGTTTTTTGTGATAAAGGGACGGACTGCACTGAATCTATCAGCCGAATCTCTGTGTCGCACGGAATATGGTTGTCAGCACTCTTAATGTTTTCATAGGCAAACCCTATTAATGAGAAGAAGAACAACAAGAACAACAAGAGCAGCAGGAGCAACAAAAAGTAGAAGATGAAGAAAACGGAGATGACGAAGAACAAAAAGTAGAAGAAAGAGGAGGAGGAGGGGGAGGAGAAGGAGAAGAAAAAAGATGAGAAGAAGAAAAAGAAAAAGAAGAACAAGCAACAGAAGAATAAGGAAGAGGAGAAGAAGGAGGGAAGGAGAATGAGAAGAAGAAGAAAAAGAAAAAGAAGAACAAGCAATAGAAGAATAAGAAAGGGGAGGAGAAGAAGAAGAAGAAGAAGAAGAAAAAGAAGAAGAAGAAGAAGAAAAAAAGAAGAAGAAAAGAAGAAGAAGAAAAGAAGAAGAAAAAGAAGAAGAAGAAAGAAAAAAGAAAGTGAAGTCACAAATACAGAGAAAGAGTAGCACATCAAGGTAGGAAAAACAAGTGTGTAGAAGGGAAATGGGGAAAAGTGTAGAAGGAAAATGAGTAGAAACAAGAGATGGTGATATGAAATGATGCTATCATCAGTGGTGTCTCAATTAGGGGAAATGAGTGTATCATCAGTGTGTGTTTAGGGGAAATGAGTGTTATCATCAGTTGTTGGTGTAGGGAAATGAGTGCTTGTCATCAGTAGTGTAGTTTAGGGAAAATGAGTGTTATCATCAGTGATGTCGGTGTAGGGGAAATGAGTGCTATCATCAGTGGCATGTGGTGTGGGAAATGAGTGCTGTCATCAGTGTGTTGGTGTAGGGGAAATGAGTGTTATCATCACGGGTAATGTCGGTTTAGGGGAAATGGTGTTATCATCAGTGTGTTGGTTAGGGAAATGAGTGTTATCATCAGTGCTGTGTGTAGGGGAAATGAGTGCTATCGTCAGTGATGTTGTGAAGTGGAAATGAGTGCTATCATCAGTGTAGTGGTGTTGGGAATTGAGTGCTGCCATCAGTGGTGTTGGTGTAGGGGAAATGAGTGTTATCATCATGGTATTGGTTAGGGGAAATGGGTGTATCATCAGTGGTGTTGGTGTAGGGAAATGAGTGTTCATCAGTAGTGTTGGTGTAGGGGAAATTGAGTGTTATCATCAGTGGTGTTGGTTTAGGGGAAATGAGTGTTATCATCAGTAGTGTTGGTGTAGGGGAATTGAGTGTTATCATTAGTGGTGTTGGTTTTAGGGGAATGAGTGCTATCATCAGTGGTGTTGTTTAGGGGAAATGAGTGTTATCATCAGTGGTGTTGGTGTAGGGGAAATGAGTGTTATCATCAGTGGTGTTGGTGTAGGGGAAATGAGTGTTATCATCAGTGGTGTTGGTTTAGGGGAAATGAGTGTTATCATCAGTGGTGTTGGTGTAGGGGAAATGAGTGTTATCATCAGTGTGTTGGTGTAGGGAAATGAGTAATGAGTGGTTTTATGAAAATCAGTGCTGTTCAGTGTTGGTTAGGGGAAATGAGTGTTTTATCAGTGTGTTGGTGTCAGGTAAATGAGTGTTTAATCAGTAGTGTTGGTGTAGTGGAAATGAGTGTATCATCAGTGTTTATGTAGGGAAATGAGTGCTATCACCCCAGTGTTGGTTTAGGGGAAATGAGTGTTATTATCAGTATGTTGGTGTAGGGAAATGAGTGCTTTAATCAGTGTGTTGTGTAGGGAAATAGTGTTATCATCGTGTTTGATGTAGGGGAAATGAGTGTGATCATCCAGTGTTGGTTTTAGGGGAAATGTGTGTTATCATCAGTGTGTTGGTGTACGGGAAATGAGTGTTTAATCAGTGGTGTTGTGTAGGGGGAAATGAGTGTTATCATCAGTGTTGGTGTAGGGGAAATGAGTGTATCATCATTTTGTTGGTGTAGGGGAAATGAGTGCTCATCAGTTTGTTGGTGTAGGGGAAATGAGTGCTATCATCAGTGTTAGTGTAGTGGAAATAAGTGCTATCATCAGTGTTAGTGTAGAGGAAATGAGTGCTATGTCAGCGGTGCTTTCTGCATCTGGTCGTGCAACAATATGAGTTGGTGTGGTTGTGGTGAGTTAGCGGGATTTGGATATCACACACTATTTCTTTAAGTGCTTGTCACAGTGCATGGTAAAAATTCTGATCCCACATTGCAGATTTTGCATTAAATTCACCACATATCACCATGGGGTCACCAGTTCATCGTCTATTTGCTTTAGGTACTTCCACATTATTTTTGGGGTACAGGATCCTGCGTGTACGTATTCACTGACGAGCACAACAATATTTTGTGTTTCGTTTGGTGTTTGAAGACGTATGCCCAACAGCTCACAATCATTGCTACAAATTCTTAAGATTACTTTGGACACTTTATTTTCCACGTTATTTTTTTATGATTATAGCAATTGCTCTACCATTTATGTTTCTAAATTACTATGAACTGTTCAAAATCCCTCAGTTTTTCTTGGTACCTTGTATGTTCTTGTGAGTTTAGTGCATCAAAGTGATATGCTAGATTCTCAATAATCATCATCCTTTTTCCAGCACTAGCACATTTTTGGTTACAGACTCCATCGTGTTTCTTCGTGAAATGTTCAGCTTGTCATTTTGATAGATATGTCTTTAGTTTTCGTGTTTCTTTTTACCATGATGTCTTTTTTTGATGTCATATATGTGTATTTTCTGAATGTCTTGATTTTCGTTTGTGGTTCTGTCTCTGATTCACGAAATGAATTTGCTTTGTGCATTCATTCAGTTGGTGGATGACGTTATTCAAGTATCATACATATCACCCCTGTTCTGCTGTCTGTCAGTGGACAGCATAGTCATCACCAGTTAGTTCTGTTGTTTTCTCTTTGTTTCATTTTCATAAGTTTTTTCTTTGGTTTTTCTTTTGTTTTCTTTTCTTTTTAAACGACCGCAGTGTTGGATGACCAGGTAGGTGGGTTACCTGTCAGGCACATAAGAGGCAGGTATTGTTTAGGAGTTGTTTTATTCCCTTACCTTCCCCATCTGGAGACAGCGGTACTGTATCCTTTGGAAGGGCTGTTGTGTTTCGCTGTGGGAGAACACAATATTGCATCAGTCTTAAGGTCTACAGTGGACGACCATCACCCCACAGTCACCTGACTAGAGACTTCCAGCAAGACCCTCTGTCTGTCCCTGTTTTGTGTGTGTGTGTGTGTGTGTGTGTGTGTGTGTGTGTGTGTGTGTGTGTGTGTGTGTGTGTGTGTGTGTGTGTGTGTGTGTGTGTTTTGTGTGTGGTGTGTGTGTTTGTGTGTGTGTGTGTGTGTATGTGTGTGTGTGTGTGTGTGTCTGTGTGTGTGTGTGTGTGTCTGTCTGTGTGTGTGTGTGTGTGGTGTGTAGTGTGTTTGTGTGTGTATGTGTGTGTGTTGTGTTTGTGTGTGTGTATGTAGTGTGTATGAGTGATGAGTGTGTGTATGTGTGTGTGTGTATGAGTGAGTGGTGTGTGTGTTGTGTTAGTGTGTATGATGAGTGAGTGTCTGGTGTGTTAGTGTGTATAGTGGTGAATGTGTGTATGAGTGAGTGAAGTGTGTGTGTGTGTTAGTGTGTATGAGTGAGTGAGTGTGTGTGTGTGTTAGTGTGTGTGAGTGAGTTGTAATGTGTGTTAGGTGCGTATGTGTGTGTATGTTGTGTGTGTTAGTGGTATGAGTGTGTGTGTGTGTGTGTGTGTGTGTGTGTGTGTAGAGTGAATGAGTGTGTTGTTGTGTGTGTATGTGTATATGGTTGTGTGTATGTGTGTGTGTGTGTGTTGAGTGTTAGTGTGTGAGTAGTGAGTGTTGGTGTGTGTGTTAGTGTGTTGTGAGTGAGTGAATGGTGTGTGTAGTGTGTGTGGTGTAGTGTGTATAGGTTATGAGTGGTTGTGTGTGTGTTTGTGTGTGTGTTGTGTGTGTGTGTGAGTAGTGTGTGTGTGTGTGTGTGTGTGTGTGTGTGTGTGTGTGTGTGTGTGTGTGTGTGGGGTGTGTGTGTGGCCTTAACAATCTCCATCGCCAAGGGCTTAGAAAGCATTATACTTTTGTCAGATTGATTTCTGTCTCCTGCGATCTGTAGTACGAAAAAGGACTGCGGCATGTGTGTGTGTGTGTGTGTGTGTGTGTGTGTTGTGTGTGTGTGTGTGTGTGTGTGAGTGGTGATCTGCGCGCGCGCGCGGTGTGTGAGATTATATGTGTGTATGTGTGTGTCAGTGTGTGTGAATGTTGTGGGGTATGGTGTGAGTGTATGTGTGTGTGTGTGTATGGTGTGTGTGTTGTGTGTGTGTGTGTGTGTGTGTGTGTGTGTGTGTGTGTGTGTGTGTGTGTGTGTGTGTGTGTGTCCCCGTTACCAATTCTCCATCGCCGAAGGGCATTGACAAATTAGCAGTCACATGAGCCCATTTACCCGTAAACCATCTCATAATTTTGTCATATCGATTTCATATCGCAGTTTCTTAAGAACAACAGTAGCCTTAGGCAGTGTCTTGGCCCATTAATCGCTCCATCTGTAGGGAAAAAGCGTATGCAGGCATGTGTGTGTCTGCGTGTGTGTATGTGTGTGTGTGTGTGTGTGTGTGTGTTTGTGTGTATGTATGTGTGTGTGTGTGTTTGTTGGTTTGTTCGCTTGTTTGTTTGTTTGTTTGTTTTTGTGGTGTGTGTGTGTGTGTGTGTGTGTGTTTGTTGGTTTGTTCGCTTGTTTGTTTGTTTGTTTGTTTTTGTGGTGTGTGTGTGTGTGTGTGTGTGTGTGTGTGTGTGTGTGTGTGTGTGTGTGTGTGTGTGTGTGTGTTTCCGAGTGTGTGTATGTGTTTCCGTGTGTGTGTGTATGTGTGTGTGTGTGTGAATGCGTGTGTATGCGTGTATGTGTGTATGTATGTGTACACTGTATTTGTGTGCTTGTATGTTTATGTGTATGTATCTATGTGTATGTGTGTGTGTGTGCGTGGCGTGACCACCTAGGATGTACAGGTTTGATTCCAGGCGAAGGACAAATTTCTGAAAAAAACAACAACAAAAAACGAAAATGGCGACGGCAGTGGGTCGTCCAGGACTCATGACCTGGATATGGTCCGGCCGCTTATACTTGTCAAGAGTTAAGGGTCGAACACTTGCTTGACGGGGGTTTCTCCTCTGATGACCTTCTGCTGGCCGGCTCTCACCAGAGTTTTTTGTTACAATAACAATGTCACACATTGCTATAATGTATATATAAACTGGGCAGCTTAGGAGAGAGGGAGGCAGAGAGAGGCAGAGAGAGAGAGCAGAGAGAGAGAGAGACAGAGAGAGAGAGAGGCAGAGAAGAGAGACAGAGAGACAAACAGACAGAGAGACAGGAGGAGACAGAGACAGAGACAGAGAGACATAGACAGAGAGACTGAGAGACAGAGACAGAGAGACAGACAGAGAAACAGAGAGACAGAGTGACAGAAAGAGAGAGAGAAGAGACAGAGAGAGACAGAGAGACAGAGAGACAGAGACAGACAGAGAGACAGAGAGACAGAGACAGAGACAGAGAGACATAGACAGACAGACAGACAGACAGAGACAGAGAGAGACAGAGAGAGACAGAGACACACAGACACAGAGTGAGAGCGGGAGGGAGAGAGAGAGAGAGAGAGAGAGAGAGAGGAGAGAGAGAGAGAGAGAGAGAGAGAAACAGACAGACAGCCAGCAGCCAGCCAGCCAGACAGACAGACAGACAGACAGAGGCGATGAAAGTATTAGAGAAAGGACGAGTGCACCGATGTTGTCAGTGCAGTTTACTGAGGCATGTATATAATCTATTTGAGAACATTTGAAGCTTGTACAACTTGACATGACAAATTGGCGGCCGTTATGTTGATGAATAAATATTGATTTTCAGATCGTCACATCATTGTGTTTTCTTGGATTGGATGTGAGCTGAAAGCAGAGAGATCAAAAAGAAGTTAGTCATCTGATTTACTGCTCACTATTTGCATTGAGCAGAACAACTGTCATCATCATCATCATCAGGTGTCCTGCGGCATGGCGTTGGCGACCATGGACTTCCATCCATCTCTATCTCTCGTTGCCCCTAGCATCTCCCCCACCCTCCTCGTCCCCAGCCACTCTGCAAGTCCGTCCAGCATTTTCTCCCTAGGTCTACCTGGTGCTCTCTTTCCCTCCAGCTTTCCCGTTGTGACCAGGTGCTCCAAATCCCCCTTCCTCATAAAATGGCCTATAAATGTTGCCTGTCAGTTAACATCAGGAAGAGAGTTCCTGAATGTTATAAGAACCAATACTGTTGTACGGATGTGAGGCGTGGACAGTCAACAAGCAAAGCCAAAACAAGATTGAGGCAGCCGAGATGTGGTTTCTAAGAAGAGTGTTGAGAGTTCCATGGACAGCAAAAAAAACAAACGAGACAGTCTTGATGGAGGCAGGCACAAGTAGATCACTCATGAGAACAACTATGGCGATACTAAACGTACCTTCGTTATGAAGAGATATGGACTTGACTGGGATGACGGAAACGTGAAGACATGGACAAGACTGGTGAAGACTGTTGACGGTTGTCATACACTTTGTGTTTGTGATTTGTTTGTTGTGTGCTGTCAACATGTCTTTAAGTTAGTCATGGTATTTGTTGTTTGATTTTTGTGTAGCTGTGTTAGAGTGTTCGTTGGTCTGCATGTGTACGTGTGTATGTGTGCTTTCTTCTTTTGTTTCTGTGTTTTGTTTTGTTTTGTTTTGTTTTGTTTTGTTTTGTTTTATTTTTGTTTACTCCTGTGGTTCACGTATTGTTTTGTTTTGTTTTTGTTTTTTGTTTTTTTGTATCGTGATGGTATGATTGTGTTTGTGTGTATGTTTGTGTGTATGTTTGTGTGTATGTTTGTGTGTATGTATGTGTGTATGTATGTGTGTATGTTTGTGTGTATGTTTGTGTGTATGTTTGTGTGTATATATGTGTGTATGTATGTGTGTATGTTTGTGTGTATGTATGTGTGTATGTTTGTGTGTATGTATGTGTGTATGTTTGTGTGTATGTATGTGTGTATGTATGTGTGTATGTTTGTGTGTATGTATGTTTGTGTGTATATATGTGTGTATGTATGTGTGTATGTTTGTGTGTATGTATGTGTGTATGTTTGTGTGTATGTATGTGTGTATGTATGTGTGTATGTTTGTGTGTATGCATGTGTGTATGTTTGTGTGTATGTATGTGTGTATGTTTATTCGTGTCATTTTTCATTTTATCATTTATTTATATACGAATACCAATCTGTCTCTCTTTTTTTTTTCTCGGAGGTAGACGATAGTCTGGGGAGGAGAGGGGGGGGGGGGCTATGATAAAAGAGGCAATTTCATTATGTTGATAGACGTCGAGGGCTATGTGTAGTATTCACTGAGGAGGAGAGGGGGGGGGGGGGGCTATGATAAAGAGGCAATTTCATTATGTTGATAGACGTCGAGGGCTATGTGTAGTATTCACTGAGGGAGGAGAGGGGGGGGGGGGGCTATGATAAAAGAGGCAATTTCATTATGTTGATAGACGTCGAGGGCTATGTGTAGTATTCACTGAGGGAGGAGAGGGGGGGGGGGGGCTATGATAAAAGAGGCAATTTCATTATGTTGATAGACGTCGAGGGCTATGTGTAGTATTCATGAGGGAGGAGAGGGGGGGGGGGCTATGATAAAAGAGGCAATTTCATTATGTTGATAGACGTCGAGGGCTATGTGTAGTATTCACTGAGGGAGGAAAGGGGGGGGGGGGGAGTTTCTGATGTAAGACAAGTTTACACTTAATAGCTGGTTGTGTTGGTATTCAGTCCTTTGTTGTTGATATTGTTGTTGTTGTTGTTGTTGTTGTTTTTAAAGATGAGATTCACAGACACGCATGTCATTACGGTGGTTTTATGCGCAGGCTTAAGGCTTGTGACATGATCACTCTGGATGTTTTCTACCACGTGGCACCAGACGCGTCAGTGCATGTGGAATTCATTCCGAGCACGTGTGACGTCATCTTGGGAAACTGAAAGTGAAGCTGAAATTGATTATTGAAGGAAGAGGAAATCGGTCCTCAGATATACACCCTAGTCTTAAAGCAGACATATTCAGTGATCATTTTCACCCATCGCCGTGGTGTAGTGGTTAGCGCAACGGACCACTCAATGGAACATTGTGGACTCGAATCTCTTTCCCTACCCAGAGCTGAGCGATCTGTGGGCTCAGTGGGAAGACCGGGCTCACACAGTTGAGTATCACCCACTTCACAGATGCGTCTTGAGGTGTTGCTTACATCTTCTGACTAAACACCGCAGGTGTCCTTACCTCTCGGGCCTGATTGACGCCAGATATTTTGATACTGAGCGAAGCGTAAGGCCCACCCACAGACCTGTCACGAAGTTTCAGGTCTGTGGGGTGGTCTGTAAATCCATAGCGTCACGTTTATCATTCTCACCCCCATCATCATCATAGCATTCTCAGAACTGTCCCAGCTTCTGTTACCATTGAAGTGGTGTAAAAATTGTGACAAAACGACAACAACAACAACAACATCTAAAAAAAGAAAAAGAAAAAAAATGGGCATAAAGAAAGTGCCTATGTGCAGAGACCCTTAAAAGTGTTTCTTTCTCTCTCTTCTCTCTCTCTCTTCTCTTTCCTCTCTTTCTGTCTCTCTGTCTCTCTGTCTGTCTCTCTGTCTCTCTCTAAATATATGAACGAACAAACGAACGAACACGAACGAACGAATGAACAAATGAATGATGAACAATAATGAATGAATGAACGAAAACAAATGAATGAGAATGAACGAATGAATCAATAAATGAATGAATGAATGAATGGATGAATGAACGAACGAATGAATGAATGCATAACAAGTAAAATATATCAGTCAATACATTAATACATGAATGAATAAATATATACGTAAATGAATACAAAACACAAAACATTAAAGATGAATGAATGAATGAATGAATAAATGAATGAATGAATGAATAAATGAATGAATGAATGAATGAAGGAAGGAAGGAAGGAAGGAATGAAGGAATGAAGGAATGAAGGAATGAATGTGGATGTTTGCATGTATTTACTGTCATTTGTTATTTTCATTTCTTACCTGTTTATTTGTCTCTATATTCTTTTATTTTGTATTTATTTATTCACCTACTTACTTACATCTTATTCACTAAATTACTCACTCACTTACTTGGTTGCTTACTTACTTACTTACTTACATATCTTACATGTATCTATGATTAAGAAAATATTGTCTTCACCTAGTTGATAGACAGCTCAGCATTTAAGCATTGACGGGGAGGAGGGGGGAGGTGTCTGTCATGTGAGACGAGGTTATACACAATAACTAATTGTATTGTGATTCAGACCTTTAATTATCTATTCATTTACTTTATATAAGTGTTCCTTTTTTGAAGGTAAGATACACACATTCACATGTCATTTACATGTAACCAAGATTATTCCAGTGGTAGGCTGATAAACTACCAGTATAAAATATAGACTAGGTAAAACATAGTCTAGGTAGGGCCTCAGGACCTGGCCAGCTCATAGGTTTATGTGCAGGCTTAAGGCTTGTGCCACAGTCACCATACACGTGACACCTGTGACGTTAGTGCATATGGAATTCGTTCCGAGCGCGGAGACGTCATCTTGAGAAACTGAAACTGAAACTACCACTACTACTACTACTACTGCTACTGCTACTTCTACTAATCATAAAATGATGATGATGATGATGATGATAATGATGATGATGATGATGATGATTTTTTCTTTTCTTCTCCTTCTTCTTCTCCCTCTTTGTTGATTCTGAAAAGAGTCATAGAGGCTCTGCACTAAAGAAGTATTCACCAGATTCTTCAGTCCTGTCAGTTCTGTGTCAAAGCCTGAGAGTCAGCAAGGTAGCCCTGACAAATTCTAACTAATGTACGAAAGCTCCTTCTCCAATAGCATCCTGCATGAATACATCACTTGTTACTTTGGAGTGTAGTTGCTGGATGGTGTTGATTATTTTTATGCCTGATGTTAAATTTTTCGTGTTGGCCAAAAGTGCCTTTGGGCAGGCTCTGTCAAACTTTTGTTTTCGCAGTTTATGGACAGCAAAAAAAACAAACGAGACAGTCTTGATGGAGGCAGACACAAGTAGATCACTCATAAGGAAGATTAGGAAAAGACAGGCAACATTTATAGGCCATTTTATGAGGAAGGGGGAGTTGGAGCACCTGGTCACAACGGGAAAGCTGGAGGGAAAGAGAGCACCAGGTAGACCCAGGGAGAGAATGCTGGACGGACTTGCAGAGTGGCTGGGGATGAGGAGGGTGGGGGAGATGCTAGGGGCAACGAGAGATAGAGATGGATGGAAGTCCATGGTCGCCAACGCCATGCGGCAGGGCACCTGATGATGATGATGATGAGTCTATAAAACGTGGTAGAACTTCCTCTGGTGTTGGAGATACAGAACAAGGTTCTGTTTAATGGTTTTTCTGCCTTTGGGGGAACCGGCGTGTTCCTCAACAGTAATGGTACCTGCTAGCGGCTATAACTTATTCAAAATGATTTTGAGCATTATTTTGCCGGCACGACTGATCAAACTGACAGTGCGGTACTAATGGAGAGTTCCTGTTTTACGAAGGTGACGATTACCGATTGGATCCATGGCATGGGTCACTCTCCTGTGTGCCAGATTTTGTTGCAGATGGCAGTTAGGGTATCAGGTTCTGCCTCACCGCCATGTTTCAAGAGTTGTACAGGGATGTTGTCAATGTCTGCAGCCTTACCACATTTCACCGACTTCACTGCCACTACAACATGTTCACGGATAGTGATGTCATTTTCATTTGATAAATGTTGTACTTCTATTTTGTAGGCCTCCCTCGGTCATGGCTGACCATGGTCAAAGTACATCCGTTCTAATGTCTAGATGGACTGTGTGCTTGGTCCAAGCAGCATCGCCTGTGACTGTAGAGACCAATGCGAGAGAGGCAGTCTCTGTACTTCTAACACACTTGGATTTCCTTCTTTCTGTTTGTTGTACAGTTTAGAGCAGTCCTCAACACGCCTTTCTAAGGTTCTTTTCCTGTGTACGACGGTTGACAAATTTGTCCTGAGTGGTGTTTCTTGGCTTTTGTCTTGGCAAGATGTGTACAATTTTAAAAGCTTTCTTTGTGTGTTTGTTGTCAAGGATTTCTTCAATGTCTGTTGTCAAGGATTTTCTCAATATCTGTTGTCAAGGAGTTTCTCAATGTCTGTTATGAAGGAGTTTCTCAATGTCTGCAAGTCCGTCCAATATTTTTCTCTGGGTTTACCTGGTGTTCTTGTTCCCTTCAGCTTTCCTGTTGTGACCAGGTGCTCTAATTTCTCTTTCCTCATAAACTGTCTTTTAAAGCTTGTTTGTTTTTTTAAAAGTCTTTTTTACTGATGATTAATTAGAATACCTAGTCAAAACAGGAAAGCTGGAGGGAAAGAACACCAGGTAGACCCAGGGAGAAAATATTGGACGGACTTGAAGGGTGTCTGAAGACAGAGAGGGTGGGCACACGCACATACACATACACATACATACATACACACACTCACACTCACTCACACACACATGCACACACACACACACACACACACACACACACACACACATTTATGTTAAGTGTGTATGTTAACATTTATGTTAAGTGTTTCTTAGAAAACAGAGTATTTCAAACGAGGATTGAAAATGTATATTCCACGAAACGAATTCTTCAAATGGGTATCCCTCAGGGATCCGTTATAGCTCCCCTTCTTTTCATGATATTAATGCATGACTTACCCAGTAAAGTATCTAAGCATGTAGTTTTAGCTCAATATGCTGACGATTTATGCATGTGGATGCAGGTAAATATGAAAAGGAAAACTCCTTTGCGCTGTATTAATTATACACGCAAATGCTACCAATTAGAACTTGATAAAATAGCACGATACATGGTAGAAAATGGGTTACATCTATCCCTGGAAAAATCGAAAATAGTTTTATTTAATAATGGAGCTAACCCAGTAAATCTTCCCACTTTCAAACTGGGAGATACTCTTCTTCAGTTTAATGAGTCAATTAAATTCTTAGGAGTTTTTCTTACGGCAAAATTATCTTGGAATCAGCATATTGAATACTTATTAACCAAAGCTCAAAAAAGTTTAAATTTCTTAAAAATAGTTCGCAAACAGGCATGGGGTCAAGATTCATCAACACTTGTTCATCTTTGTAAATCGCTTGTTAGATCTAAATTAACCTATGCCCAAGAAATCTTCTTCAGTGCACCGAAACACTTAATGAAAAAACTGCAGAGCATAGATTGTAAAGGTTTCAAACTTGCACTGGGTCTTCCAATGCATGCTTCCTGTCTTCGCACATATACTGAAATCAAACTGTTGCCACTTGATGAGCAAAGGAAAGTCGCTTCTACTAAATTTTTGTTAAGACACACCACTGTAGAAAACATCTCTGAAACAGAAATTAAACTGAGATCAGATATCGACTTTCCAAAAAGAGCTAAATCAATATCTTCACAGGTCACTCTTGCAACATACACATCTGACGTCATGAAAGGTTCAGGAATTGATCTACACGTAGATCCTGTATCTATAAGACCTTCCTTTTCGCCAGTACCCAGTTGGGAACTCCAAAGAGCACAATTTGACGTACATCACACTAACTTAAAAAAAGGAGACAATGTAAACTTACTGGCAAGTCAGGTTAAATGTCATATAGACGACTTATATTCCGATCATTTGAAAATTTACACTGATGGATCAGTAATTGAAAGAAAAGCAGGCTCAGCGTTTTTAATACCTGCTCTCAAAATTGAAAAATCTTTCTACATAGGACTTGATAAATCTATCTTTACAGCTGAACTTTTTGCAATATTAATGGCTTTAAACTTTATGATAAGTTTTCCTAGGACAATTTTTCAAACACTTTTTTGCGTGGATTCAAAATCAGTACTTCAGGCTCTTGAATTATCAAAATTACAAACAAGATCAGAAATGATTCTGGAAATTAGTAACTTGATTCATAATTTATCTTTAAGAGGCACTGATATTACGTTCTGCTGGATACCTTCTCATAGTTCTTTTCGTTATAATGATAAAGTTGACAGGGCTGCCAAACGGGGAGCTAATAACTCACCAGATTCAAACAATATCCAGCTTTCTCTCTCGTTGCACGAGAATTACACTTTAGTAGACAACTACGTCTGGAAGCAGTTCCAATTAAAACAGAAAAAGTATGATAAATGTCACATGAACTTTGAAATTAGCAAAATACTTAAGCAGCTTCATGCCAGCAGAATTATACAATCCCTTATGTATAGATGGAAACTTGATGCATTCAAAACAAAATACACCAAGAACATAGTATGTCTGTGTGGAAAGAAGATAACACATAGTCATATTCTTTCTTGCGTTAAGGTAAAACGACATATTCCAACACTATCTATGAGTACAGTTTCTGATATATTTGCCTCATCATCATTACTGTATGAATTTTTTGTTAGCCTGTCAAAAAGTCCTATAGCGAATTACCTTTAAAATGTTATTTCACTTGTTCACTGTTATGGTTAGTCAATTATTAGTTTTATTTTTTTCTTCGTTTCTTCCAGATATTTATCAATTTTGTTTGTTAGTTTGTTTAAATCGTTAATTATGGTAACATTATTTGTTAGTTTTACCTTCCCCTCTTCAAAACAGTTGTTTTCTGGATCATCTTTTCTCAAGTTCAAAATTGACAATTTTCAAATATTCTCTTCACTCCTCTTATCACCCCCCCCCCCCTTTTTTTTTTGTTTTTGTTTTTTTTTGTTTTTTTTTGTTGTTGTCTAAAATCACTTTAGTGAATAGACATTAAATCAAAGACCACCACACACACACACACCATATACAGACAAACACACACTCACATACACACACGCACACACACATGTAAGGATTTGTTGGGTAAAAAGGGACACGTGCAGGCACACGCATATACCCCCCAGCCCACACACACACACACTCGTACACACACACACACACACACACTCGTACACACACACACACACACACACACACACACACACACACACACACTCGTACACACACCACACACACACACACACACACACACACACACACACACACACACATACACACACACACACACACACACACACACACACACACACCATATACCGACAGACAGACAGAAAGACAGTCACACACACATACACACACACAAACACACACACTCACACACACACACACACAAACACACACACACACACCATATACCGACAGACAGACACACACACACACACACGGGCACACGCACACACACGCGCGCGCACACACACACACACACACACACACTAGCGCGCGCGCGTGCGTGCGCGCACACACACACATACACACACACCATATACAGACAGACAGATAAAAGACACACACACACACACACACGTATACACACACACACACACACACACACGTACACACACACATGCACACACACACACACACACACACACACACACACACACACACACACACACACGAACACACACACACACGCGCGCGCGCGCACACACACACACCACACACACACACACACACGCACGTACACACACACGCGCGCACACATACACATACACACATACACACACATACACACACACGCGTACACACACATACACATACACACACACACACACACACGCACGCACACACAGACACACACATACACGCACAAACACATCAAATACAGACAGATAAACAGACAGACAGACAGACAGACACACATACACTCACACGCGCGCGTGCACACACACACACACACACGCACACACACACACACACCCGCGCGTGCACACACACACACGCGCGCACACACACACGCACACGCACACACACATATGCACACACACACACACACACACACACGCACATACACACACATACACACACACACACATGCACACAGACACACAGACACACACACACACACGCTCGCGCGCTTGCACGCGCACGCACGCACACATACTACTAGGGTCTCATCATCATCATCAGGTGCCTTGCCATATGGCGTTGGCGATCATGGCCTTCCATCTGTTTCTATGTCTTGTTGCCTCAAGCACCTCTTCCCCCCTCTTTGTCTTCAGCCATCTGAAAGTCCGTCCAGTATCTTCTCCCTGGGTCTTCCCGGTGCTCTCTTTCCCTCCAGTTTTCTCATGTGACCAGATGCTCCAATTCCCTGTTCCTCATAAAATGGCTTATAAAAGTTGCCTCTCTTTTCCTAATCTTCCTTATGTATGATCTTCTTGTGTATGCTTCCATCAAGACTGTCTCGTATGTTTTCTTTGCTGTCCATGGAGCTCTCGACATTCTTCTTAGAAATCAAATCTCAGTTGCCTCAATCTTGTTCTGGCTTTGCTTGTTTACTGTCCACGCCTCACAACTGTATAACAGTGTTGGTTCTATAATTATGACATTCAAGAACTCTCTTCCTGATGTTAATTGATAGACATTTGTTGGTAAGAACGCTTTTCATCTTCTTGAATGCTGTTTTGGCTTGTCCTATTCTGCTGGCTATTTCTGACGTGCATTTGCCGTTTGGTGAAATGATCGTTCCCAGGTATTTAAACTTATCAACTTGTCTCAAGATTGTGCCGTTTGCTTTTATTTTCCATAAGGGGATTTTTTTTACTGATCACCATGACTTCAGTCTTCCTGCTGTTTAGTTCCAACCCATTACCTTTGCTTTCTATTTCTAGTATATTCACAAGGTTTTGTAGGTCCCTTTCATTTTCTGCAACCACCTCGGTGTAATCTGCGTATCGAATGTTGTTTATCATTTTTCCTCCAACCTTTAATCCAGGGTCTTCCCCTGGGTTTCTCATGATGTTTTCGCCGTAAAGTGAAAACAGATCTGGTGACAAAACACAACCCTGTCTGACTCCTCTTTTGATGTTTTGAAAAGAGCTTAGATCGTTTTATATTTTCATTGCAGCGGTTTGTTCCCAATACATATGTCTGATTATTCGTAGATCTTTTCCATCAATATTGAGTCTTTCTAGTCGGTTGATCAATTCTTCATGTCTTATCCGATGGAAAACCTTGGTATAATCAACAAAGCATAAACATAAATCCTTTTTCATCTCGATTGACCGATAGTTCTTTAAGATGTACATGTATATGGCATTAATGGTTCCTTTCCATTCTACAAATCCACATTGTTCTTCTGATATTTCTCTTTTGATTCTATTCCTTGTCCTCATCATGATTATTCTTAATAGGATTTTTGTTACATGACTCATCAAACTGATTGTGCGATGGAGTTCTCATTCTATAGCCCCTGTCCTTTTTGGAAGAGCAATGAAAATTGATATTGACATATCTTTAGGGATTTTTCCAGTGTCGTAGATTTCATTTAGCAGGACTGTTATTTTTTCAATACCAAATTCCTCCAGGGCTTCAATCATCTCTGTAGTAATGTTGCGTGGTCCTGGGGCTTTTCCTGGTTTCATCTTTGTCAGTGTTGTTCTAACATCATCTTTCATTATGGGTGGTCCTTCAAAGTTCTTTCTTATAATGGTTTCTTCGTTTCTGTCATCTTCGAAAAGCTCTTTTATGTACTCTCCCCATCTTTCTAATATTTTGTCTTTTTCCATGATAAGCGTGCCATCTTTCGATTTTAAGCAATCAGTTGATGTGCATGTCTTTTTCCTGTGGACAATTTCTTCAATTCGTCTGTACATACCCTGAGGATCGGTTTTGTGTCGGTCTTCTATTTCTTTGTATTTTGTCTTCTGTCAAGCTTCCTTGGCTTCATTGCACCTATTCCGGATTTCTTTGTTTATCTTCCTGTATATCTGCTCGTTTCTCTTTGCGCTCCTCCGTTCCTCCATCAAACCTTAAAATTCTTTTGTCATCCAGTTCATTTTTGCTTTTCTTTCTACTTCAGGGATTTCTTCACAAGCTTCGTTTATCGAATTTTTCAACTTTGTCCATTGTTCCTCACTGTCATTAGTGTCTTCCAGAGCACTGAATTTGTTTTGAACATGTACGTTAATTATTTTTACGTATCACTTCATGTCTTCAAGAGTCCAAATTTAATTTGATGTCGCTTTTGGTCTGTTTCCTTTTCCTTAATTTCAGCCTAAATTTTTCCACTACAGGATTGTGGTCACTGTTGCAGTCTGAACCTGGTAGTGTTTTTGCTGACAGTAAAGAATTTCTAAATCTTTTGTTAATCAGGATGTAGTCAATCTGATTTTTGGTATTGTCTTCTGGACTCATCAAGTCCATTTTCTTCTATTAGGCTGCTCAAACCAGTGTTTCCTACTATGAACTCATTCATCTGTGCCCATTCTACAAGTTTCCCTCCCCTTTCATTTTGTGTACCAAGGCCATGAGGTCCAACTATATCCTCCACCATATCCTGTCCCACTTTAGCATTAAAATTTCCCATTATTACTGTAACTTCTTGTGATTTACATTGGGCCTTGGCCATCTCTAATACTTCGTAGAAGTTGTCGATGTCTTCCTGAGTACTTGCGGACGTTGGTGCATACACCTGAATGATGTTGATATCAAATGGCCTGCCTCCCAATTTAACCGGCAAAACTGTGTTGGACACAGCCCAGTATCCCCTAACTGCTTTTGATCTGTCCCTGTCCATTACGATTCCTACTCCTGTATCATGTGATTTTCCACCAGAATGTACCGTAAACTACCGAATATTAGCCCATCTCGTAGTATAAACCCACCCCCTACTTTGAGGCAAAAACTGTACAAAGGGTGGAATACCTTGTATAAGCCCACCCCCACTTTAGCTTTAATTTTGATTTTTTTTCCAACCCCTTCGTGTACCCCAAGGAGAGTCGTCACAGATTCCGTAGGGGCGTCAAACATTGGAACACATTAAATGAGCACGTCATACAAGCCCTAGGCATGCTTGTTTTCATTCCCATGGTTCATTGTTAGAATTAGGACAATGCCTCGTCGGAAGTCATATTCAGTGGAGTTCAAACTTTCTGCCCTCCAGTTCCTTCGAAATCACAATGTTTCCGAAACTGCCAAAGAGTTTGGAGTGGATAGAAAGCAGGTGCGGCAGTGGAATGAAATGAGGCATGTTTTGATACAGAATCAAACAGGGAAACAAAAGGAGAAAAAAAAGATTCATCCCGGTAAACACGTGGTATCCGAAGAACTAGATCTGGCTGTGCTTGAATTCTTGGAAGAGGAACGAGCAGCAGGAAGAGTTGTTCGCAACAAAGACCTCAGCACGAGAGCTTTGGAAATAGCAGGTAAGCCTTCTTTCTTTTCAGACTGTTTCGAACAAATTGCATGCATGCTCGTCCGTGTGTGTGTGTGTGTGTGTTTGAGAGAGAGGGAGTGGGGAGGGAGAGAGAAAGATGGACCGTGCGTGTGCAGATGGACAGCATCGCTGTGGGTGCGGGATGGGCCGACCGCATGAATGGACTTTTTGTGGGACGGATGTGTGATAGGGGATGAGGCTGATTTTCGTGCTCTGAACGTGTTGCACTTGCTTGGGTAAATGGTGTGGCCGTGTGCAAGGGTTTCTTGCTTTGTTGTGCGATTTTTTTATGCGATTAAAGTTATTGAAATGTGTGTGTGTGTGTGTGTGTGTGTGTGTGTGTGAAATTTCAGTGATATTTTCGAAACATCACATATCTTTTTTTGCACGGATGCGTAAAGGCACATCAAATGGATTGTATTGGTTCTGCTGTCTTTTGCAGGTGCTCTGCAGCTGGACGGGTTCGTTGCTTCCGACATGTGGGTTCAACACTGGAAAAAGCGCCATGGCATATCCACGCGAAGATCCACTTCCATCAGCCAGAAGGTGCCAGGGGAATTCCGGGATCTGCTCTTCAATTATCGGCGTGCTGTACTGATGCTGCGGAGACAACATGACTATCCCCTCAACTACGTCATGAATATGGATCAAACCATGCTGAGATTTGATATGCTGCCTCAAAGGACCAATAACAAGAAAGGTTGTCGTCAAGTCAGGACTAAGACAACAAGAGCGGAAAAACGGGGGTTCACTGTAGCCTTGTTTGTTGCAGCAGATGGGACAAAGTTCCCAGCAATGATCGTCTTCAAGGAAAGGAATGGCCAGATCCCTCCACGTGTCTACCAGCAGCTGCAGGTGCTGACAGCTATACGAGTTCATGCCACGAGAAATGGGTGGATGTCCGAGTTCATGCCACGAGAAATGGGTGGATGATTCGAGAGGCTCTGATGGTATGGATCTGGCGAATCCTGGGCAGGGCAGACGGCCGCCGATTGTTGGTGCTGGATAGTTACCCGGCTCATCGCACTAGAGCGCAACGTGGACGTGGTGTACATTCCTGGTGGCTGCACCCCACTCACCCAACCAGTGGACGTGAGCATCACGAAGCCTTTCAAAGATGCCGTGCGTGACACCTGGGTCACCTGGATGAGAGAAGACCGTCCGCTGACAGCTGCGGGCAATCTCAGGCAACCCACCAGACAGGATGTCATCAGCTGGGTGGGTAGAGCCTGGCACAGCGTCAGACCTGACATCATCGTCACTGCCTTCAAGAGGTGCGCAATCTCCAACGCCATGGATGGGTCAGAAGATGACCAAACTCTGGAGCGGTTTCCAGAGGACATTGTGGTTCACCTTCCCGCTGCCAACGATGCCCCTGGTGACCAGGAGGAGGAAGAGGAGGAAGAAGAGGAAGGGGATGCAGACAGAGAAGAAGAAGGAGAAGAAGGAGAAGACTTCTTTGGGTTTGACGAGTGACAATTCATGCTGATTGAGGACGAGTGAAAAGGACTTTTCTGGTTCAGAAAAAAGACTAGGATAAGTCATTGATCTTCGCTTTTGTTGTTGTTCAAACAATCTCCGAAGAGATAAGAACAAGTGACTGATTGTTTTTGAATGAAAGATAAATTATTGATTTTTCCCATGTTTTGTTCGGCCAATCGAAATATGCGTTATTGTTTTTTTCCAATATGTTTTGTTCAGGCAATCCCAGAAGAGAAAGGGACTCTTATAAATTAAAATCATTATAAATCTACCACGGTGTCAATCTCACTCTCTCCATACCTGCATGCTCGTGTGTGATTGCGTGAATGTGTGTGTTTGCATTTCCGTGGGTGGGTTTAAATAACAGAACATTCGGAAAGTAGCAAGCAGTATAATTTCCCTATTATGGGTTATAAAGTTTCATGCACAGGGGTATATACCATGTATAAGCCCACCCCCCTTTTTGGGCCTCAAACTGTGCAAAGGGGGGGTGGGCTTATACTCGGTATTTTACGGTAATACTGTATACTCTCCTGATGTTATCATGCCTGCCCCCTTCCATCTCACTTCCCCTAGTCCTAAAATACTAATGTTTTAAGCCTTTCCATTTCCATTTTGATATGGTCTAATTTACCTTTTTTCAACATTGTTCTAAGGTCTGTGTTGTAAAAAAAGGGACAGGTGCAGGTACAGACACACACACATACACTTGAACGAGGGCACAGAGACCGACCGACCCACAGACAGGCAGACAGAAAGAGAAACAGACCGACAGACAGACAAACAGACAGACAGTCAGAAGCAGGAAGAGAGAGATAGAGAGAGGGATGGAGGGAGGGAAAGAGATGCTGAGTCAGTGCACAAGAATCTGCATGCATCATTAACCCACAAACGCTCGTCTAACCCTAATCCTTTCATCAATTTCCTTGTTGATATAAAATAATTCGTTTCAAATCGAACGGGATGGGGGGGGGGGGGGGGATTGTGTCTGCCTGTCTGTTTGTCTATTTGTCTGTTTGTCTGTTTTCTATGTGTCTGTGGCTGAACGTTTAGATTTAGTTTCTGAAGATGACATCTTTGAGCTCAAAATCAACTCCATATGTATTTGTCACAAAATGTCCCATAAAGATTACAATGCTAACGTGACTTGGAACTTGCACACTTATAGAGAAAAACGTTTGTCATGTTTACTATGGCTACCGCTCGTTACAGGGGAAGTTTACTCACTTATTCATTTACGAGTTATCATTTGAACGTTTTATTCTGTATAATGAGAATAGAAAGCAGAAATAACGATCTGGGGGTAAATAATAAGAAAACTAAAGGCATGGTAATCAATAGAAACAAAAAACAACAAAAAATCCAGATATGTAAAATAAGAACAACTGGCTTAACACTGAGACAAGTTGATAAGTTTATTTATCTGGGAACAGTCATCTTACCAGACGGCAGACGCACATTGGTTATATTCGGCAGAATTGGCCAGTCTAAAACAGCATTTCAGGAAGCGAAAAGCGTTCTTACCAACAAATTCCTATTGATTAATGCTACATAGAGCCAGCAGTGTTGTGCGGATGCAAAGCCTGAACAATCAACAAATAAAGTCAAAACAAGAACGAAACAGCTTGAATGTAGTTTCTACGAAGAACGTTAATCGATCCATGGACAGCAAAGAAAACAAACGAGACAATTTTGAGAGAAGTAAACACAAAAATGACATTAACGAGGACGATTGGGAAAAAAAAAAACAAGCAATATATATAGGACATTTTATGAGGCAAGAAAAATTTGAGCACCTAGTCACAACAAGAAATCTAGAGGGAAAAGAGCACCAGGCAAACCCAGGGGAAAATATTAGACAGTTCTGAAGAGTGGGTGGAGAGGAGAAGGGTAAGAGATGTATTTGCAGCGACAAAAAGTAGATTCGTATGGAGGGCCAAGATCGCCAACGCCATGCGGCAAGGCACATGATGATGATAATGATTTTTCTTCTTATTTACGCTTTATGTACTGATGCTATTTCATATACACATGCAGATCCTTTGATTGAGATGTGGATGTTGTACATACGTGTTGAATTTCAAGTATTTTGAGCGACTGATTTTGCTTTGCTAATACTGTTTGACTTTCTATTTCACTAGAAATTAATAGAAAGAAAAATTAAAAAGAAAATTCCATACGCATTAACACCACAGATGCCATGCCAACAAATGCCAAAATGAAAACTTTTGTTTTCAGGAAAGTGCATAAACAGCAATTGTGGGCAACATCTGACACGTTCACACGTTCATATCCACGTTGTGTTGGCACTGTTGTTAACAGTCTACCATTGTCCTCACTTTACGTCAAAGCTCAGTTCAACTGAAGCTTTTTCGAAGACGTACGTTACACTAGTTTTTTTCTGTGACAATTCATAGTAAAAAGGGACATTGTTAGATGGGCTTAACTGTCTTTTTTAAGTTCAATAATGAAAGGATATGAAATCATATTGTGTAGTGTGGTTTAGAGTGCAAGTCTGAGCAGACTCGGCAATCAAAAAACCCCCCAATGATTATGGAAATGCCAATGCTCTAAGCCTTAGCCTGTCAACAAGTGCACTGCTGACAAGTAACTTTGCTTTTCTGTCAATTGTAATCGTTCCCATCTGCAACATAAAACACAACACTTGAAGCTCTCTCTCTTTGTCACTCTGTCTATCTGTCTGCCTGTCTGTCTCTATGTCTGTCTGTCTGTCTGTCTCTTTTTCTCTTTCTCTCTTTCTCCTCCTCCCACTCTTCCTCTCTCTCCCCCTTTTGTCTCCTTCTTTCTGCCTATCTGTCTATCTCTGTCTCTGTCTCTCTGTCTCTGCCTCCCTCCCTCCCCCCCTCCTTCCCTCTTTCTCTGCCACCCTCTTTCTTTATCTCTTTGTTTAGTTTTGCTTTGTCTTTTCCCCTTTTTTCTTACGGCTGGGCGGGTGAGGGGTGGGGTGGGGAAAGAGTGTTTCTGTAATATTTCCTGCCGTACGGCAGTGGTGTTGATCCACACACCAGCTCACCGTGACACCTGAACATACCATCAAACATGCCCAGATCCATTCAGTGGAAGTCAGTGGTGCTGATCCACACACCAGCTCACCCTGACTCCTCAGCACGCCACCAAACATGCCCAGGTCCACTCAGTGGAAGACCCAGTGTTATGGAATCCAATAGAGGCAGGTCAGTGATCTCACGGCTGACGTGGGGTCATACACCGAAGGAGACTCTGTGCTGTTGCTATGACATTTTGGTGGAGATTTCTTTCAAAGTGTTGGCTCTCCAAGGAGTTCACATGCGTATCACCCCGTTCCCCACCACGTGTGTATCCGGTCACCCTGTTCTCTCTCATAGTATTCGTTGAGGATTTTTTTGTTTTGCTTTGTTTTTTGCTTTACTTTGTTTTTGTTGTTGTTGTTTTCGTTTGTTTGTTTGTTTGTTTTTAGTTTTGTTTTTGCCTCTTTTCTTTTCTTTTCGTTTCTTTTTTTTTTTTCGGAAAAAAAGCATATTCTTTCTTACCAAATATTGGGAAACCTGTAGCATCAAGATATAAGACACTTTAGTGCCATTCAAGACAGATGTAGTCCTTGACATGATAGTTTTTGCTAAAATGTTTTCTTATAAATACGATGTGTATTAATTATCCAGGCATTTCTCATTCCAAAAAAGAATGAATAGAAACAAAACAAATAAAATGATAAGATTTTTTTAATCTGAAGTTGTGGCATAACATTAATGAATAGAGTGCTAAACTTAAAGACAGCAAATGAATCAATAAGAAGTAAGATAAAATAAATACAAAGATTTATTTTTAATCCGAATCAGAGGTGTAAAACTGATGAATAAGACGCTACACTAAGAGGTGGTAAATGAATGAATAAACATAAGATAAAATGATTTGAAATAAATATGACAAAATGATTTTTAAAAAGATTTAAATTTAGATATAAAACTAAAGAAAATGCTGCTAAACTTGAAGGCAGTTCAATAACATTTCAAGCAAATGGATTGTTTTATTCTGCACTGTTTGATTCTTCCATGGAAAATCGATCAAATGTGATTAGTTTTGCTAGTAATGTAGCATTTGTTTGAATACACAAGTAATGTACAGTTTCTGTTTGTATAGTACATCTCACGATGACAGCTTACGAACAGTATGTTGTTGATTTTAGGATGTCACCTCTGGCGAGTTTCTCTGTTTTCTCCCTTTATTGCTTATTTTTGATTTTCCTTCATCCTTTTTTTTTCTATTTATTTATTTTTTTTGTGCTGATTTTATAACCGTTTCTTTTAGATTGATACCTGTGCTTTATACAGATCAACTGACAATGTTTATTGTAAACAAGATTTGAAAAGAAGTTTCCAACCTTACTTCCAAGCTCAAATATAGTAGAATTTTGTTTGGCGATTACTCGTTCTTTCCACTTTCAAACACAAACACTGACAGGGTCTGTAGATTTCGGCAGTCAGAGGGGATTGGGGATTTTGCACAAGAAGCGATTCTGCTCAAGAATGAAGGTCAGAGGACACCAGCTGGAGACAAGGCACCGTTTGAAATATCAAGGGGCAACTGTCACTATAGATGACGGTTTCACACCTGGAGTGCTTTCCAGGACTGCGCAGACAACAGCACTCACTAGACGGAAGCCAGCAAGGCAACACAACAACCACTCGATATGCTCTTAACCCTTTGACTCTCATCATATATCCACTGGCATCCTGCATCAGCATCATTGATAACAAAGGAAAAACTTAACCTTTTGATATATTCACCCTATCCATTAGCTTCATGCAGGAAGTCGACTTTTAATTAACTGAACGGCTATTATCTGAACAAAGAGTAAGGAATGAGTCAGCTTTTTCAAAGAAACTTGGAAAGAAACTATATTTAAACTTAATTGGGTATACTGGCAGTGCATGACCATGTTTCATCTCTTACTTTTTTCCACGCTTTGTACATATCCTTTGATTCAGATACTTCATTATTACAGGAAATGGTCCAGTAGGTCTCTTTTGCTTGTGCTATTACTCTATTACATTGAATTTGAGCCTTCTTCATTTTTAAATGATGTGCAGGTGTTGTTTTTTTTCTGCCAAATTTTAAGATTTCTTTTTTTAAAGGTAAGAGCCTGTTCACATTCTTTGTCCACCACGAATTTCCACTGTATTTGCCTGGTTTCAACGACTTACTCACTGGAATAGAAGAGAAAGCTGAATTTAAGATAACTTCGACAAAATTACAGTAAAAGACATCTATATCATCAGGTTTTATTAAATCTATGTTGTAGGATGTTACCAAAAGCTACCCAATCGGCGTTTTTGTATTGAAATTTCGGGATTCTGTCTTCAGTCTAACTATGTGTTCGCGATTTGTTTTGTCCAAAAGTGTCATTTCAATTGGTAGAACTTCATTACCCTATCGTCTTCTGCAAGCAAGTACAATTTGTTGCAAGGTCTGATGAGATGAGAGACAAGTCTACTGTTATTGCTCAATGGGTAGATACATCCAGAATCCGTGTAACTGTACCATTGTTTAATACGTAGAGATTTGTATCTACTATATTTTCAATTAGGCGGTTGTACTGGCCTACTCCTGGTCTTCACTCTAGCTATCTCCTGGCCTTAGCTCTAGTTATCTCCTGGCCTTCACTCTAGTTATCTCCTGGCCTTCATTCTAGTTATCTCCTGGCCTTCACTCTAGTTATCTCCTGGCCTTCTTAGTTATCTCCCGGCTCATTAGTTATCTCCTGGCCTTCACTCTAGTTACTCTGGCCCTCTTCTAGTTACTTGCTCACTCTAGTTATCTCCTGGCCTTCGCTCTAGTTATCTTCTGGTCTTCACTCTAGCTATCTCCTGGCCTTCCTCTAGTTATCTTCTGGTCTTCACTCTAGCTATCTCCTGGCCTTCACTATAGTTATCTTCTGGCCTTCACTCTAGTTATCTCCTGGCCTTCATTCTAGTTATCTCCTGGCTTCATCTAGTTATCTCCTGGCCTTCGCTCTAGTTATCTTCTGGTCTTCACTCTAGCTATCTCTGGCCTTCACTCTAGTTATCTTCTGGCTTCACTCTAGTTATCTTCTGGCCTTCATTCTAGTTATCTCCTGGCCTTCACTCTAGTTATCTCCTGGCCTTCACTGTAGTTATCTCTGGCCTTCACTTAGTTATCTTCTGGCCTTCACTTAGTTATCTCTGGCCTTCACTTCTAGTTATCTCCTGGCCTTCATTCTAGTTATCTCCTGGCCTTCACTCTAGTTATCTCCTGGCCTTCACTCTAGTTATCTCCTGGCTTCCACTCTAGTTATCTCCTGGCCTTCACTCTAGTTATCTCCTGGCTTCCACTCTAGTTATCTCCTGGCCTTCACTCTAGTTATCTCCTGGCTTCCACTCTAGTTATCTCCTGGCCTTCACTCTAGTTATCTCCTGGCCTTCACTCTAGTTATTCCTGCCTACCTAGTTTGCCTTCACTCTAGTTATCTCCTGGCCATCATTCTAGTTATCTCCTGGCCTTCACTCTAGTTATCTCCTGGCCTTCACTCTAGTTATCTCCTGGCCTTCATTCTAGTTATCTCCTGGCCATCACTCTAGTTATCTCCTGGCCTTCATTCTAGTTATCTCCTGGCCTTCACTCTAGTTATCTCCTGGCCATCACTCTAGCTATCTCCTGGCCTTCATTCTAGTTATCTCCTGGCCTTCACTCTAGTATCTCCTGGCCTTCACTCTAGTTATCTCCTGGCCATCACTCTAGTTATCTCCTGGCCTTCACTCTAGTTATCTCTGGCCTTCACTCTAGTTATCTCCTGGCCATCACTCTAGTTATCTCCTGGCCTTCATCTCTAGTTATCTCCTGGCCATCACTCTAGTTATTCTCCTGAGCCATCACTCTAGTTATCTCCTGGCCATCACTCTAGTTATCTTCCTGGCCTTCACTCTAGTTATCTCCTGGCCTTAGTTACTCTGCTATCTTATCCTGGCCATCACTCTAGTTATCTCCTGGCCTTCATCTAGTTATCTTCTGCCTTCACTCTAGTTATCTCCTGGCCATCACTCTAGTTATCTCCTGGCCATCACTCTAGTTATCTCCTGGCCATCACTCTAGTTATCTCCTGGCCTTCACTCTAGTTATCTCCTGGCCATCACTCTAGTTATCTCCTGGCCATCACTCTAGTTATCTCCTGGCCATCACTCTAGCTATCTCCTGGCCATCACTCTAGTTATCACCTGGCCTTCATCTAGTTATCTCCTGGCCATCACTCTAGTTACTCCTGGCCATCACTCTAGTTATCTCCTGGCCATCACTCTAGTCTATCTCCTGGCCATCACTCTAGTTATCTCCTGGCCATCACTCTAGTTATCTCCTGGCCATCACTCTAGTTATCTCCTGGCCATCACTCTAGTTATCTCCTGGCCATCACTCTAGTTATCACCTGGCCATCACTCTAGTTATCTCCTGGCCTCATTCTAGTTATCTCCTGGCCTCACTCTAGTTATCTCCTGGCCTCACTCTAGTTATCTCCTGGCCTCACTCTAGTTATCCCTGGCCTTTACTCTAGTTATCTCCTGGCCTTCATCTAGTTATCTCCTGGCCTTCATTCTAGTTATCTCCTGGCCTTCACTCTAGTTATCTCCTGGCCTTCACTCTAGTTATCTCCTGGCCTTCATTCTAGTTATCTCCTGCCATCACTCTAGTTATCTCCTGGCCTTCATTCTAGTTATCTCCTGGCCTTCATTCTAGTTATCTCCTGGCCATCACTCTAGTTATCTCCTGGCCTTCATTCTAGTTATCTCCTGGCCATCATTCTAGTTATCTCCTGGCCATCACTCTAGTTATCTCCTGGCCTTCATTCTAGTTATCTCCTGGCCTTCATTCTAGTTATCTCCTGGCCATCACTCTAGTTATCTCCTGGCCATCATTCTAGTTATCTCCTGGCCATCACTCTAGTTATCTCCTGGCCATCATTCTAGTTATCTCCTGGCCATCATTCTAGCTATCTCCTGGCCATCATTCTAGTTATCTCCTGGCCATCACTCTAGTTATCTCCTGGCCATCATTCTAGCTATCTCCTGGCCACATCTAGTATTCCTGCTCATTGTTATCTCCTGGCCATCATTCTAGTTATCTCCTGGCCATCACTCTAGTTATCTCCTGGCCATCACTCTAGTTATCTCCTGGCCATCACTCTAGTTATCTCCTGGCCTTCACTCTAGTTATCTCCTGGCCTACTCTAGTTATCTTTACCATCACTCTAATTATCTTCTGGCCTTCACTCTAGTTATCTTCTGGCCTACTCTAGTTATCTTGGCCATCACTCTAGTTACTCCTGGTCTTCATTCTAGTTATCTTCTGGCCTTCACTCTAGTTATCTTCTGACCTTCACTCTAGTTATCTTCTGGCCTTCACTCTAGTTATTTTCTGGCCTACTCTAGTTATCTTCTGGCCTACTCTAGTTATCTTTACCATCACTCTAATTATCTTCTGGCCTTCACTCTAGTTATCACCTGGCCTTTACTCTAGTTATTACCTGGCCTCCACTCTAGTTATCTCCTGGCCTTCCCTCTAGTTTTCTCCTGTCCTTCACTGTAGTTATCTCCTGGCCTTCACTCTAGTTATCTCCTGGCCTTCACTCTACTTATCTCCTGTCCTTCACTCTAGTTATCTCCTGCTTTTCACTCTAGTTATCTCATGTCCTTCATTCCACATGTAGATATCTCCTATCCTTCACTCTAGTTATCTCCTGTCCTTCACTCTAGTTATCTCCTTGCCTTCACTCTAGTTATCTCCTTGCCTTCACTCTAGTTATCTCCTGGCCTTTACTCTAGTTATCTCCTGGCCTTTACTCTAGTTATCTCCTTCTTTCACTCTAGTTATCTCCTGCTTTTCACTCTAGTTATCTCCTGCTTTTCACTCTAGTTATCTCATGTCCTTCATTCCACATGTAGTTATCTCCTGGCCTATTCCCTGGCCTTCACTCTAGTTATCTCTTGTCCTTCACTCTAGTTATCCCCTGACCTTCATTCTACATGTAGTTATTTTTTGGCCTTCGCTCAAGTTATCTCGCAGCCTTCACTCTACATGTAGTTATCTCCTGGCCTTCACACTAGTATCTCACTCCTCTACATGTAGTTATCTCCTAGCCTCACTCTAGTTATTCCTGGCCTCCACTCTGTTATCTCCTGGCCTCCACTCTAGTTATCTCCTGGCCTCCACTCTAGTTATTCCTGGCCTCCATCACGGCCTCACTCTTGTTATCTCTTGGCCTCCACTCTAGTTATCTCCTGGCCTCCACTCTAGTTATATCCTGGCCTCCACTCTAGTTATCTCCTGGCCTCCACTCTAGTTATCTCCTGGCTTCCACTCTAGTTATCTCCAAGCCTCCACTCTAGTTATCTCCTGGCCTCCACTCTATTTATCTCCTGGCCTCCACTCTAGTTATCTCCTGGCCTCCACTCTAGTTATCTCCTGGCCTCCACTCTAGTTATCTCCTGGCCTCCACTCTAGTTATCTCCTGGCCTCCACTCTAGTTATCTCCTGGCTTCCACTAGTTATCTCTTGGCCTCCACTCTAGTTATCTCCTGGCCTCCACTCTATTTATCTCCTGGCCTCCACTCTAGTTATCTCCTGGCCTCCACTCTAGTTATCTCCTGGCCTCCACTCTAGTTATCTCCTGGCCTCCACTCTAGTTATCTCCTGGCCTCCACTCTAGTTATCTCCTGGCTTCCACTCTAGTTATCTCTTGGCCTCCACTCTAGTTATCTCCTGGCCTCCACTCTAGTTATCTAATGGCCTC
>JAPXFY010000032.1:25121855-25161855 GCA_030674185.1 Monoplex corrugatus
AGAAGAAGAAAAAGAAGAAGAAGAAGAAGAAGAAATGTATGGTGTAAATGGACACAGAAAATGAAGGTATCAAACCTGAGATCCTGTAACTCCTTACCACACAACATGGACACACAACAATATAATTTCACTTCACCAAGGAGCGTCAATCACAAAGAATAATACTCGATATCTCCCCAACATGCAAAATAGACACGCAACAATAAATTCACTTTTTTGATAAGTGTCTATATGCTATTCCGAAATCGAAAGACGCATCTCGCATATTGATAATAACGTTTGCACCTGCCTACACAAAGGAGGAAAAATCAACAAACAGCCAACTAACCAACCAACAACCACAGAAACAAATACATAAACTTAATTATGATCCACAATCTTCCTTTTTCAAACACCAGTGTCTATAGACATAGTGCTGAATCAAATATCACAGCATAAAGATCCCGAATAGATGACGACGGTTTGTCGGGATTGTACGTAATATATAGCTCTCTAATGTTTTGCCCTTGTATGTGTTTGAACAATTTTGGGGGGGGGGGGGAATTGTTTCGTACCAACCAGAAAGGTGTGTCTCTGTCTCTGTGTCTGTCTGTCTCTCTGTATGTCTGTGACAAAAATGTTGAAACAAGACTTTTTTATGCATACTTAAGAATTGTGGATCTTTACCGACTGTTGGTCCAAGATATGGACTGTTCAGGAGTCGAAAAAAGAATCAATCTAGAAAATAAGCTCCTATGTTATGACACGCTGATATAAAATGTCTTAAATCAGTACTCCTTAAGGTTGCTGTGTAAACAGCAGGTTTTCATGAACTGCTGGGAATCTCTGAATTCTATTTTCATTCTCGTGACAGTTTATCTTGGCTCTCGAAGTATGTCAAGGCAATTTCCAACAAAGCGTCTTGAAGACAACAGTTAGCACGAGAAGTATAAAAATCAAGATTTTCTTGAATACATTTCAAAAGAACAGATGTTATAACAGCTTGACTATCTTGTTTATGTTATGGGAAATTGACTAACCTGGTGCTGCAGGGACATCATGGTAGATTATTCACAAAATGTTCAGACCAGCCAGCCAAGACTTGATCCCTCCAGATGTTACCTGAATTCTTGCATGGTGCATTGTTGGATTGTTCTTGTTCACTCTTTTTCTGATTCCTTTGTGTTTGCATCATATAAAACAAACATGCTCATGTTGTTATCCTTGCTGTCAAGAGAAATAAATCTGCGAGGAGCCAGTTTTAATTTCAGTTTTGGCTTTCAAACTGTGTATGAAATACTGAAGAAATAAAGACAGATTCACTCAAATTCTTTGTTTTTTTAAACTAATTTTCAATTTTTCTGTTATTTATAGGAGGACGTCGTTTCCCCTTACCCAACAAGTGAAACATGAGAACTAACAGTCATCACTCAAGTAGTTTCGTTGAATATAATGTAAGAGTATTTATTTTTAATGAATAAAGAAATGACAGATTCAAGCACATCAGCAGTTTCTTTTATCGCTGCCATCTTCTTCCCCGACCCCCTTCTCACCCCTCCTCAACCCTTCTCACCCCTTCTCACCCCTCTTCGCCCCTCCTCACCCCCCTCACCCCTTCTCACTCCTCCTCACCCCTTCTCACCCTCCTCATCCCTCCTCATCCCTCCTCACCCCTTCTCACCCCCTCTCACCCCCTCTCACCCCTCCTCATCCCTTCTCACCCCTCCTCACCCCTTCTCAGCCCTCCTCACCTCTCCTCACCATCCTCATCCCTTCTCACGCCTCCTTACCCCTTCTCACCCCTCCTCACCCCTTCTCACTCCTCCTCACCCCTTCTCACCCCTCTTCACCCCTTCTCACTCCTTCTCACCCCTCCTCACCCCTTCTCATCCCTTTTCCCCCTCCTCACCCCTTCTCACCCCTCCTCACCCCTTCTCACCCCTTTTCCCCCTCCTCACCCCTTCTCACCCCTTCTCACCCCTCCTCTCCCTCCTCACCCCTTCTCACCCCTCCTTACCCCTTCTCACTCCTTCTCACCCCTCCTCACCCCTTCTCACCCCTTTTCCCCCTCCTCACCCCTTCTCACCCCTTCTCACCCATCCTCTCCCTCCTCACCCCTTCTCACCCATCCTTACCCCTTCTCAACCTCCTCACCCCTCCTCATCCCTTCTAACCCCTCCTCACCACTCCTTACCCCTTCTCACCCCTCCTCACCCCTCCTCACCCCTCCTCCACCCCTTATAACCCCTCCTTACCCTTCTCACCCCTCCTCACCCCTTCTCACCCTTCTCACCTCCTCACCCTTTCTCACCCCTTCTCATCCCTCCTCACCCCTTCTCACCCCTTCGAACCTCTCCTCACCCTCCTCACCCCTCCTCACCCCTTCTAACCCTTCCTCACCCTCCTCACCCCTTCTCACCCTCCTCATCCTTCACACCCTTCTAACCCCTCCTCACCCCTTCTCACCCCTTCTAATCTCTCCTCACCATCCTCACCGCTTTTCACCCCTTCTCACCCCTTCTAACCCCTTCTCACCCTCATCACCCCTTCTCACCCCTCCTCACCCTTCTCACCCCTTCTAATCCCTCCTCACCATCCTCACCGCTTTTCACCCCTTCTCACCCTTCTAACCCCTTCTCACCCTCATCACCCCTTCTCACCCCCCTTACCCTTCTCACCCCTTCTAATCTCCCTCACCATCCTCACCGCTTTTCACCCCTTCTCACCCCTTCTAACCCCTTCTCACCCTCATCACCCCTTCTCACCCCTCTTCACCCCTTCTCACTCCTTCTCACCCCTCCTCACCCCTTCTCATCCCTTTTCCCCCTCCTCACCCCTTCTCACCCCTCCTACCCCTTCTCACCCCTTTCCCCTCCTCACCCCTTCTCACCCCTTCTCACCCCTCCTCCCTCTCACCTACCACCCTTCTCACCCCTCCTACCCTCTCACCACCCTTCTCACCCCTCCTCACCCCTTCTCCACCCCTTCCCCTCCTCACCCCTTCTCACCCCTTCTCACCCTCCTCTCCCTCCTCACCCCTTCTCACCCATCCTTACCCCTTCTCAACCCTCCTCACCCCTCCTCACCCTTCTAACCCCCTACCTCACCCTTACCTTACCCCTTCCTTCACCCTCTCACCCTCTCACCCTACCCCCCTCACCCCTCACCCCCTACCCCTCTCACCTCTACCTCACCCTTCACCCTTCTCACCCCCTCACCCCTTCTCACCCCTTCTCACCCTCCTCACCCTTCTCACCCCCTTCTCACCCTCCTCACCCTTCTCACCCTTCACCTCCTCACCCTTCACTCCACCCTTCCTCACCCCTTCTAACCCTCTCACCTCTCACCTCCTTCTCACCCTCTACCTCTCACCCACTCTCTCACCCCTTCTAATCCCTCCTCACCATCCTCACCGCTTTCACCCCTCTCACCCCTTCTACACCCTTCCTCACCCCTACCCTCCCTTCTCATCACTCCCCTCCTCACCCTTCTCACCCCTTCTAACCCTTCTCACCTACCCCCTTCTCACCCCTCTCACCCCTTCTCACCCCTTCTCACCCTCTCACCCCTTCTCACCCCCCTCTACCCCTTCTCACCCCTTCTATCCTCCTCACCTCCTCCCCTTTCCCCCTTCTCACCCCTCTACTCCCTTCTCACCCTCTCACCCCTTCTCACCCCTCTCACCCTTCTCACCTCCTTCTCACCCCTCCTCACCCCTTCTCACCTCCCCTCCTCACCCTTCTCACCCTCCTCACCCCTTCTCACCCTCCCCCTCCTCACCCCCTCTCAACCACCTTCTACCCCTCCTCATCCCTCCTCACCCTGTCACCTACCCTACCTTTACCCTCACTACCTCCCCTCTCACCCTCCTCACCCTTTCCACCCCTATCCTATCCCGTCCACACCCCTTTCTCCACCCTCCTGCAACACTCCTCTCCCTCCTCACACCACTTTCTCTCACCTCTCAACTCCCCTCTCTCAAAATCCTCACCTCACTCACTCCCTCTCTCTAGCCTTCTCCACTCACGATCACTTATTACTCCTTCATCACCTCTCCTCAACCCTCTTCATCTTCCCTCCTCACCCCTTTTACCTTCTTACCTCGCTTGTCTCGCTCCTGTTTCACCCTTTCTCACCTTTCAAATCGCCTTTAACCCTTTTCATCACCCCTTCTCACCCTCCTCACCCCTCTCACCCTTCTAACCTCTCCTCCACCTCTACCCTCAACCCCTCCTCACCCCCTTCATACCCTTCTCACCCTCCTCACCCACTCCACTCTCACGCATTCTTCACACCTTTACTAACCCTCTCACATACCTTCACTTCAATATCCTCAACCATTCCTCACCGCATTTCATCACCCTTCTCACCCTACCCCTTCTCCACCCCTCACCCCTTCTCACCCCCTCACCTTCTCACCCCTTCTCACCCCTCACCATCTCACCGCTTTTCACCCCTTCTCACCCCTCAACCCCTTCTCACCCCATCACCCTTCACCCCTCTTACCCTTCCTCACCCCTTCTAATCTCTTCCTAACCACCTCACGCTTTCACCCCTACTCACCCCTTCACCTTCACCTCATCACCCCTTCTCACCCGCCTCACCCATCTCACCTTTAAACCCTACCTCACCCTTTCACCCCTTATCCCCTCCTCACACCACATCACGCCCTATCACGCGCATGCCACCCGATCTCCCCCCTCCCCCTCACAGCCTCACCCTTACCCTCCACCATCTCACCTCTACCCTTCTACCCTTCCCCGTACCCCCCCCCTCCCACTCTGCCCTCCGACTCCCTCTACCTTCTACCGCTTCTCCACGCACTCACCCCTCCCATCACCACCCCCGATCCCCCCTCTCACCACTCACCTCACCGCTCCACCAGAACCTTTCCCTTCTCGTTTCTGGTCCACTCCTCCTGAACAAACTTCCTCTCTCAGTCCGTCAGCAACCTACTTTGTCTCCTTCAAGTCCGCCTCTCAAAACTCCCTTTTCTCCTCTGCATAAAATCCTCACCTCACTCAATCCCCTCTGCAGCCTGTCTCCACTCGGAGGGGAATCACATTGTAATATATAATTGTATATAATATGCTCTCTATAATTTTCCATTGCTTTTATTCTTTCTCTCCATTTATAGCCGTGTGCGTGCGTGTGTGTGTGTGTGTGTGTGTGTGTGTGTGTGTGCGTGCGTGTGTGTGCGTGCGTGCGTGTGTGTCTGTTTCAGCGCTTAGATTTGATTTTATCAGATTCTGCGCTATATAATAAATATTGTTGTATTGTAACCCTTCTCACCTCTCCTCACCCCTCTTCATCCTTCAACCCTCTCACCTCTTCATCCCTTCTAACCCTCCTCACCCCTCTTCATCCTTCTAACCCCTCCTCACCACTCCAGTGCACGCGATTACATTATAATACAAACTCGTTTTAGGTTGAGTCTCTCCACAAATAACTGTATTGGAAATATTTGTAAAACAGTTTATGACACCGAGAAACATTTACTATCATGCACATATCATATAATTCATAAATGATTCGGCTTTAAAAACAAAAAACTATTAAATATGATGCAGAGTTTCAGTGTCAAATAGCCTCGTGATGAAATCTGTACATTTGGTGTGGCGTTGTTCGTTACACTGTTTCTAGAATTCGCTAAATGACGAAATCTGCACTCTTGGTGTGTCACATGTTTTTGACGCTGACGTTTTTAGAATTCGCTAAATGACGAAATATGTACGCTTGGTGTGTCATAATTTTTGATGCTGACGTTTTTAGAATTCGCCAAATGACGAAATATATACGCTTGGTGTGTCATATATTTTTGATGCTGACGTTTTAGAATTCGCCAAATGACGAAATATGTACGCTTGGTGTGTCATATTTTTTGATGCTGACGTTTTTAGAATTCGCCAAATGACGAAATATATACGCTTGGTGTGTCATATATTTTTGATGCTGACGTTTTTAGAATTCGCTAAATGACGAAATATGTACGCTTGGTGTGTCATATATTTTTGATGCTGACGTTTTTAGAATTCGCCAAATGACGAAATATATACGCTTGGTGTGTCATATATTTTTGATGCTGACGTTTTTAGAATTCGCCAAATGACGAAATATGTACGCTTGGTGTGTCATATATTTTTGACACTGACGTTTTTAGAATTCGCCAAATGACGAAATATGTACGCTTGGTGTGTTATATATTTTTGATGCTGACGCTTTTAGAATTCGCTAAATGACGAAATATGTACACTTGGTGTGTTATATATTTTTGATGCTGACGTTTTTAGAATTCGCCAAATGACGAAATATGTACGCTTGATGTGTCATATATTTTTGATGCTGACGTTTTAGAATTCGCCAAATGACGAAATATGTACGCTTGATGTGTTATATATTTTTGATGCTGACGTTTTTAGAATTCGCCAAATGACGAAATATGTACGCTTGATGTGTTATATATTTTTGATGCTGACTTTTTTAGAATTCGCCAAATGACGAAATATGTACACTTGGTGTGTCATATATTTTTGACACTGACGTTTCTAGAATTCGCCAAATGACGAAATATATACGCTTGGTGTGTCATATATTTTTGACACTGACGTTTCTAGAATTCGCCAAATGACGAAATATGTACGCTTGGTGTGTCATATATTTTTGATGCTGACGTTTTTAGAATTCGCCAAATGACGAAATATGTACACCCCTTCTCATCCCTTCTCACCCCTCCTCACCCTCCTCACCCCTCATGTTTTTGACACTGACGTTTCTAAAATTCGCCAAATGACGAAATATGTACGCTTGGTGTGTCATGTTTTTGACACTGACGTTTCTAGAATTCGCCAAATGACGAAATATGTACGCTTGGTATGTGATATATTTTACTCTGACATTTGTAGAATTCGTATGTAATAATTTGTGTGTGCGCTGTGCTGGCGGCGACACGGCCAATTCACGCTCTCTCCCTTACTTTTTACTTTTCTTGTGTTGTTGTGACTTTCTACGTCTAAATTTTTGCTGAAAGATGGATGACTGTTCAAGGAATGTGTTAGTATGTCTTACCGTGGTGTGCCTGCTTTTAACGGAGACCGAGTGCCAAGAAACAAGTTCCACGTCAACCGGCAGCAAGATTCAATACATCATGGCCGAGCTTCTACTCCTCCGGTCATCGCCGCTGGTCAGACGGCCAACGTCTCAACTACCTGAAGAAATGAAGGTTAGGAAAAGGGGAAAGAAAGGAGGTGTCAAGGCTAGAAATAAAAGGAGAGGGGACAAACCCATCCTCCCTAAAATAGCGATGAGCAATATGCAATCTTTGAATAAGAAAATAGATGAACTACACGCTAGGGTAAAATATGACAACGTGTTGAAAACATGTAGTCTGATGTGTTTCACAGAAACGTGGCTACAAGGCAAGATGGATGTTGATATTGATGGATTCTCTATATTAAGAGGGGACAGAAGCTAGAAAATCACTGGTAAAAAGAGGGGGGAGGTGTGTGTCTGTATTTTAATGAAAAATGGTGTCACAAGAAAAATGCAACTGTGAAAACTGAAATGTGTACCCCTGACATAGAAATTCTTACGGTCAGCTTTCGACCGTACTACTTGCCGAGGGAATTCATCCACGTGATCGTAACAGTGGTCCTCATCCCACCAAGCGCAAGCGCACGTGAAGCAGTGAACACATTGGCGTGTCATACCGCTGACATTGACTCGAAATCGCCTGACGCACTAAAAATCATCACCGGTGATTTCAACCACTGCACCCTCAAGAAAAAAGATCTACCTGGGTATTACCAACAAATCACTTGTGCAACTAGGGGCAAGAATACATTAGACTTGTGTTATGCAAATGTCCAAGATGCTTATCAGTCAGTCGCTACGGCGCCGCTTGGACGCTCTGACCACTATATCGTCCATCTACTCCCCGCTACAGACCTGTCGTCCGGAGGGAACCACCCAAGCGGCGCACCGTCAAGGTGTGGTCAACAGAAGCCTGCGAGGCCCTGCAAGGGGCATTGGACTGTACTGACTGGGACATGTTTGTGCACAGTAGTGACAACCTTGATGAACTCGTAGATGTCACCACTGAATATATTAACTTTTGTGTTGACACTGCCATTCCAGAAAAGAAAGTGAAAGTGTATGCAAATTCAAAGCCATGGATAACAGGGGATATAGTTAAAGCATTAAAACATAAAAAAGAAGTCTTTGTGGAGGGGGACAAGGCAAAAAGCAGGGAAGCGCAAAAACAGCTTGATGGGGAAATTAAGAGAGGGAAGGAAGAGTACAAGAAAAAGGTGGAGAAGGACTTTACTGGTAACAACATGAAGAAAGTTTGGAACAACATTAAACTGATGAGTGGGTATGCAAAGAGGGACAAAGTGAGGCACAGCCAGACCCTGCCAACAACAAAGACAGAGCCAATGAACTCAACAAGTTTTATTGTAGATTTGATAGTAAAGATTTTTCTTCTCATCATGAAAACATCCGTGAGAGATTTTCAACAGGTAAGAAAGACAATGACAGTAGCTTAGAGACAGACGAGAATGAGGTGCGTCATCTATTAAAAGGTTGCAACCCTAGAAAGGCCCATGGCCCGGACGGGGTTACCCCCAAAGTTTTAAAACAGTTTGCCAATCAGCTGGCATATATCTTTACAGTAATCTTTAACCTTAGTTTCAGACTAGAAAAGGTCCCTGAATGCTGGAAGGCTTCTGCCATCATTCCAGTATCAAAGAAGCCTAGGGTCACGCAGATGAACGACTTGCGGCCCGTAGCCTTAACATCTGCTATCATGAAGCTCTGTGAGAGAATAGTATTGAATAGGGTGTCTGTTCTTGTCTCTGATTTTGTTGACCCCTTACAATTTGCTTATAGAAGGAATAGAAGTGTTGAAGATGCTGTTTTGTATGTTTTAAATACTGTGTATAGTCACCTGGACAAACCTGGCAACTCTATTAGGCTGATGTTTTATGATTTTAGTAGTGCTTTTAATACCATCCAGCCACATCTCCTCGTTGATAAAATGTCTAAAAAGAACATCCCTCAAAATTTTATATCTTGGATTTTTGATTATTTGACTTTTAGACCTCAATTTTTCAGACTGCCTATTGCATCTGCTTCATCTCATGTTCCCTTTGTTCTATCTGATGTGCTGTACACCAACACTGGTGCCCCCCAGGGAACTGTTCTTTCACCATTTTTGTTTACTTTGTATACTGCAGATGGAAGACAGAAGGATGAGTCATGCCCTTTAGTCAAATTTGCGGATGACACCAGTCAGGTTGGAATGATTTGTAAGAAAAATGATTTATTGTACAGTGAAGAGGTGAGACACTTTGTGAACTGGTGTGAAGAAAACTATCTGGAACTGAATGCATCTAAAACTAAGGAAATTGTTATTGACTTTACCAGAGCCAAGACTGATGCCCCGGGGCCTGTGTGCATCAAGGGTGAGGACGTGGAGAGAGTGGATGCGCACAGGTACCTGGGCATCGTCTTTGACAACAAGCTCTCCTTTTTAGAAAACACAGATTCTATCATTAAGAAGGTACAACCAAGACTCTATTGCCTTAGAAAACTTAGATCTTTTAGAGTAAACTCTGAAATTCTTTCTTCATTTTACAGATCTGCCATCAGCAGCTTGCTATTCTTTGGGGTTGTGTGCTGGGGTGGGAATGTGTCAGAGAGAGACAGGAAAAGGCTGGAGAAGATCATCAAAAAGCTGGAAATGTGACAGGACAAAGACATGAGACGCTGGACATGGCCTACCACAAACGACTGACTGACAAGACAGTTAACATACTGAATGACAAAACTCACCCACTTGTGGGCGAGTTTGACAAAAGACGAATTGACAGGAGTGGTAGGCTACGACAACCGACGACACGGACAACGAGATACAAAGATAGTTTCATACCAAAAGCCATATTATCTTTTAACAACGCTTATACTCGTAATTTTATTTGAAATCTTTATGCTTAACCTGCATTCTATTTTTACTATTTTAATGTTTATTGTGATAATTGGCACTTGGTCTATGTGAGAGCAGCGCGCTGTGATATGCGAGAGTATGTGATATTATAATGTATGTGATAATATTAATTGTTTGTTTTTAATGCCTTTATAATTTATAATGTATAATTTTATGTCTAATTTGTAATGTGATTGGCAACGTAATTTCCTTCGGGACAAATAAACTATCTTGTATCTTGTATCTTGTATCTTAATGAAAATATTATGTTGACATGAGATGTCGTGTCGATGTTTCATTTCTTTGGGTCTATTGTATTTATTTGTTTTGTTATTGTCTTTTGTTTGTTTTCTTCAACCTTTTATGAATGCGACTGTGCACGTCATATATCGAGTGCATTTGTTTTTACATTTTCAGTACCTTTTAAGTATAATTTTAGTACATTTTCAGGAATTTTCGCCCTCTGTTTCATTTCACAGCAATTGCATCACCCAACTCGTCTAAGCTATTTCGAAAGCATTTCCAAGAGATGCTACATATTTAGAATATTCTGAAGAAAACAGCGGAAACCCAATATCTGGTGACGTCACATCCACATGATAAATGGTCATAGAACGTTTTGGTTGTTTCATTTTTAGGCATGTTAGAGGTAGACTAATGTCATATTTATGTGACACAGAATCTTATGATTACAATTCACTCCTTTGTTTAACTTATCGCCATTAACAGATGGGACTAACAAAGAAGACAGATCTGTAGTCCAGGCATTTTGTCATACAGTGTAGTGACCCAACACCATAGCCGACGACTAATCTTCAATACTGACGGTACCAGAGAGATCAGAGTGAGGAACGACAGAAACAATGACAGTAACAACACGGCCCCATTCCAACTGTTGCTGTATCCAGACGTAGACACCCCAAGACTATAATTCTGGACAGTGATAGCACTCAGGATTACTCATGTCCAGACAGCACAGAGAGTGCCAATGGGGTATGCAACAAACAAACAAACAAACAAATACATAAACAAACAAACAACGAATACACAGTCAGCAGCCAAACAATACAGAACAAACATACATACAACGACAAAATATACAGGCATGAACAGAAACTCAGAGAGACAGAGGGACAAAAGGGGGAGAGAGAGAGAGAGAGAGAGAGAGAGAGAGAGAGAGAGAGAGAGAGAGAGAGAGAGAGAGAGAGAGCGAGAGAGAGAGAGAGAGAAAGAGAGAGAGCGAGAGAGAGAGAGAGAGAGAGAGAAACAGACAGACAGACAGAGAGAGACACAGAGAGAGAGACAAAGAGAGACAGAGAAAGACAGAGAGAGAGAGACAGAGAGAGACAGAAACAGACAGGCAGACAGAGAAACACAGAAAGAGACAGAAACAGACAGAGAAACACAGAAAGAGACAGAAAGGAGAGAGAGAGAAAGAGAGAGAGAAAGAGAGACAGAGAGACAGAGACAGAGTAAGACAGTGAGAGAGAGAGAGAGAGAGAGACTGACACAGACATAGAGACAGAGAGAGACAGTGAGAGAGAGAGACAGAGAGACAGACAGAAACACACACACACACACACACCACACACACATATTGGTTTATCTACAATATATATATATATATAATTATATATATATATATATATATATATACACATACATGTATGTGTGTTTTTGAGTGTGAGTATGTGTTGTGTTGTGTGTGTGTGTGTGTGTGTGTGTGGTGTGTGTGTGTGTGTGTGTGTGTGTGTGTGTGTGTGTGTTTGTTAAGAGGATTTTTTTTCTTTGTGTGTGTGTGTGGATGGATTTTTACCACATTTTGATCACCGATTTTATACCATGATGGAATCTTGGATGGTCAGAGTTGTAATTCCTATGTCAAGATCAAGATCACATGGGGAAAAATCAGGAAAAAAGAAAGATACCTAGGTCAACATTTTCTGGAGAATGTGTGTGAACTGCATGTTTTCAGATACTCCTGACAATATCTACATTCTGTTTTCACTGATACGACTGTGTTCTCATGTTCTCACATCACATCCAGTGTTAGTTCATCTGCTGCTTCTTTACCATCTCAGCAGCCTTGAGCCGTTCAATGGCTTTGACAAGTTTCTCACGGACTGATTTTGGGCCCATTGGTCTTTAAATCGTTGACTGCACAATGTACACTATAACAATCAATCTAGTGATAAATTTTTGAGAGATTATAAAACTGTGTCTCCTGAAAGATTTTCTTTAGGCAGAGAAATCATATGTATGTCCAAGTCGGTAAAAATGCTCTTCATTTGAAATGCATGGTGTACAAGGATCATTTGTGACAGGTCCTGTTTTTTCTGTGTGTTTTCAATGATACATGAGACAGCTTTTTCCTGTGTGTCTTCTTTCAAATACTGTTTTTGTCAAAGACTTGACATCAGTTTCTTTCAGCCGTTTAACTCTTTCACTGCAAGTTTCCTCAGAAACGGCACTCCTCAGTGCCAAGTATATTTTGGGTAGCCAGTTTTGAGGCACAGTATGCATTTTCAAAAGCTTATATCTCAAAGACTATTAAAGATTTTCACTTACTTTTCTTTTTTGCTGTGTAAAGGCAGATGTTGTATTTGTATATGAATGCTTGCTTATGTGCTTGATTGATTATTCCACAGATTAATCTTATCATGAAGAAAAACAAACATTTTTTTTCCATACGGTTTATTAGTTGTACTACTGACCTTATTTCGTGAGTTGTGCGCCAGGTATCATTATAATAAATGAGGAAAAGCAATGGGAAATCTACACACAAAGTCAGCTGTCTGCTTATTCTACTCGGAGTAGTAGACAATGCGTGTCGATTTGCAGCCATTTTGGAGAAAACGCTTCTGAGAAAACGTGACGTAAATTCCGACAGTTAACAAAGCCACACTTCGGCCTTACTGCTGAAAAACTAGGTCGCTGGGTAAAGTTTAAAAATAGCACAGTCGCCTACATTCACCAGTGGAGCTGACAGAAGCTTTGTACCTGCGTGAAAAGTTATTGATTAGCATGACCCCTCCAAGTCGCACAAATGCGACCATGGCGGTCGTACGGGAAGTCGCTTGATTGCGACCATGGCGGGAAAAGAGTTAAGTCACTAGTTTTGGTCTTGAGGTGATGTTTAGTAAATAGATGGACAAGAGTGAAGGACCTGTTTTGGTGTGTCTGTGTCGAGGGTTCTATTTGTATCCCCCAAAACAAGTAACTTGAGAAGTCCTTGTCAGATTTTTTGTCACCCCTACACATCTCTTCATCATGCTCACGTCACACTGTGTTCTGTTGACATTATACTTACATGGTCAGCAAGTGATAATTTTGATACTTCAGTTTAAATTTTAAATATACAAAATTTGAAATTGAAAATTGACGGTATCAACGTAGCAGGTGCATCCAACTGAGAAATCGAGCGCTGTATGCAAACACAAGAACATAGAAAAATGACGAAAACCAAACGTCATGGTCGGCATCATGTGCTAGCAATAAGTCATCTGTATTCAGAAGATCAAGGCGTCACTGTAAAGACAAGACATCCAATGTCTGTGCAAAAGGTCACTGCATCGAAAGAACTTCTTGTGAAGTGGAGTACTGTTGGCATCCATGTGACAGATCTACGTGAGTATGTGTATGTGGTGTGTGTGTGTGCACGCGCGCGCGCGTGCGCGCGTGCGTGTGTGTGTGTGTATGTACATCACGTTGCAGGGGATACGGTCTTCCCAACAGACACAGACGTTTTGTTGGGGACATCCTTGGTAATCTTTCTCCTCAGCAGATTGTGGACAGTCTGTCTGTAGCGAGTGCCCATGGCGTAGTAGATTACGAAGTTAAAGGTGCAGTTGATATAGGAGAGGACTTTGCCCGACCATAATCCTGTAAAGAAAAGGTTGTGATGCCGTTGTCCCGCGCTCATCTCTGGCAGAAACAACATGGAAACCCTGAAATAAAGAGTGAACGACTATTACTGACAGTAAATGCAGGCCATGGTGAATACAACAGAATTTCAAAAGTGTGAATGTGTTATTTCTTGTCAATGTCTATTCACATCTTGATTTTAGGTAACTCAAATTACCTTTAAAGATCTCCAATGTCCTTCCAAAAATTAATTGAGTACAGTGTGATATATAGATGTAATAACAAATCATACGTGCAAGCATTTAAGAAAAGGAAATTCAAACGATAAAATTAAAAAAAAGTCCACTAGGCTGGAATATACTGCCTTGTAGTCTGTAAATAATAAAGGTCAAATCAGCATCTCAGTGCTTGAAGTGTAGAGGTGATGGAAGAAAACAGTTTCATTTGCAGTAAAACATTTATTGTATGGTTTTGATTGTTAGTACTTTATAAAATGAATTCAGAGATGTTGCATTTGCTAAAGTAGTTTTCATTTATATAACAACATATATTATAGTTTACGTTTAATGGGCCCAAATAGTAATGAACTTTCTCTTCTGACGAAGCATTACTTTTATATTTGAAATTTTCTCTCTCTCTCTGTCTCTATCTATCTATCTATCTATCTATCTATCTATCTATCTATCTACTAGCTATCTATCTATCTATCTATCTATCTATCTTGTATCTATCTGTCTATCTATCTATCTGATCATCTATCTATCTATCTACATGTACTATCTATCTATCTATCTATCTATCTTATTTTCATCTATATTCTATCTATCTTAGTCTGTCTGTCACTCTGTTTACCCATCTTTCAATCCGGACTGACATAGACAGCTAACTCAATAACTGTAGATGTAACCAGCTCCGTTCTTCCAATGCACACGCGTATTTCTACCTATCTGTCTATCTATTTTCTGTTTTGTCTATCTATCTATCTGTCTATTTCTCTATCTACCTGTTCTATCTATCTATCTATCTTTTCTATTCTATCTATCTATCCTATCTTTTGTGCTGTGTCTATCTGTCTGTCTGTCTGTCTATCTATCTATCTATCTATGTATCTATCTATCTATCTGTTCTGTCTTTCTATCTATCTTATTATATCTATCTATCTATCTATGTATACTATCTATCCATCCATCTATCTATCTATCTATCTATCTATCTATCTATCTATCTATCCAATCTATCTTCTGTCTATCTTATTGTCTCTATTCTATCTATCTATCTATATCTATTTATCCTTCTATCTATCTATCTATCTATCTATCTAATCTATGTATCTATCTATCTATCTATCTATCTATCTATCTATATATCTAATCTATCTATCTATATTTCTATCTATATTCTATGTATCTATCTATCCATCTATCAATCTGTCTATCTATCTATCTATCTATCTATCTATGTATCTATCTATCCATCTATCTATCTATCTATCTATCTATCTATCCATCTAATCTATCTATCCATCTATCTATCTGTGTATCTATCTATCTGTCTGTCTGTATGTCTCTCTGTGTACCCTTCTTTCTATCTACGTGGACTGACATAGACAGCTAACGCAATAACTGTGGGTGTAACCAGCTCCGTTCTTCCAATGCACATGCGTATTTCTCTCAGACTGATTTATAATACAGGCAGTGAAGTAGGAAAGAACACAAGTGTTTTTCTTTTGGACTAATATAGACAATGAACCTCAACGAGTATTAGCGTTGATTAACACTGCTTACAATGTCACAAATGTACTTCTATCAGTCTGTTACATACAGTGAAATTTAATCAGCGTTAACTTAGTTGTACAGGTATACAAGTTTTCTTACATGATAATCCATGTATTTCCATATTATTCTGAATATTGTGTTCGCACATACGAGAGCACTAGTTATAAGTTTTCAATAAATTTTAACGTTTTTGTAACCATGTGAAAATGGTGTTAGGATAGTATACTTACACATCAGCCATGCCTACTGTCACAGCAGTTTTGTTCATATCTTTCCCCCTTTATTACTCGTTTAAGGACAGGATGTTTTATCGGGTCAGTATACCTGTAGAGTCTTGGCCAACTGGGACAAAACTCACCTGACCAGTTATGTTTTACCTGGGCCTCTGTGTGTGTAGTTTTTGTGTGTGTGCTTTTTGTGCTGTTTGTGAAAGTTGTTCTGTCAACTTGGTGTGTTGGTGGCTAAGTTATGGTTTACGTGGGCCTGTGTATGTGTGTGATTTTGCGTGATTTTTGTGCTGTGTGTGTGAACAGTAGTTCTGTCAACTTGTGTTGGCGGGCTAAGTAAGGAGGTGGTCGGTTGATGTTTGCTTCCCCTCTCTGATACAGTCGGTTTGCAGTTAGTGTGGTTAGGGCCAGTCTCTGGTCAGAGTTTTACTTGTAGTTGGACTTTGTGTCTTAGAACTGGAAGAGTTTCTGTGTGTCTGTGTTTAATGCGTAATCTTCTATGTACCTCTCAGTCGGTAGGGGTAGTTTGCCTCTCTGTTCGTCTGTGTGGTGTTTCTAATCAGTAGTGTCCTGCACCACAGTTGTCATTTACGTTCTTGTTTGGCCCAAGGCTCTACGAGAAAGGCAACATGTTCAAGCTGATGTACTGGTGACGAATGTGCTGAGCAAGTACGGCTGGTGGGCGTTTCTGGCAGCAGCTTCCTGATTTCCTGTTGGCTCTCTGCTCCTGAGATGGTCTCCAAGGAGTGTGGGTGGCGAGTCGGTCCACAGACACTCTGCAGCCCTCAGGTCTCTTCAGTCTCCAGTGTCCGCCGCCCCATCGTTATCACTGGTCTTCAGCAAGCAAGGTTGATGGGCACTTCCAACAGCAACTTCCTGCAAGATTCGGCGATTAAGTGCTGGCCTGTTGTCCCTGTGACAGCCGCCAGGGCATGGGATGGCGAGTCAGTACTCATCACGCTACAAGCCTTCTGCTCCAGCGGTTTTCATCTTGGTTCACGTCTAATCATCGTCCTGCTTTGGTTTCATCGTTCTACTGATAGGCCTGTTTCTCTGTCTCTCCATTCTAGTTCAAGCCTTAGCTAGCTTGCCATGTACAACAAAACGACACATGTTTCATTATTATTGTCAAATTACGTCCAGAGCCTAATGTGCTAGGTCCAATCCTGGATAAAGAATCACATAGCAACAGGCGATGAACTTTTACTGGATAGCATATTTGCAAAGACCCTGATCATCCAAAACACAAAGATCATGGAATCTCTTACAAAACCTAATCCGTCTTGTACAGTATCGAATAGAATCAGTGTGGTCAGAAATTAAAATGGAAAAACATCCATCTGAACTTTGTGGTTCCTTGGGCACATTTAAAACCTTAACGGATGCTGTTAATATGGAATCCAAAGGACGGATTATTCCTGAAAACTTTAACAAAAATTTACTCAGACCGAAGATTTGTTTAAATGAATTTGCCATTACAATATTTACCAACTAGTACAATTAACCACCAGAATAACAACCACCCCAAAACTACTCGTAGACAATATTCACGTTTCAGAAACAAAACATATTATAGATTCATATATTCCTTCCTCTGGTTGCAGTGATCATTTTCAAGTTTGCATGTTTGTAACAACAAGACAGGAAAGGCAACGATTGTGTTTTACAACACCACCAATATGCATACATACAAATATATCTATAGATATCTCTCTCTCTCTCTCTCTCTCTCTCTCTCTCTATATATATATATATATATATATATATATATATGTGTGGTGTGTGTGTGTTATACATATATGTGTCTCTATATACACATAAACATATATATACACACACTCTCACACTATATTCTGGTGAAAACACACATGGAAGAGGAGTAGGCATTATAATTGACAGAGAAAAATCAAAAGCAGTTAGTTAATATTGGCCTATGTCAGACCGAGTTTTCCTGGATGAATTGGATGTCAAGCCATTTGATATCAACATCATCCAGGTGTATGCACCAACATCCACAAGTACCCAGGATAAAATTGACAACTTCTATGAAGTATTAGAGATGGCAAAGGCTCAATGTAAATCACAGGAAGTTATAATAATAATGGGAAATTTTCATGCTAAAGTGGGACAGGAGAGGGTGGAGGATATAGCTGAACCTAATGGCCTTGGTACACGAAATGAAAGGGGAAGAAACTTGTGGAATGGACACAGATGAATGAGTTCATTGTAAGAAACACCTGGTTTAAGCAGCCTAACAGACGAAAAGGGACATGGATGAGTCCAAACATCAAATTAACTACATCCTGATCAATAAAAGAGTTAGAAATTCTTTGCTAAATGCAGAACATTACCAGGCGTAGATTGGCACGGTGACCACAAGCCTGTAATGGGAAGATTGTGACTGAAATTAAGGGAAACAAAACAGACCAAAAGTAACATTAAACTAAGACTCAAAGACAGACGAAGCGACACCCCAAAAAACAATGTACAAGTTCACAACAAATTCAGTGCTCTGGAAGACGTTGGTGACAGTGAGGAACAATGGACAAAATTGAGAAACTCGATATAAATGAAGCTTGTGAAGAAATCCTTAGAGTAGACAGAAAACAAAAAAGAACTGGATGACAAAAGCAATTATAGGCTTGATGGAAGAATGGAGGAAGGCAAAGGGAAAAGAGGAAAGATACAGACAGATAAACAAAGAAATCAGGAATAGGTGCAATGAAGCTAAGGAAGCTTGGCTGAAAACAAAATGCAAAGAAATAGAAAACTGAGGCAATACAGATCCTCAGGTATGTACAGAAGAATCCAAGAAATCATCCACGGGTAAAAGATATGATGCACTCCACTGGTTGCTTAAAATCGAAAGATGGTACACTTATCACGGAAAAGGCAAAATATTAGATAGATGGGAGAGCACATTAAAGACCTTTTTTGAAGATGTCAGAAACGAAGAACACATTCTAAGAACGAACGTTGAAGGACCACCCATAATGAAAGATGAAGTTAGAGCAGCATTGACAAAGATGAAACCAGGAAAAGCCCCAGGAGCAGACAGTATTACTACAGAGATGATTGAAGCCTTGGAGGAATTGGGTATTGAAAAATAACAATCCTCCTGAATGAAAGTTACGACACCAGAAAAATCCCAAAGATAAGGCTTTCGATCGGGTAAGACGTAGAATTGATGGAAAAGATGAAAAAGATCTCCGAATAATTAGAAAAGGTGTCTAGCAAGAAAACTGAAGTCATGGTAATCGGTAGAAAACATGAAATTACCTCAAGCAAAATAACAGCAAACGGCACAACCTTGAGACAGGTTGATAAATTTGAATATCTTGGAACATCAGAAACAGCTATCAGAATCGGCCAAGCCAAAACAGCATTCAAGAGGACAAAAAGCATTCTTACAAACAAATGCCTATCAATTAACATCAGGAAGAGAGTTCGTGAATGTTATATAGAACCGATGATATTATACGGTTGTGAGGCGTGGACAGTCTACACGCAAAGCCAAAACAAGATTGAGGCAGCCAAGATGTAGTTTCTAAGAAGAATGTTGAGAGTTCCATGGACAACAAAGAAAACAAACGAAACAGTCTTGACGGAGGCAGACACAAGAAGATCATAGATAAGGTTGATTAGGAAAAGACAAGCAACATTTATAGGCCATTTCTTGAGGAAAGGGAATTCGAACACCTAGTCACAACAGGAATGCTGGAGGGAAAGAGAACACTAGGTAGACCCAGGGAGAAAATAGTGGACGGACTTGCAGGGCGGCTGAGGACAGAGAGGGTGGAAAATGTGCTTGTGGCGACAAGGGATAGATGTATATGGAGGGCCATGATCCCCACCGCCATGCAGAAGAGCACATGATTATGATGATGATAACACTCTCGTGAACTGATTAACCATTCTCGTACCTAGCAATTGGATCACTCATTAATACATTTGTCTAATGCTTTACTATTTATAATGAAAACGACCCGTCTACTTCTTTGATCAAATGTTTGGAAGTTGTCTTGGTGGAATATCTATGTTGTTTACTGCATACTTCATATGTGACGTGGTCCTTCTTTAGGCAAGAGCTGGCTGTAAAACTGTATGCATTTTGCTTATTTCATACCTTCCCAAAACATTCTTAATTTTCTTGTGCTAATTGTCTGGCTGTCTGCCTGTTTCAATGTCCGTCTTTCTGGCTGGCTGTTTACATATCTACAGATCTATATCTCAAAACAGTAGATCGCCTTACCTGAACAAACCTATTGGAAAAACACAGATGATGAAAAAGATGGAGTTGCCAACCAGCATCCGGGTCAAAGCAATGTCTCGTGCAGATACGCTAACGCTGCTGGAGGACATGTCTTCCCGCTTTTTTGCAGCCTGACGTAATTCTATCACCGTTATGATAGATGTGGATACCACCACCACAATCACTACCCATGGAATCCCCAAGCCGTACACGAAAATGTCCAAAGCATCCACCAACTGTCTGTGGCTGTAATAAAACTTGCTTCCACCAGCTGTCCTGGTGATCTTGCCACTGATGGGATCGTAGGCACAGTAAACATAATAACGAGTGTTGACAATGAACCTGAGACCTATCACCACAATGAAGACAGCAACAATTATTTTAGTCATGGCAGAGGTACGAAGTATCGCCTGAGACTTGAGAGGTTTGAGAATACAGAAACATCTTTCACAGGCCACAATGGCTGAAAGAACTTGGGAAACCCACATGGCACCAGCAAATCCTGACAGGTAATTGTTAAAGATGAATTCTCGGAATGGACCATTCCTGCAATACAGTGTGGTGACAAATAACAAAAATCACACATTTCATATCATGTGCCTATAAAACAATGTTCGAACTTAACAATAATGCCTTTACATCACTTAAACTTTATATGCAGGTGACAAAGTGTAGATCGCTGTTGTTTAATTTAAAGTGTATGTTAAGCAGCTGAATAAAGCAACATCACCCAGATTCTCCTAATATAAAATTAAACCAAACTATTCGAAATCGATTCACAATCGATTCTTTTAGGATTTTCAATGACATTATCAGACGTAAGGGATTAAATTGAGAAGAGAGAGTATTTTATATATATATATATATATATTGATATATATATATATGTACATATATATAGAGAGATATGTATCTATATATGTACATACATATACATATATATGTATGTAAAAAAGGCTTCTTTTTGAGAATCCCATTATAAGCCTAAGTTCCATTTGTCGAGTTATTGAAAGGAAACATTGCAACGTGTAAGCCATAAATGTGGAGCACATCAGAATTATCATTCGCAATGAGCATATATATTTTGAATACAACTGTTATTAAATACTGACAATAGTGATTATAATCATGACAATGTTGCAGTTGTTGATGATGATATGACAATGATGCAGCTGCCGCTGTTGATGCTGACAACACACACTACTACTACTACTACTACTACTACTACTACTACTACTACTACTTAACTACTACTACTACTACTACTACTACTACTACACTACACTACAACTACTACAATATAATCTAAATAACATATACATATATATATATATATATATATATATGCATATACAAACGCACACATATATGTGTGTGTGTGGTGTGTAGAGAGAGAGAGAGAGAGAGAGAGAGAGAGAGAGAGAGAGAGAGAGAGAGAGAGAGAGAGGGAGAGAGATGTATATTGCACCATCCTAGGAAACAAGGTCATATGACATTTTCCCTGAAACTCACTCGGTACTGACAGTTCCCTACTTTTCCCCACATCCTGAGCATTTGTATGGGTTAGTAATGAAATAAAAAAAAATCAGTCATTCAAAGTTAGGCAAAGAAATTTTTAGAAGTGATCAAAAACAATTTGAACTAGTTTGTGATACAATATAAAACTTTATTACTGAACTCTGGATGTTCTGAGCTTAGTAGAATAAATCCATATTTTTAGTTCCCAAATAAAGCACACTTACTTTTTCTTACTATAGCCAACAACAACAACAAATCAATCAAACAAACAAACAAACAAACAAACCAGCCCCACAAAGCTTGGAAACGTCTCTATGTACACAAAATAACCAAAGAAATGTATGAACCTCAATACGGATGCTGTACACAGACAAAAACATGATATAATATTATGTGCATAGATTCATAACAATTCCAAGTAAACGTGCTAAAAAGAAAAAAGTTACAATCAGTGTGTTTGCTGACAAATAACAATGAGAAATAATTGCCTGAAAATAGCACTGAAAAATAATTGTGTCACAATGTATAAATCTGTTTTTTTATCATTTTGTTTTATCAGCATTATCACTTGGTTATGATTATTGCTAGTATTATTATCATTATTAGGCCTAGTCTTATAGGGCTTCTATTCAATAGTGATCATATGTATCTTGTTTTCTTTTCACTCATTTATTATTTATCCTGCACAAATAATAAAGAATAATAAAGAAATAAAAGCAGACATTCCTAGCCTAATGGCCTGGACTTGACCTCTGTCGAGAAGAAGTTGTGTCTTCTATCACGGCGAAAATCATGTGGGCGTGGCTTTCTGGGGACGTGCGCAATGCAGGCACTGTTGCAAAAGGCACCACAGCAGCACAAAAACAGAAGTCCTGACGCCAGAGTCGGAGCATAACATTGATAATAACACATGTATGCAGGCACGCACGTAAACAGCGAAGTGCTTATATGTATAGTGACTCATGTTGGTGAATTGATATACACTGATCATCATCATTCTTCTCATCATTATCATGTGCTCTGCCGCATGGCGTTGGTGATCATGGCCCTTCATATGAATCTGTCCTTTGTCACTGCAATTATTTCTCCCACTCTGGCTGTCTTCATCCGCTGCGCAAGTCCGAGTCTGTCCAACGTTAATTTTGTTTTTCGTTGGGACTACTTGGTGCTCTTTTTCCCCACACTTTTCCTGTAGGGACTAGATGAATTAATTTCTCTTGGCTCATAAAATCTCCTCTAAATGTTGCTAGTCTTTTAGAAATCTTATTTCATTAATGTGCTTTTGTGTGTCTGTGTCCTTCAAGACTGTCTCGTTTGTTTTCTTTGCTGTCCATTGAACTCTTAATATTTTTGTTAGAAACCACGTGTAATGTTATACAAAAGGTAGCTTATCTTATGAAAACGGATTGCTTTTTATTAACAATGCATTCAAAATACACGTAGAGTAAGTTTGAGTTTTATGACCTTATTTGGAAATAGTTAGGCAATTGAAACATATTTGAAAATGGATAGTAGTCTTGATAACTACTTTAAATTTAAAGAAGTCCCTTCATGACATAAGCTACGCACAAAAAGTTAAGGATCACTATGAGAAAACAGGTGCGTAATAAACTCAGTTCGCTACTGTTATTTATTTCTCAGTCCAGCCAAATTGTTATGAATTCTTGTTCAGCTGTAAGTGGGCGATGTTGTGTTAGTGCGAAAATTGCACGGGATTCTCTACTACTGAGCTTGGCCGCAAACGGAAAAGCGGAAACTTGCGAAAAAGGACCTTGTTTTGAACCGTTCTGCCTGAACACATTGCACAAGCCAGATGGAAAAACCATTATGCACGTGCAAGCACTGCTGTTTATGTGTGAGATGCTGTCTCTTGCTTGGCTTTATAAGAAGACATTCCACCAGTAGTAGGCCTGATCTGACAATGCCTCCACGACGAAAATTGAGCGAGTTTGAGAGGGGACGAGCTGTTGCATGGTTCCAAGATGGTGTTCCCAAGTGAGAAGTGGCCAGGCGACTTCAGGTGTCCATCTCGGTCATTGTCAGACTGATTCAACGCTTCACAGCCACTAGGAGGGTCCATGAAAGACGCAGATCTGGTCAACCGAAGAAGACAAACCCACGTGAAGATCGTCTCATTGAACGACAAGCCCTGTAGACAAGAACAGCCTCTTCCAACATCATTCGAAGGCAGCTGAGGGTGGCTACTAACATCAACATCAGCCAGCAGACCATATGGAACCGCCTTCATGGGTTTAACCTCCGTTCTCGTCGCCCAGCTGTACGGCCACGCTTAACTCCAGCCCATAGGGCAGCACGCCGCGCCTTCTGCAGACGTCACGTGAGGTGGACACGTCAGCAATGGTCCCAGGTCCTGTTCAGTGATGAATCACGCTTCACCATGAACCACAACGACGGCCGACTGAGGGTCTGGAGGCGCCCAGGGCAACGCTTTATTGACACCACTGTCCAAGAAAAGGTGGCCTTTGGTGGAGGTTCTGTAATGGTCTGGGGGGCCTTCAGCCTTCACCACAGAACACCCTTGTATCATGTACAGGGTAACCTGACTGGCCTCCGATACTGGGATGAGATCCTTCGACCGCTGGCTGTGCCTACACTGCAGCAGATGGGACCAACGGCTGTCTACCAGGATGACAACGCTCGCCCCCACAGGGCAAGGTGGTCAACGACTTCCTGCAGCAGTCTGGAGTCAACAGAATGGAGTGGCCAGCATGCAGTCCCGATCTCAACCCGATTGAGAACCTCTGGGATGAGCTGGATCGCAAAGTGAGGAGCAACCACCCCCCTCCCAGGGATGCCCAACACCTCTACCAGATGCTGCAGGCTGAGTGGCAGGCGCTTCCACAGAGGATCTTCACCAACCTGGTCAACTCGATGAGGACTCGCTGCGTCGAGTGCCAGAACAGCCTTGGCGGTTACACGCATTACTGAACTTTTGGGAGCATCAGAATGCCTGTCTTGTGATTTCAATGACTTTGGGAAATCAAATTTCGATACGTACCCACTTTGATCAAATGTACACACCAAACGATTGCTCGAAATTGAAGGCAATTGTGTATCGTTATCACTAAAGCATGGAATTAAATGTTTGCCAAACTTCAACGCATTGGCTTTCTTATTTTGAAAGTTATGAATTTTTGTGCAAGTGATCCTTAACTTTTTGTGCGTAGCTTAGTTGACATATGAATGCATTTCAGTTTCAGTGTTGTTCATCCATCTGTTTGTTTTGTTTGTTAGTTTGTTTGTTCTTTGTGTATTTGTATACGTGTCTGTATATTTTGGAGTTTGGAGTTTGCTCAAGAGGGAATCACAACACTCGAACAACTCCGTAAGCGCTCCACCCAAACATGCCAGCAATTATCCGACAGACTCCTGAGTATGCGCAAAACCTCATGCACTGGCAAGATCTTGAAATGAGAAATGGGGAGAGAAGGGCTCTATGAAACATTAAGCTGACACCATGAGAATGATGAAAACATTCAGATGTGCAACCAACAGGCCAGTTGTTAATAAGGCAGACTGGGATTAAACTCAAGATATCACATCTTGAATATATGACTCTACCAACGCGACCTCGTAAATATGTTGTATTATATATATATAGATATGTATATGTATATCTAAACATATATGTATAGATATATATATGTATATGTATATATGTATATATACATATATATATATATATATATATATATATATGTGTGTGTGTGTGTGTGTGTGTGTGTGTGTGTGTGTGTATGTGTGTGTGTTCATATGTTGTATTTCGATACTGTGTGTACTTAACAATAAATGCTTGTCTGTTATAGCCGTTGATCGAGCATTGCACACATTCAAGATGGTTGTGAATTTTTGGTTTTTGTTTGTTCGTTTGTTTTCTTTCTTTTTCATTTTTTTAAAAACTATTTTTTGCATTTTATACTAGAAACTGATTAAAACAAGTTAAACAAACAAACAAATAATCAAAAAGACGTAACTATACAAACAATTTGAAAATGAAAATGGTGAAAGTAAAGGTTTTCAAACAGACAGTGTGATCCAAAACGCATAGCCGTTCTGTCTAAACTCTACTGAGGACGAAACTACTTTTTTGTGTGTTTATCTCATGCTTGCGCTGATATCACATGAAAGTACCTTACAGGTTACATTTTATTGGATACCAGTTCAGCGATCAAATTCGTCCTTGAAGATCCTAACCCAGAACTAGAGAGAAAGGTTGCAAGTCACAATTTTCATGCCTTACAACTCAGAGAAGATTTTACTACTGATTAGACGATGATGATGATATATATATGCAAAACATACTTCTGCTTGTCTTGTTGCTGTGACGCCTGAGCGTAGGGTAAAAACAAAGAATTCAGTTCTCTGTACAGTCATAGATCCTAATCTCTCCCTTCCTTGTCTGTGTATGTGTTGGCAGCATTTACAATGAAACAGCGTTTATCTGTCTGTCTGTCTGTTTGTCTGTCTGTCTCTGGCTGGCTGTCTGGCTGTCTGGCTGTCTGTCTCTCTCCCTACCTCTCTCTCTCTCAATCTCTCTCTCTTACTCTGACTTTTTAACTAGGTATCAGAGGCAAAGAGGCAAAAGAATAACTGGCTAACTAAATTAAGAATATAATTAGTCAATAATGGGAATAGACATGTGAGGTTGAAGCAGCGTACTGATAATGTGAAATGCTTTACTCGCGTCACTGTGAAAGACTGAATGATCGTAGATGACAAAATTGGAATACGCATGTGCATGACAATAGTAGATCTTACAGTCATAGAATGTTTAACATGTAGATGACAGAGCTCGAATACGCATGTACAAGATAATAGTTGATCATATTTTCAAACAAATGTTTAATTGCTTGCTATATTCGCTATTTTATTTGTTAACACAGATTTAGAGGCATTTGAAACATTTTGCTATAAAGGTTTTGGTTTGGTGTCTCACATATATTTGTCCAGAAGTATCGTTACACATGGTCATATGCTCGTAAACTGTTGTGTATATGTATGAAAATATAGAAATTAAAACAACAACAACAATAACATCAAAAAGAACAGGAAAGTGACATTAATTCTCTACCTTCGTGTCTAACTCATCATCATCATCATTCTCCTGCCCGTGATGGGCGTAGAGGAGAGATGAGAGACACTCTTGAAGCCAGCCGTCGCCAACCGGTCCTGTCCTCCGCCTGTCGCACCAGCGTGGGGCCATCCAACCTGGTCCATTCTTTGATGTTGTCCATCCAGCATTTGGCTTGTCGTCCCCTTCGTCTGCCGCCTCCCAGTGTACCCTGGAGGACCGTTTTGGGCAGTGAGTTGTGGCGTGTGACATGCCCGAACCACGACAGCTTCCTGTTCTTGACTGTTGCCAGGAGGGGTTCTTGTGGGCCTGCGAATGTTGTTATTTGGCTCCACACAAAGTCGTTTGTCTTCCGATCTTGCCAAGAGATCCCGAGCAAGCGCCTGAAGCATTTAGTTTCAAACGTCTGGATTCTCTTGGTGGTCTCTGCTGTCATGGTCCAGCTCTCGCATCCATACAGCAGGATGGGGAGCACCAGGGACTTGTACAGCTTCATCTTCGATGGAAAGCCGATCTCTCTGCTCTTCCAGATCTTGTTTAGCTTTACCATTGCTGCTGTTGCGATCGCTAGTCTGGTCTTGATTTCTGTTGTAGAGCGACCGTCTTTGGTGAGGGTGGCGCCAAGGTATTTGAAAGCGTCCACTTCTTCAAGCTGTTGCCCGTTCATGTAGATTTCAGCATGGGTGTTGGTTGTGCTGTTGACCAGGACTTTGCTTTTTTCTGTGCTCACTTCCATTCCGTGTGCATCTGCACTTTCTTCCAGTCTCATGGTCAGGTCTTGTAGTTCTTCGTTGCTGCCTCCCATCAGGTCGATGTCATCTGCGAACCTCAGGTTGTTGATGGTTCTTCCTCCGATGGAGACAGTGGAGTGGAAGTCATGGAGGGCTTCACGCATGATGTTCTCCAGGAAGAGATTGAACAGCACGGGAGAGAGTAGGCAGCCTTGACGGACTCCAACTGTGGTCTTGAAGTAGTCCCCTATCTGGTTGTTGAGGAGAACTGCGCTGCTGGCAGTGTTATACAGCGCCTGGATGGTTTGGACGAGACCTTCCTCTATGCCAAACTTTCTTAGCACCTGCCACAAACCCTTATGCCACACCCTGTCGAATGCTTTTTTAAAGTCTATGAAGTTGTGGAACAGGTCTCTCTGATGCTGCAGATGTTTCTCCATCATTATCCGGCAGGTGAAGATCTGTTCTACTGTGCTTCTGCCCGCCCTAAATCCAGCTTGTTCTTCCGCAAGGTGTTCTTCCGCTTCTTTCTTCAGTCGATTCAATATGACTCTGAGCATGATCTTGCTGGTGTGGCTAATGAGACTTATTGTTCTGTAGTTCTGGCATTGGCGCATATTTCCCTTTTTGGGCAGGGGGATGATGAGTGATTGAGTCCATTCTGTGGGCCACTGTTTTGTCTCCCAGATCTTCTGCCAAATCGATGTTACACGAGTGACCAAATCATTCCCTCCATGTTTGAGCAGCTCTGCTGGGATATTGTCTGCTCCAGGTGATTTCCCTGCTGGTAGGCTGCGGATGGCTTCTTCCACTTCTTCTCTCATCACTGGTAGCGGTGAGGATTCCCTCAATGGTGTTGATTCCCCCTGAAACAAACTGTCATCTGGCTGTATTGGGTAGTTGTATAGTTCTTGGCAGTACTAGGTCCATCTGTTCAGAACAGCGGAGCTTTCTGTCAGCAGCTCGCCTGAGGTATCCTCGATGACTGACGATCTGTTTTGCTGCGTCTTGGTAAGGTTTTTCAGTGTGGTGAAGGCATGTTTGCTGTTTCCTTTTTTCATGCCTTTCTCGATGTTCTCACACTGGTTGTTGATCCATTGTTCTTTGGCTTCAATCATTTTCTTCTTTACAAGGTTGTTGGTTTTACGATACTGTGCGGCTTCTTCAGGGCTGGAGTTTTTCGTCTTCTTCAGTGATCTTCTGTAGTCGCAGAGGTCAAGGATGTCATTTGAGATCCATGCTTGGTGTTTCTTCCTCTGTCGCCCCAGTACCTCCTCTGCTGTTTCGCGGACTGCCTCACCAAAGTTGTTTGTGAGGTCGTTGATGTCGCTGTCCAGGAAGTTGAGTGCCGCGAACCGCCCCCCGAGCTGTGCCTGGAATGCCTCTTCTATCTCTGGATCTTTTAGCTTTTCCAGGTCAAACTTGATGCGTGGCTGCGCAGCTTGGTACTTCTTTTTCAATTTGATCTTCATTGTGAGCAGCACGAGGTCGTGGTCGCTGCCTATATCAGCTCCAGGGTATGTCCTCGTCTTTGCTTTATTAATGCTTGATTTGAAGCGCCGCGGTGTGAGGACAAAGTCGATCTGGTTGTGAGTCTTTCCGTTCGGCGCATGCCAGGTTGTTCTTCTTGACAGTTTGTGGGGGTAGAGGGTGTTGGCAATGGTGAGCCGTTGGGTGCAGGCAAACTCCAGAAGGCGAAGTCCCCTGTCGTTAGTTTCCCCTGTGCCAAATTGACCCACTGTTCCAGCCCAGTTTTTGTAGGCATCTGGGCCGACTTTGGCGTTGAAGTCCCCCTGAACTATGATGATGTCTTTCCTGGGGGCTTTTCCGATGGTGTCTTCTATTTTCTCATAGAATTCTTCAACCACCTGGTCTTCGTGGCTGGTAGTTGGAGCATACACTTGTATGATGGTGATGTTCTTTGGTTTGGCTGACACCCGAATGCTGATGATTCTGCTGTTGACAGGCGTGCAGCTCATGATGCATCCAATGACTTCTTTGCGTACGATGAAAGCTACGCCATTTTCATGTAGTGACTCTTCGCCACTGTACCACATCTTGTGTCCTTCCTCTGTGATTGCTTCTCCGAAGCCTGTCCATCTTACTTCCGATATACCCACAATGTCCCATTGGTAGCGTCTCAGCTCGTGTTCTAGTTCTTTTACTTTGCCGCACTGATGGAGTGTACGGACATTCCAGGTTCCAATGGTAGCTTTTTCCGTTGGCAGTTTGAATGATGTCTTTGCCCCAGTAGCTGACTTTTCACTTCCACCCTGGTGCTTGTCAGTGGTAAGCGCGGTCGTTTGTAACCCGGGCCCCGACCGATCCGGTATGTTGTTGGCTATAGTGTCTCTCATATCTTTTCTGTGGGCTTAGGTTAATCCTTGGTGGCGCCAATCCCCTCTCCAAGTCTCCTGCTGTGACAGGTAGTACTGGGCTACAGCTTGCCAGTAGCAGACCTATTTGTCTAACTATAAACTAACAACCCATATGGTAAAATGTTTCAAATTCATATTGATATAAAGTCACTTTACAATTGTCATAAGCGACATGAACAAAATTAAGGACTAAAATGACTTCAAATTCAGATTGTGTACAAAATGCTTTTAACTCTTTTGACTCCCGCACCCTGTCTAAGAGAACCCTGCATTGTCATCCATGTTGTCAAAGCAAAATCTTAGCCCTTTGATTCCTTCACTCTACCCACCAGCTTCCTGGGGGAATCAGAGGGTTAAAATGTCTTTCTGAGAAAAAAAATTGTGAACGACAGACACTGTAATTTCTGTAGTTAACATGAAGATAGCATTAAACTTTTTTTTATCTGGAAGTGTCATTACATAACACAATATTTGTCATCTATTGCTTAACATGAAACCCAATATTTTTTTAATATATGTAGAGCAGACATTGGACCTAAGACAGACGCAGTTCTTGACTTTATGATAGTGTTTGCTTTAACGTACGTGTATGAATTTAAGATAGATAACATTTTTCCAAACAGTTCTGCTTTAAAAAAAGACCTGAAGTACAGATACAAAATTGAAGAATATAATGCAGAAAGGAAGGATAATTATATGAAATTCTGGCAGATAAGTTGTATTCTTCAATCACTAGTTTCTCTATGGGAAATTAATCAGGCAAGACTCTGTATTGCCCGTTACATAGAATGTGTTAGTAGCAATGATGATATAAGGTTTCTATTTGTACTGTATGCTTCATTCTGACAGCTTGGGCCTATCATGCTGTTGACAATGGAAATGTTGCAGCTGACCAGCTGATCTGTTTTGTTTCTTTGTCTGTTTCAGTTTGTATCTCGTTGTTCCTTGTTTTTCTGATTTTGATCATTCCTTTGGATTGAAATGTGTTCGATGTTATATTGCAAATGACATTGTGCATTGTGGAATATTATGAAATATTAGAGAAAATGTGTAAGTCAACAGATGTCATCAGAGAAAAAAAATAAACGTAAAACGACTTGATGTATACTATTTTAGGGCATTTAAGAAATGAAATATTATACAACATAATCACTGTAAGTGTCGATGTCTAGTTTTGAGCTTTTCATATTACCCCCTTATGAAGGGCCACGACCTTTATATGTAAATAAAGCATCTGCTTGTGACTCTGAATATGGATATATGTGTCAATAGGACGGGCTTCTGGAGTTACATATAAGTATAAGGGATATCTATGGAAAGTGTGGTGCAGAAACCTAGACATGGTGACGTGGAGAACTGGCTTTCTCCTTGTAGTAGATTCTTCCTGTCTACCATGGAAAGGTCAGCGCCAGTGCAGTTTTGAAGTATTGTCATAGTTTGGGTTTTGGCCATAACAGATATACCTATGATACTGGCCAACTTTCTTGGATAAATCTTGTAGTCACAATGCAAACAATTCCTTTGTGGTTGGGTGCCTGCATGTACTTTTATCTCCAAATCAAAGTGGAATTTTGCTCTAGATTCTTGCCCAAAACAGACAGCCCAGTTGGAGCAGAGACAGAGCTCCTGCCTGCTATTCTGACCACGTGGGTTCAAGTCTGGCTCAATTCCTGTGCATGTCCATTTCACCCATCTGTGAAGAAATGGGCAAAACTGTTCAAGGTTGGGGAAGGTAAAGCAGCAAGAAAGAGGAGATTGATTTCTGTCTTTAATTTCCTGACCAGTGTAGTCGCTGACTGGACAGATAACATGCTGTAGCAGACATGATTTTCCATCTCTGTTTCTGGCCTGCAACTGCAAGGTTTCTTCTGCCAGAAGCTGTTGATCTTTCCCCATACGTATTGTAGAATTGATAGAAGAAGACATTTACTCATTGAAAGCTCTGTACACGTTACAATGTGATATAATGGAAGAAGACATTTACTCATTGAAAACTCTGTACGTTACAATATGATGTAATGGAAGAAGATATGTAACTCATTGAAAACTCTGTACACGTTACAATACACTATAATGGAAGAAGACATGGACTCATTGAAAGCTATGTAGGTTACAATATAATATAATGGAAGACATGTACTCACTGAGAAAACTCTGTACGTTACAATATGATATAATGGAAGAAGATATGTAACTCATTGAAAACTATGTAGGTTACAATATGATATAATAGAAGAAGACATGTACTCATTGAAAACTCTGTACATGTTACAATACGATATATGAAGAAAACATTTACTCATTGAAAACTCTGTACACGTCACAACCTTTCTTGTTCGCTGTCTTCTCCTAGACAGCCATAACAGCTACTGTCATGAACCTGCCTGCCTGTTAACATTTCTTGACACACGATGTTGAGCCACTTCATTCTGGTCTCCAACAGACTACTGTAGCAAGTTGTATAAAATCAGACATAGACATAGAATGAAATAGATTGAGATGATATAAATGAGTAAACAAACAAATTAACAAAAAGTCCAAATCAATAAATAAATGAATAAATAATTACATAAATACATAAATAATTAATAAATAAACGAATAAAGAAATAAGTAAATGAGTAAATAAATAAACAAATAGCATGAATCATGTGCACATAAATTGAAATGTATTAACATTAAAAAGATAGTCAAAGGAAACCAGAATTAAAGTATCAGAAATGTCTGTCTGTAATAGATGACTTAACAAGACGTTTCCTATATCGTTTGTTTTAGATTAACCTAAGCCAAACCGTTCTGCGAAGTTACCAATAACAAAAAATATAGATTGTTGACTGCAGATACATCAGATATCAGTTTTAATTCTCATTCTTATTGAACTAACTCAAATCGATGTATAAATCTTCTGACGAATATTGTAGTAAGGTAGTCATGTGTTTATCTGTAGCTGAGAAGAAGAAGAAGAAGAATTGCGAAGAAGAAGAATTGCGAATTGCGAAGAATTGCGAAGAAGAAGAAGAAGAAGAATTGCGAAAGAATTGGAAGAAGAATTGCAAGAGAAGAAGAAGAAGAAGAAGAATTGAGAAAGAAGAATTGCGAAGAAGAAGAATGCGAGAGAATTGCGAAGAAGAATTGCGAAGAAGAAGAAGGAGAGATTGCGAAGAAGAAGAAGAATTGCGAAGAATGCGAAGAAGAAGAAGAATTGCGAAGAGAAGAAGAAGAGAAGAGAAGAATTGCGAAGAAGAAGAAGAATTGCGAAGAAGAATTGCGAAGAATGCGAAGAAGAATTGCGAAGAAGAAGAATTGCGAAGAAGAATTGCGAAGAAGAAGAAGAATTGCGAAGAAGAAGAGAAGAAGAATTGCGAAGAAGAAGAAGAATTGCGAAGAAGAATTGCGAAGAAGAAGAATTGCGAAGAAGAAGAAGAATTGCGAAGAAGAAGAATTGCGAAGAAGAATTGCGAAGAAGAATTGCGAAGAAGAAGGAGGAGGAGAGGAGGAGGAGGAGAAGGAGACGGAAAAGGAGAAGGAGAAGGAGAAGGAGGAGAAGGAGAAGGAGGAGAAGAAGAAGAAGAAGAAGAAGAAGAAAGAAGAATGCGAAGAATTGCGAATGGCGAAGAATTGCGAATGGCGAAGAATTGCGAATTGCGAAGAATTGCGAATAACGAAGAATGGCGAATTGCGAAGAATTGCGAAGAAGAAGAATTGCGAAGAGAAGAATTGCAAATTGCGAAGAATTGCTGAAGAAGAAGTGCGAAGAAGAAGAATTGCGAAGAAGAAGAAGAAGAAGAAGAAGAAGAAGAAGAAGAAGAAGAAGAAAAAGAAGAAGAACAAGAAGAAAACAAGAACAAGAAGAACAAGAACAAGAAGAAGAACAAGAAGAAGAACAAGAACAAGAAGAAAGAAGACGACGACGACGAAGAAGAAGTAAAGTAAACTAACATATCGATACATTGGTTGGTATTCCTTTGTTCTTTTCGCTAAAAGTTTACAAGTCCTTGTAATACGTTTTTTTGTTGTTGTTGTTTTTTTTTTGCTGTTAGACTTAGTGAACCTTTTAGATATGGAAACAACTGTTGACTTTTACAGGAAACAGTACCATCAAGACAACAAGTTCCTATGGCGTTTTACAAAATATCAGAAAATCCCTCCTCCACCTCTCTCTCTCTGTCTCTCTCTGTTCTCTTTCTCTTTCTCTCTGTCTCTCTCTCTCTTCTTTCTCTCTCTCTGTCTTTCTCTCTCTCTCCCTCTTTCCCTGTCTCTCTTTCTGTATGTATCTGACAGTCTGTCTGTTTCCATCTCTGTCTGTCTGTCTTCTCTGTCTTCTGTCTGTTTCTGTCTGCCTCTGTCCGTCTCTGTCTGTCTCTCTGTCCCTGTCTGTGTTACCATCTCTGTCTGTCTGTCTGAGATTAAGTATGTGTACATGCGCGTCAGAAACTTGAAAAGGGTGAAATTGTCATGAGTCAGATGATCTTGCATAATAAACATATTCTGGGTTCGGTGTGTGTGTGTGTGTGTGTGTGTGTGTGTGTGTGCGTGCGTGCGTGCGTGTGTGTGTGTGTGTGTGTGTATGAGTATGTGTGTGTGTGTGTGTACAAGTGTGCGTGTGTGTGTGTGTTTGTGTGTGTGTGTGTGTGTGTGTGTGTACAAGTGTGCGTGCTTGTGAAGAACTCACTGTTCTCCGGTAGTGAAATGAAGGGAAATCTGCTCTGCTTGCATGACCGTATGGCCAACGAGAAACAGACCATCTGCAAACGACAGAGCAAACAGACAGACGTTGATACGTTCCTTCAACCCATGTTTGTAGAACACGGCCATGTTGATGACGTTAACAGGCACGCCAATCAGAAAGGTGATGGGCATAATCACCAAGATCTTCAGTTTCCTCACCACTTCTTGTGTCTCGTGATCAAGGATGTTGTCAGTGTTGTTCCAGGGAATGAAGTCTTGGTACTGCAGAACCAGGCATTGTGAGGAGTTTGTTGTCGTGTATGTGGAGAACGTTGTTGTGTTGTTGGCCATAGTTAAGGGTGAAGCTGGCTAAAACGTTCTCAGCAAAACCTGAACAAAATCAACATCTACATGGCTGCAATAAAACAAGGACTAAGAACAATTAAAAACAAGGTCAGATGAGGGATGAGAGATATTGGGGGAGAAAAACAAATATGATGATATAATTGCAAAAAATGAAAGGTGATATACTAGAAATAGAAAGCAAGGGTAAGGGGTTGGAACTAAACAGCAGGAAGACTGAAGTCATGGTGATCTGTAGAAAACATGAAATCCCCTCATGCAAAATAACAGCAAATGGCACAACCTTGACACAGGTTAATAAGTTCAAATACCTGGGAACGGTCATTTCATCAGACGGCAGATGCACATCAGAAATAGCTGGCAGAATCGGCCAAGCCAAAACAGCATCCAAGAAGATGACAAGCATTCTTACCAACAAATGCCTATCAATTAACATCAGAAAGAGAGTCCTCGAATGTTATATAGAACCAATACTGTTGTACGGATGCGAGGCGTGGACAATCAGCAAGCAAAGCCAGAGCAGGATCGAGGCAGCCGAGATGTGGTTTCTCAGAAGAATATTGAGAGTTCCATGGACAGCAAAGAAAACAAACGAGACAGTCTTGATGGAGGCAGACACAAGTAGATCACTCATAAGGAAGATTAGGAAAAGACAAGCAACTTTATAGGTCATTTTATGAGGAAGGGGGATTTGGAGCACCTGGTCACAACGGAAAGCTGGAGGGAAAGAGAGCACCAGGGAGAGAAATGCTGGACGGACTTGCAGAGTGGCTGGGGATGAGGAGGGTGGGGGAGATGCTGGGGGCAACGAGAGATAGAGATGGTTGGAAGTCCATGGTCGCCAACGCCAAGCGGCAGGGCACCTGATGATGATGATGAGATGATGATGATGATAGTGCGTTTTCTATATTGTGAAGAGATTTGCAACATCAATAAAAAAAATTTAAAAAACAAGCAAACAATAATAATAAATAATAATAAGAGACCATTTATAAGCGCACATCTCTGCCTATGGCAGAGCTTATGACGCTTTACAATCATTCACTCACAATATTTCAATCTCTCGGACCTCACGTACATACACTAAATACACAATACAAAGTGATAGAATAAATCCATAAAAATACTACATACGCTACAATCATACACGGATTCTCACGCAAGTCCAAATGCACCCCACAACCCCCACGGCTATACCCCAAAGTACTGTGAGGCACATTGGGCTCTATAATCACCCACCCCCACCCCCCACCTACCTACTATAACATACACACACACTAACACACCTTTTCTACTATTAGGCTGGGGGAAATGAGGTTGAACTTACTGATAATATTTTTGAAAGAGGTGAGTTTTTAGAGCTGTTTTGAAAGAAGAAGTCGATTTTAGGTGTCGGATTTCAAAGGGAAGAGAGTTCCAGATAGTGGGGGCTGCGAAGGAGAAAGAGCGATGTCCAAATGTTTTTGTGCGCACGCGTGGAACACGGAGCAATCTGGTATCAGCAATGGAGCGGAGATTTCTAGAAGGAATGTACACAGAGAGAAGATCAGCCAGGTAGCGAGGAGAGAGATCAGAGAAAAAAGAGTGGCATAGTGAGGCAAGCTTATAGTCAATGCGAGCTTGAACAGGCAACCATGAAGGGATTTGAGAATAGGTGTGACATGATCATGCTTGCGGGAACGAGAAACAAGTTTAGCGGCAGAGTTTTGTACTTTTTGAAGTTTGTCTAATTGATTTTGAGGACAGCCAGAAAAGAGGGAGTTACAGTAGTCTAATTTGGAGAGGAACAAAGGCAGAAAGAAATGTTTTGGTAGCGTCTTCTGAAAGTAAGTGGCGAATATAACTAATGCGTCTAAGGTCAATGTATGCTTTGCGGCAGACTGTCTGTACATGTGTTGAGATACTCATGTCTTTGCTGAAGTGGAAGCCAAGATTTCGTGCGGTAGAGGAAAAGGGAATATCTGTTGATCCAACGGTAAGAGATGTAGGAGTGGTAGACGGCAGAGACTTAAAAGAGGAAGAACAGAGGACAGCTTCAGTTTTCTCGTCATTTAGTTTTAGCTTGTTTTCGAGCATCCAGATTCGTATGTCGGTGATACAAAGTTCGAGAGAGGAAATGGCTGGGTTTATGTTCTCGGGAGGAGTAGAGAGTTCAAGTTGAGTGTCATCTGCAAATGATTGATGTTCAGGAGAGTGAGACTGTATCAGGCCAGCAAGTGGTTGTGTATAGAGGACAAAGAGCACGGGGCCCAACACAGATCCCTGTGGGACCCCGTACAATAGTTCTTCAGATGTAGAGTTGAGGTTATTTCTGTGAGGTATGAACGGAACCAGGAAAGAGCGGTGTGAGAAATGCCGTAATTGTATTGGAGTCTGTTAAGCAAAATGGTATGGTCTATTGTATCAAAAGCAGCTGAGAGGTCCAGTAAAGTTAGTAGAGAGACGTTTCCAGAGTCAAGAGCTAAAAGGATGTCATTAGAAATTTTGAGGAGCGCAGTTTCAGTACTGTGATGAGGACGATAAGCAGACTGAGAAGGAGAGAAGAGGTCGTAGTCATTAAGATATGTAAGTAATTGTTGGAGAACGACTTTTTCAAGAATTTTGGAAAAGAATGATAGGTTAGAAACCGGTCTGTAATTTTTCAAGTTGTTTGGGTCCAAGGATTGTTTCTTGAGGAGAGGTTTTACAACAGCTATTTTAAGACTTGATGGAAATATACCGGAAGAAAGAGAGGAGTTGATGATTACAGTGAGAGTTGGGAGCAGATCATCAAGAAACTGGAGAAACAGAGGGGTAGGAATGGGATCGAGGGAACATGAAGTGGGTTTTGATTTGAGAATGATGGTTTTAAGTTCAGACTCAGTAACAGGGTTAAACATGCAGAAAGTTGAAGTGGGGGTGGTGGAGGTAGGTCTTTTTACCAAAGGGGACAACGTGGCCTGATCTAATTCTTTTCTGATGTTTTTTTACTTTGTCGAGGAAATACTTATTAAACACTGAAGGTAGGTCATTTAAAGGGTATGTGTTGGGAAGTAGAGATTTTTGCTGCGGCCTAGCAATCTGTCACAGACATTGAACAATTTTCTTTGGCTTGTAGCGGAGGCGATTTCGTTTAGATAGAAGAGAGATTTAGCCTTTAGAATAATTTTTGAAACTGCCTTTTTTGCTGTGTTGAAAATATGTTTAGTGATCGTAATAGGGTTTTTGAGCCATCTGCGCTCAGCCCAGCGTCTGTGATTTTTCGCTGCCTCAAGGTCGTCTTTAACCGCGGCAAACCAAGGCTCAAGGCGATTGGTGCGCATCTTGCGACGACGTAGTGGTGCGTGTTTGTCAAACACAGACACGAGGGCAGAGCTCAAGTGGTCAACAGAGGGGCAAAGGTCAGGGGTCACGAGAATGCGAAGGTCGGAACTGAATGAAACGCTGTCGATCGCACGTACGTTGCGCGACTCAGAGTACTCTACGGGATCAGACGGCATAGTGACAGACAGTTCAGCCACAACACAGTAGTGATCGGACGACAGTGAATGGGTGACGTGCGTGGAGCGTAAAATGTTGTCGGTAGGCCGAAACACTACCCAATCAAGAATGTCGTCTGTAATCTTGAAACAAGGCTGATCATCCTTAACCTGCTCCTGCAATACGGAAACTGACAATGTAGAGAAATGGCTGGAACTGTGTGCCATCTATGACCTTGTCCTTGGAATGAGCACGTCAAGCAATGAGATCTAATTCTTCTTCACCCATTTGTCGTCTGCCGTGTTTTAAGTCGCTGAATTGTAACCATACATATACACACACTGAATGATAATCATGCACACACAGAGATCTATATCTAAATCTCTCAATGTAATTATATATATATATATATATATATATATATATATATATATTATATATATATATATATATTTGTATTTGTACACACACAAATGCCTGTGAGACATGGACCGTATACGAGCGCCATGCCAAGAAACACAACCGATTCCACATCAACTGCCTCAGACAGCTCCTGAAGATCACCTGGAAGGATAGAATACCTGACACAGATGTCCTCGGTTAGGCCGGAATGACTAGCATTCACACCCTGCTCAGAAGAGCCCAGCTCAGATGGGCCGGACACATCGTGCGTATGCAAGACACGCGTCTCCCGAAGAGATTGCTCTATGGTGAGCTAGCACACGGCATACGCTCGCGAGGAAGGCCAAAGCTGCGCTTCAAGGACACGCTTAAAGCGTCCCTGAAAAACTTCGGTATCGACACCAAGACATGGGAGGCCCTTACACAAGACCGCTCATCATGGAGAAGCTGCGTTGGCGAAGGTGCCGCCTCCTACGAACAAAGCAGGATCAGTGGATCACAAAAGAAACGAGAGCTGCGTAAATCCCGAGCCAACTCCGAAGTCCACAATCCAGCAGAACACATGTGTCTCATCTGCGGCGAGCCTTCCGCACACGAATCACAACCGGACACATGAATTGTGATGATCCTTGGTCACCGTCGATCACGACGGACGAACAACAACAAGAGACAGACAGACAGACAGACAGACAGAGCAGAGAGAGAGAAAGAGAGAGAGAGAGAGAGAGAGAGAGAGAGAGAGAGATTCGCATGTTCTGTCACAAAATGTTGGAGGTCACGGATATTTAACTTTTATCTAATTATAGAGGGAATCATGAAGTTTTCACTCGTGTCTGACACGTCACCGAAACGATAAAGTTATTTTTTTCTGTCAAAAATACAGAAATGTCTTCAGCTGAATATACAGTCAATGGCACTGATGGGGTCTGTTTCGTCTGACCGAATGTCTGGTTCCATGGGGAGTAAATCTACCAATTCTAGAGCAAACGTGACTGCTGCAATTTCCATTGTTTGTTTCTGTTCTGTTTGACGGTGAAGTCCCATTCAGATTCATTGGTGACAGAGTCATCATTGTATATGATAAGGTCGTTCGGGTTGTAGCTTATTTGCTCAATGAGTGAATTGATTTCTGCAGCAGTATTATGTTTGGACGATCAGGAGATTGTCTCCCTTGAATTGATTGATATGATGGTTTGGTAGAACCTTTGAAATCGTTTGGATATTTTCCCAGTTCCTTTATGACTTTGAGTTCTGTCAGTTGATGTAAGTGCTGAATGGACTCTTCTGCCTATCTGATCCATGATTTTACAT
>JAPXFY010000032.1:25166855-25184355 GCA_030674185.1 Monoplex corrugatus
AAGGCCATCAGCCAACTCTCCTGTGGCAAGGCCCCTGGTGCTGATGCCATACCTGCTGAGATCTACAAAGCGGGAGATCCAATGCTCACACAAAGATTAACTGAGATGTTTGTAACACTCTGGAACAGTCAATCACTCCCTCAAGACTTCAAGGATGCCTCAATAGTCCACCTATACAAGAGGAAGGGAAACAAACAATCATGTGACAACCACAGAGGAATATCACTACTGTCCATTGCAGGCAAGATATTAGCAAGGGTGCTGCTGAACCGCCTCACTAATCATCTTGAGCAGAGTCAATGTGGATTTCGGGCTGGGAGAGGTACGGTGGACATGATCTTTGCTGTTCGTCAACTGCAAGAAAAGGCGCAGGAACAACACCGAGCACTGTACATGTACACAACCTTTGTCGACTTGACAAAGGCGTTTGACACGGTGAGTCGCGAGGGACTGTGGAAGATAATGGCGAAGTTCGGCTGCCCTCCAGCCTTCGTAAATATGGTGCGACAATTCCACGATGGTATGATGGCACGGGTCCTTGATGACGGAGAAATGTCCAGAGACTTTCCAGTCAGCAATGGCGTGAAACAAGGATGCGTCCTTGCACCTACACTATTCTCTATGATGTTCTCGGCAATGTTATCAGATGCATTCTCTCCAGAAGACCCTGGCATAGATATACGCTACCGCACAGACGGCAAGTTGCACAATACAAGACGCCTCAAGGCGACCATTAAATGCAGTTACAGCACTCTTCGTGACCTCCTTTTCGCAGACGATTGTGCGTTAAATGCTTACAGTGGTGAACAGATGCAACAATGCATGGACACATTTTCAACTGCTTGCAACAACTTCGGTCTTACAATAAGCACCAAGAAAACCGAAGTCATGTATCAGCCTCCTCCAGGTGTTCCATATACTGAATCAAATATCGAGGTCAAGGGCACAAAACTACATGTAGTCGACAACTTCACATATCTCGGCAGTTCCCTGTCACGTTGTGTGCATATCGACGACGAAGTCAACAAACGCATAGCTAAGGCCAGCACTGCATTTGGGAGGCTGCGTCCTACTGTATGGGACAGAAGAGGTATGTCGGCCACAACTAAACTCAAAGTGTACAAAGCGGTGGTCCTCACCACTCTCCTCTACGGCAGTGAGACCTGGACTGTTTACAGTAGACACGCAAGGAAATTGAATCATTTTCACACCAAATGCGTCAGAAAGATTCTCAATATCCGATGGCAAGAGAAGATCCCTGATACAGAATACTAGAGAGAGCCAATCTCCCCTCCATCTACACTTTACTTCAAAAGAGTCAAGTTCGCTGGGCTGGCCATGTGTACCGATGTCTGACACCAGAATTCCGAAGCAACTCCTCTACGGGGAACTAGCGTCTGGCAAGAGAACAGTTGGAGGCCAGAGAAAACGGTTTAAGACAGCTTGAAGGCATCGATAAAGTCCCTCAACATAGACTGGGAGAATTGAGAAACCTTGCCCTCAACCGTACAGTCTGGTGTAGAAGAATCAAAACCGGATTACCACTTCAGAAGTGTCTCGTATCCAATCTGCACAAGAAAAACGAGCTGCACGGAAAGCTAGGGCTGCAAACCCTTCAACCACAGTAACCGACCATAGATGTCCAACCTGCGGACGTTACTTCTGTGCCCGGATCGGATTGATCAGTCACCTCCGGACACACTGACTCAAAGCAACTTCATGAAGCCGTGGTCATTGTCGACGACGACAGACGAACACCACGTGTGTGTGTGTATGTGTGTGTGTGTGTGTGTGTGTGTGTGTGTGTGTGTGTGTGTGTGTGTGTGTGTGTGTGTGTGTGTGTGAATGTGTGTGTGTGTGTGTGTGTGTGTGCATGTGTGTGTGAATGTGTGTGTGTGTGTGTGTGTGTGTGTGTGTGAATGTGTGTGTGTGTGTGTGTGTGTGTGTGTGTGTGTGTGTGTGTGTGTGTGTGTGTGTGAGGGGAAAGGGTCTGAAAGAGCAAGCCGACACCACCAGAGCGATGGAAACACTGTACAGAATTTACGTCTGTGTATCTTCCATAGTATTTGGATTTGATGTGTCATATTAACTTTATGTATAGAACTTTGTCATGTATAGTCTTCAAGACGAGGGGGAAATGGACAATCATCACTTACGTGAATATCTGCATTAACATATCAGTGTTTGTTTGTTGTTTTTAATGAGCTTTAAGATCATCCATGCCAAACCTTACTCTGACAATGACGTCTCTAAAATACTTCTTGCTGTGATGTTTCAGGAAACAAAAGACAATAAGTGGACACAAGCTTGTGAAAGACTGTGCCACACACACACACACACACACACACACACACACACACACACACACACACACACACACACACACACACACACACACACACACACACACACACACACACACAATGGTTGATGGGGCTGCCAAACGGGGGGCAAGGAGCTCACCAGATTCAAATCATATACAACTTTCCCTCTCATTGCATGAGTGTTATAGCTTAGTGGACGCCTACATATGGAAGCAGTTTCAAGATAAACAGAAAAAGTATGAAACATGTTACATGAACTTTGAAATTAGCAAAACACCTCAGCAGTTTCCTGCCAGCAGAAGTGTACAATCCCTTATGTATAGGTGGAAACTTGATGCATTCAAAACAAAATACACCAGGAATGTAGTGTGTCTGTGTAGAAAGAAAATAACACATACTTATATTTTTTCGTGCGTTAGGGTAAAACGACATATTCGTACGCTATCTACGAAGACAGTTTCTGACATATTTGCCTCACCATCCTTAACATATGCATTTTTTGTTAGCTTGTCAAAAAGTCCAATAGCGAATTATCTTTAACACGCCGTTACTTCTCATGTTCACTGCTATGGTTAGTGAATTTTACTGTTTCAGTCGTTAATTATGATAACGTCATTTGTGAATTTTTCCTTCTCGTCTTCGGCACAGTTGTTTTTCTGGTTCATTTTTTTTCCTGAAGATTAACCATTTCCAAGTTTCCACTTCTCTCCTCATTCACGCTCCTTTTTTTTTTTTTGGTCTAAAATCACTTCAGCGAATAGATATTAAATCAAAGACCACCACCACACACACACACACCCACACTCACACACACGCCACACACACACACGCAAGCACACACACATAGACACACATACACATACACACACACAACACAACACATACACAACACACACACACACACACACACACACACACTCATACACAAAGACACACACACAGACACACAGACACCCACAGACACACAGACACCCACAGACACACACAAAGAAAAAATACACACACAAACAAAAAAATAAAAACGAAAAGAAAACGAAACAGAAAATAAGGGGTGTGTGGGGATGGGAGTTTTAATGTAAGAAGGGGAACAATTACACTTAACAATATTGAACAATGAAATAACAGTGTCAAACAATAACACACATTAATTTTAATCAACTCTTCATAACACTCTGACAAAAGGGGATCTGAGCATCAGATGGACTACCGAAATGATATCATTATTTTTGTTGTAAAGGATATCTCTAGTGTCAGTATACGAAAAATGGAGATTGTTATTTCTGTGTCGTATGTACGATAGGTTATTCAAAGAACATATGGTGGACTGACAATGCCTTTGAACAAATATATACATTTTGTGTATATCGTGTTTTCCAAGACTTTTAAGCCTTTGTATATCAATGACGTTAACTATCTAGACCAGTAAGGTATCAGGCGTTGGGTATTTGAGAAATTAACATGAACTGAACGTTCTAAGACAGAACCAAGTTCATGAACTGATAGTCTTATATTACTGAATGGTACGGTATTTGCATTATTTAATGCACCATCTTTAGCCAATTTGTCTGAAACATCATTCCAGTAAAGTCCACAATGTGTCGGAAACCCAGCAAAAATGTATACCAACAATGTATTAAAGGTTTGATCTAAAAAAATAATGTCATTTTGTATTACATTTTCTTCTTGTTTCAAACAACGTAACACTGATTTAAAATCAACACACAATAGTATATTGCAGATGTCGTATGAGATGCTATTAGTATAGTTAAGAACCATGAATATCGCGTATAATTCTGATGTAAAAATAGAGAAATCTTTACCTATGTAAACAGATGTCTGTAGTTTAATGCCGGGATGACGAATCCAGCTCCACTATCAGCTGTATCTAAAACAGACCGTCTGTGAACATGTTTGGGTGATTAAAGTAATGTGTGGTCATATGAGGTTTGGCTTCTAATAATAGAATATGTATTTCTTCTGTTTTATTCAGATGTATGTAGTCTATGTGTGAATTGAGCCTTTTCAAGTTCCCAGGAAGGTATGGTTGAAATAAGTAACATTACTGGAATGTTATTTACATCAATATTGGTTTTGCTTAGGAGAACATCTGCAATATTTTTAATAGGTTGAAGAGAATGCAACTTTCGAGCTTTCTGAGATAATCAGTTTCCGAGGTGTAAAGGGTGCATAATAATCCCTCCTTAACTGAGCTTAACAAATAGTCACCGCTATTTCATGTTGATCTGTAAGCGGTAATATGTTACTTTCTTTATAAGATTTCATTGTGTTTATATGAACGGGCACACCGAGAGCCAATTTCATAGCTTTTCTGTCTACACTCTGTAATTCTCTTAAGACAGTATTCGAAGCAGTAAAATATACCTCTTGTCCATAAATCAGTGTTGACTGAACCAAAGAAATCGCTAGGTGCAGCATACTTTGAGTGTCTTGGCTCCAGGACTGTCTGTTGATTATTTTTTAAAGAAATTCAGCCTTCTGTTTGCTTTTGTGCTGAAATATTTTCCATGGTGTCTCAAATTCAACTTTCGTGTTAAATACACTTTAAGAAATTTAACGGTGGGCTTATAAACTAGCGGATTATTAGCCAGTGATAATATAGGGAAAGTTTTAGGGTTTTCACCATTGTCAAAACGAAGAACACATTATGAGTAAGAACGTTGAAGGACCACCCATAATGAAAGATGAAGTTAGAGCAGCACTGAAAAAGATGAAACCAGGAAAAGCCCCAGGACCAGACAATATTACTACAGAGATAATTAAAGCCCTGGAGGAATTTGGTATTGAAACAATAACAGTCCTCCTAAACAAAATTCATGACTCTGAAAAATCCCCAAAGATACGTCAAAATCAGTTTTCATTGCTGTTCCAAAGAAAACAGGGCCTTCACTGTGCATGTAGTTATCTCCTGGCCTTCACTCTAATTATCTCTTGGCCTTCACTGTACATGTAGTTATCTCCTGGCCTTCACTGTACATGTAGTTATCTCCTGGCCTTCACTGTACATGTAGTTATCTCCTGGCCTTCACTGTACATGTAGTTATCTCCTGGCCTTCACTGTACATGTAGTTATCTCTTGGCCTTCACTGTACATGTAGTTATCTCCTGGCCTTCACTGTACATGTAGTTATCTCCTGGCCTTCACTGTACATGTAGTTATCTCCTGGCCTTCACTGTACATGTAGTTATCTCTTGGCCTTCACTGTACATGTAGTTATCTCCTGGCCTTCACTCTAATTATCTCCTGGCCTTCACTGTGCATGTAGTTATCTCTTGGCCTTCACTGTACATGTAGTTATCTCCTGGCCTTCACTCTAATTATCTCCTGGCCTTCACTGTACATGTAGTTATCTCCTGGCCTTCACTGTACATGTAGTTATCTCCTGGCCTTCACTCTAGTTATCTCCTGGCCTTTACTTTGGAAGAAATTATTTCCTTACCTTCACCGTAGTTATCTTCTGGCCTTCTCTGTAGTTATCTCCTGGCCTTCACTGTACATGTAGTTATCTCCTGGCCTTCACTGTACATGTAGTTATCTCTTGGCCTTCACTGTACATGTAGTTATCTCCTGGCCTTCACTCTAATTATCTCCTGGCCTTCACTGTGCATGTAGTTATCTCTTGGCCTTCACTGTACATGTAGTTATCTCCTGGCCTTCACTCTAATTATCTCCTGGCCTTCACTGTACATGTAGTTATCTCCTGGCCTTCACTGTACATGTAGTTATCTCCTGGCCTTCACTGTACATGTAGTTATCTCCTGGCCTTCACTCTAGTTATCTCCTGGCCTTTACTTTGGAAGAAATTATTTCCTTACCTTCACCGTAGTTATCTTCTGGCCTTCTCTGTAGTTATCTCCTGGCCTTCAACTCTAGTTATCTTCTGGCCTTCACTCTAGTTATCTTCTGACCTTCACTCTAGTTATCTCCTGGCCTTCACTCTAGTTATCTCCTGGCCTTCACTCTAGTTATCTTCTGGCCTTCACTCTAGTTATCTTCTGACCTTCACTCTAGTTATTTCCTGGCCTTCACTCTAGTTATCTCCTGGCCTTCACTCTAGTTATCTCCTGGCCTTCACTCTAGTTATCTCCTGGCCTTCACTCTAGTTATCTTCTGGCCTTCACTCTAGTTATCTCCTGGCCTTCACTCTAGTTATCTTCTGGCCTTCACTCTAGTTATCTCCTGGCCTTCACTCTAGTTATCTTCTGGCCTTCACTCTAGTTATCTTCTGGCCTTCACTCTAGTTATCTCCTGGCCTTCACTCTAGTTATCTTCTGGCCTTCACTCTACATGTAGTTATCTCCTGGCCTTCACTATAGTTATCTCCTGGCTACACTATATTTATCTCCTGGCCTTCACTCTAGTTATATCCTGGCCTTCACTCTAGTTATCTTCTGGCTTGTAAAACCAACAGCAATAACTGATGCAGCTGCGTGCATTTGTGCGAATATTCCTGTACTGTCACTGTGTGTTTCTCTCGCACATACACTTTTCTATGTCTCACAAACACACATTTTTTCTGCAACTTTCACTTTCACACACACACACACACACACACACACACACACACACACACACACACGCACGCACGTACGCACACACACACATACACAAACACACACACACACACGCACGCAAACACACACACACACACACAAACGCACACACACACACACTCTCTCTCTCTCTCTTACACAGACATACACACTATTTTCTCTCACTCTCCTACATATAGAAACACTTCTATTTTTCTTTCTGTCACACAGACTGACCGACAAACAGACAGATAGACCACACACACACACACACACACACACACATACACACACACACACACACACACACACATATACACACACACACATGAGCAAAACATCAGTTCAACATTTTTATGATTCTACATCGCTGTCAAGAACCAAAGGATGACGGATCGGATGAATGGATTTAAAAACAAACAAACCAAAACAAACAACAAATGAAAACCCAAGGGAAAGAAATGGACAAATTGTTTGTACACAAGCCACATACACCATAAAATAACAGTGAAGCCCCAGCCTCTGAAGGAAGCGACTCAAACGCAGACTGTAACCACCATGTGCACCAGTCTGCTGATGAGAAATGGCGGACCCAAGAACAGTTATGATGAACAAGCAAGCTATCAGCTAACACACCATTGAGTCCAACAAGGCAGTCGGCCACTGAGTGTGTGTAGAAATGGTGGACCCAAGGACAGATGTGATGACAAGCAAGCTACCAGCTAACAGACCACTGAGTCCAACTAGGCAGTCGGCCACGGAGTGTGTTTAGAAATGGTGGACCCAAGGACATATGTGATGAACAAGCAGGCTACCAGCTAACACACCATTGAGCCCAACTAGGCAGTCGGCCACGGAGTGTGTGTAGAAATGGTGGACCCAAGGACATATGTGATGAACAAGCAGGCTACCAGCTAACACACCATTGAGCCCAACTAGGCAGTCGGCCACTGAGTGTGTGTAGAAATGGTGGACCCAAGGACAGATATGATGAACAAGCAAGCTACCAGCTAACAGACCACTGAGTCCAACTAGGCAATTGGCCTCTGAGTGTGTGTAGAAATGGTGGACCCAAGGACATATGTGATGAACAAGCAGGCTACCAGCTAACACACCAATGAGTCCAACTAGGCAATTGGCCACTCTGCGTGTGCGTGTAGAAATTGAAGTAGGTTGCAAGATGACGAACAAACAAACTACCAGCCAAAAGACCACTGAGTTCAAATAGAAAGTTGGCCCCTGCGTGTGTGTGTGTAGAAATGAAATTCTTTGCTGAAAGCAAAAACACTACCAGGCGCAGATTGCAACAGTGACCACAATCCTGTAATGGGAAGATTTATGCTGAAACCTAGGAAAAGGAAACAGACCAAAAGTAACATCAAACTAAATCTTGGACTCTTAAATTAAAGACAAATGAAGCGACACGTAAAAAATAAACGTACATGTTCAAAACATATTCAGTGCTCTGGAAGACGTTGGTGACAGTCAAGAACAATGGACAAAGTTGAGACACTCGATAAATGAAATTTGTGAAGATCTCGCCAGAGTAGATAGAAAAAACAAACAAACAAACAAAAAGAACTGGATGACAAAAGAAATTTTCTAGGCTTAATGGAAGAACGGAAGAAAGCAAAGGGAACAGAAGAAAGATACAGGAAGATAAACAAAGAAATCAGGAATAGATGCAGTGGAACTAAGGAAGCTTGGCTGAAAGCAAAGTGTAAGGAAATAGAAGACCAACACAAACTGATCTTCAGGGTATGTGCAGAACTGAAAAAATTGTCCACGGGAAAAAAAGATATGCACATCAACTGGTTGTTTAAAATCGAAAGGTGGTCCGTTTATCATGGAAAAAGACAAAAAATATCAGATAGATGGGGAGAGTACATTAAAAACCTTTTTGAAGATGACAGAAACGAAGAACACATGTATAAGAAAGATGAACTTAGAGCAGCATTGAAAAAGATGAAACCGGGAAAAGCCCCAGGACCAGACAATATTATTACAGATATGATTGAAGCCCTAGAGGGATTTGCTATTAAAAAAAAAACAGTCCCCCTAAATGAAATGTATGACACCAGAAAAATCCAAACAAATATGTCAAAATCAATTTTCATTGCACTTTCAAAGAAAACAGGGGCTATAGAATGCGAATTCCATCACACAGTCAGCTTCATAAGCCATGTAACAGAAATGCCATTAAGAATAATCATGATGAGGACAACGAATAGAATAAAAGGGAAAATAGTAGAATAGTGTGGATTTGTCGTAGGGAAAGGAACTATTAATGCCATATAGACCCTAAGAACTATCACAGAAAGGTCAATCAAATTGACTAAGGATTTGTATTTGTGCTTTGTTGATAATACCGAGGCTTTTGATCAGGTACGACATGAAGAATTGATCAACCAACTAGAAAGACTCAATATTGATGGAAAAGATCTTCGAATAATCAGAAATTGGGAACAAACAACTGCAATGAGAACAGAAAACGATATAAGCTTTTTCCAAAATATCAAAAGAGGAGTCAGACAACGTTGTGTTCTGTCACCAGATCTGTTTTCACTGTACAGCAAAAACATCATGAGAAACATAGAAGAATGCCCTGGATTAAACTTTGGAAGAAAAATGATAAACAGCATTCGTTACGCAGATGACACTGTGCTAATTGCAGAAAATGAAAGGGACCTACAAAACCTTGTGAATGTAATAGAAATGGAAAGCAAAAATAAAGGGCGGGAGCTAGATAACAAGAAGATGAAAGTCATTGTAATCAGTACAAAACATGACATCCCCTCATGGAAAATAACAGCAAACGGTACAACCTTGAGACAGGTTGATAAGTTTAAATATCTGGGAACAATCATTTCACCAAACTGCAGATGCACATCAGAAATAGCCAGCAGAATCGGCCAAGCCAAAACAGTATTCAAGGAGATCAAAAACATTCTTACCAACAAATGCCTATCAATTAACATCAGGAAGAGAGTTCTTGAATGTTATATAGAACCAATAATGTTATACGGTTGTGAGGCGTGGACAGTCAACATGCAAAGCCAGATCATGATTGGGGCAGCTGAGATGTAGTTTCTAAGACGAATATTTAGAGTTCCATGGACAGCATAGAAAACAAACGGGACAGTCTTGATGGAGGCAGACACAAAAAGATCCTTGATAAGGAAAATTAGGAAAAGACAGATAACATTTATAGACCACTTTATGAGGAAAGGGGAATTAGAGCACCTGGTCACAACCAGAAAGCTGGAGGGAAAAAGAGGAATGGGTAGATCCAGGGAAAAAATATTGGACAAACTTGCAGAGTGGCTGAGGACAGTAAGGGTGGAAGATGTGCTTACGGTAAAAAGGGATAGATACATATGGAGGGCCATGATCGCCAACACAATGCGGCATGGCACATGATGATGATGATGGTCATGGTCAGTGCTGATTCCCACTCCTTCCCATCTTGGTTGGGGGCCAGACAGGTGGTGGGGAAAGGTAACAGCAATGCAGTTTACTTCTGGTCTGTCTTTGCCATGTGGATGAGCAGATCCAGCACACGGGCGCTGTAGCCTGTATCTCTGTCATACCTGTAACATAACCATCTTATTGTCATACCTGTAACAGAACTATCTCATTGTCATACCTGTAACATAACCATCTCATTGTCATACCTGTAACATAACCATTTCATTGTCATACCTGTAACATAACTAGCTCATTGTCATACCTGTAACATAACCATTTCATTGTCATACCTGTAACATAACCATCTCATTGTCATACCTGTAACATAACCATCTCATTGTCATACCTGTAACATAACCATCTTATTGTCATACCTGTAACAGAACTATCTCATTGTCATACCTGTAACATAACCATTTCATTGTCATACCTGTAACATAACTATCTCATTGTCATACCTGTAACATAACTATCTCATTGTCATACCTGTAATATAACCATCTCATTGTCATACATGTAACATAACCATCTCATTGTCATACCTGTAACATGATTCTCATTGTCATACCTGTAACATAACCATCTTATTGTCATACCTCTAACAACCATCTCATTGTCACACCTGTAACATGACTAACTCACTGTCATACCTCTAACAACCATCTAGTTGTTACACCTGTAACATAGCCATCTTACCGTCACACTGTTAATATAATATTGCTTCTAAAATAACCAACAATTATCTAATCTACAGGGAAAAAATAATCAAACATCCTTTTCTTTTCGAAAATGAAATGGTAGTCCATATTTCTTCTGTATTGCTGTATGTGTGTCTCTGTAAAATAGTGAGTTGAACGAACAATACAATATATATGAAATTGTATATATATATATATATATATATATATATACATATACATATATAAATACATATTGTGTGTGTGTGTGTGTGTGTGTGTGTGTGTGTGTGTGTGTGTGTGTGTGTGTGTGTGTGTGTGTGTGTGTGTGTGTGTTGTGTGTGTATAATGCCCTGTTGTGACCTCTTTCCCATTTACCTATGGCGGTGCTCAAAGGCAATACAGCGTTGTGTCTTTTCATACATCAAAAACGCCTTGCGTTTTCACAGCCAAATTGTACTACTACTTTACAGCCTCTGTCGATACAGCTAGGCACTGACCATTCGAAAAACCTGAGTAATACATTGTGCATTCAGGATCCTCTTGTCACCTCTGCTTCTAAGAACAATAAGCAGATCTACAATAGGTACATGTGTTCCCAAACTTGGTCAGCAAACTTTATCGCCATTCATTACGACTCTTCTCTGAGGCCCCAATATTCAAAATGATGTCACATCGTATGGAACTTAGAACAAACTGTTTTATTCCACAGTGCCTAGCGTACGTGGGCAAATATTGCATAACAGCCAGTATGTAGTGGCCCGATAAAACTCCCAGACAATGGTGTCACCATCATCATTGTGTGCCCTGCCGCATGCGTTGGCGATCATGGTCCTCCATACGAGTCTATCTTGTCATTATAAGTGCATCTTCCACCCTCTTTGTCTTCAGCCACTCTGCAAGTCCGCCCTATATTTTTTCACTGGGTCTACCTGGTGCTGTCTTTCCTTCCAGCGTTCCTGTTGTGACTAAGTGCTCTAATTTCTATTGCCTTATAAAATGTCCTATACATGTCATTTGTCTTTTTTCTAATCTTCTCTATTAATGATTTTGCGCTATATAAATATTGTAATTATTAATTATTATTATTATTGTGTCTGCCTCCTTCAATACTTCTCGTTTGTTTTCTCTGCAGTCCATGGAACACTCAACATTCTTCTTAACAACGTCAATTCAGTTGCCTCAATCTTGTTTTGACCTTGTGTGTTAACTGCCCACGCCTCACAACTGTACAACAGTATCAGTTCTAAACATCAATCAAGAGCTCTTTTACTAATTTTGATTGATAGGTATTTGTTGGTAAGAAAGCTTTTATCTTCTTGAATGTGGCTTTAGTTTAGCCAATTCTGCTAACTATTTTTGTTGTGCATCTGCTGTCTGGTGAAATGACCGTTCCCAGATTTTAAGTTATGAACTTGTCTCAGTGTTGTACCATTTGCTGTTATTTTCATGAGGGGATCTCTTCTTTCTTACCGATTATCAAGATTTCAGTTTTTTTCCTATTTAGCTCCAGCTCATTATTTGTGCATTGCTTCTGTTATATTCACAAGATTTTGTAGATCTTTTTCATTTTCAGTAGTTAGCAAGGTCTCATCTGCATAATGAAAACTGTTAATCATTTCCCCTCCAATCTTTATCCCTGGGAATTTTTCTATGTTCCTCAAGATGTTTTGGCTTCAAAGTGAAAACAAATCTGGTGACAACACTCCTGTCTAACCCCACTTTTGATATTTTGGAAAGAGCTTATATCATAGTCTATTCTCATTGTTGCTGTTTGTTCCCGACACATATTTCTGATTATTCTTTGTTCCTTTCCATCAACATGGAGTCTTTCTTGTTGGTTGATCGATTCTTCATGTCTCATCTCATCAAAATCCATGGTATGGTCAACAAAGCATACATATATATCTGTGTTCAACTCGATTGATCTTTATGCGAGTTATATGGATGTATATGGCATTAATAGTTCTTTTCTCTTCCACAAATTTACATTGTTCTTCTAGTTTTGATTCTGTTTCTTGTCCTCATCTGATTATTTCATAGAATTTTTGTTATATGACTCATCATGCTGATTGTACGATGGAGTTTGCATTCTACAGTCCCCGCTTTCTTTGGAGGTGCAATGAAAATTTATTTTGATATATTTCTAGGGATTTTTGAGGTGTCATGAATTTCATTTAGGAGGACTGTCATTTTTCAATACCAAATTCTTCAAGGGCCTCAAGCATTTCTTTAGTAATATTATTTGGTCCGGAGCTTTTCCCGGTTTCATCTTGTTCAATGCTGCTCAAACGTCATCTTTCATTATGGGTGGACCTTCAATATTCTTTCTTATAATATGTTTTTTGTTTCTGTTATCGTCAAAAAGGTCTTTAATCTACTCTCCCCATATATCTAAAATTTGGTCTTAATTCATAATAATCGTACCATCTTTCGATTTTAAATAACCAGTCGATGTGCACGTCTTTTTCCTATGGGCAATGAATTCAATGTTTCCCGACATAAAGTGAGCATCTGTTTTGTGTCAGTCTTCTGTTCTTTGCACTTTATTTCCAGCCATGCTTCACTGTACCCATTTCCTTCTGTGTCACTACTGTGTACCGAAGCATTTGTGCATGTTACGACCATGAAACGAAACTACTTGGCCGTCCAGTCGAAAGATTCTAGGCTAGGCTATAATTAGGAACACCAATGACCACATTATCATCAGGAATGTTCCGATGTGAAATCACGTGTAGATTTGAATTAATCTGACATTTAATGTAATAGATTTTAATGCCGAATAAATTATCATGGTTAACATCTAATAGATAATTGTATATGGAGACGGGCAATTGTTATTTATTCTTTTCCTGTCAAATTTAACTTCCAACACATATCAATGAATATGTAAATGATAAGAGCAGTCAAGTCTTATCATTTGAAGACTGACAGTTGCACATGCACTGTTTTTGACATTGCCAATTCGTTTGTGATGACATCAGATCATATGTTCAACTACTATGCTTTTTATCATCTCCATCAAAATATTATCTGCCGTAACTGGCTAAAAACTGTACGTCTAAATGCTGTTCATTGAGTTGTTGTTACACTACTGCTTACACAGCTTCATCATCATCAGGTGCCTTTCCGCATGGCGTTGGCGATTATGGACTTCCATCTGTCTCTATCTCTTGTTGCCTCAAGCATCTCTTCCACCTTCCCTGTCTTCAGCCACTCTGCAAGTCGTCTGGTATCTTCTCCCTGGGTCTACCCGCTGCTCTCCTTCCCTCCAGCTTTCCCGTTGTGATCGGGTGTTCCAATTCCCTTTCCTGATAAAATACCTATAAATGTTTCCTGTCTTTTCCTAATCTTCCTTATGGGTGATCTACTTGTGTCTGTCTCCATCAAGATTGTCTCGTTTGTTTTCTTTGCTGTCCATGGAACTCTCAACATCCTTCTTAGAAACCACATCTCGGCTGCCTCAATCTTGTTCTGGCTTTGTTTGTTGACTGTCCACACCTCGCAACCGTACAACAGTATTGGTTCTATATAACATTCAAGAACTCTCTTCCTGATGTTAATTGATAGGCATTTGCTGGTAAGAATGTTTTCCATCTTCTTGAATGTTGTTTTGGCTTGGCCGCCTCTGCTGGCTATTTCTGATGTGCATCTGCCGTCTGGTGAAATGATCGTTCCCAGGTATTTAATCTTATAGCAACGAAACAGCATAACATTACTGTGTGCTATTTTGCCCTCATTTTATTGGAGGATTATCACGTGCTAGCGCTGCTGTTGATTATTTTCCCCATGTACATATTCATTCATAATTGTGAATGTAAATTCAGATACCACGTACAATTTAAAATTTCAATATTTATTGGTGTTTTTGGTTATGATGTAACATTCATTTTTGCATATTGACACTGTTAGTCCACAAAATGTGTACATTGTCAGTCCACTTATGAGTTGTGTTTTGTCATACAGGCATTGTCTTCATCTTCTTTTCTTCTTCTTCAGAAGATCTCTTGTCGTCTGAGGAAGATCGTGTATTTTTCTTCTACTATAAAGACTGTCTTCTGCTGTCTTCGCCTGAAGATTTTCTTTGTCTTCATCTGTGACAACTCGTGCACATTGAAATAAAGTCTGGGAACCACCGTCCTGGCTTTATGTGTGTTGGAGGGAAGAATCATCTATCTGCCTCTGATCTTGCACACCTATAATCTCCTCTTCACCATCTCTCAAAATCACACACACACACACACGCACGCACGGACGCACGCACGCACACACACACACACGCACGCACGCACGCACGCACGCACGCACGCACGCACACACACACACACACGCACGCACGCACGCACGCATAAACACACGCACGTACACATATACATACATATATATATACATATATATGTGTATGTGTGCGTGTGTGTGTGTGTGTGTGTGTGTGTGTGTGTGTGTGTGTGTGTGTGTGTGTGTGTGTGTGTGTGTGTGTGTGTGTGTGTGTGTGTGTATGTGTGTATACGTATGTATGATTTTTTTTTAATCTACAGAACAACAAAAGAAAATTCTGCTACACTGACCATGAGACCAATTTGACGAATCTATTATCCAGCGGAATGCTGGCTTTGGCATCAAAAATGGTGCTGTGAGTGTCTCCAACGAAATCAGAGGAGACCACATCCTCGTCTATGCAGGCCAAAATCCCTTGCATAGGGCCATTTACCGTTTTCCTCACAATCATTTTGATGTCTCCATAACGGGCCTGATGGACAGAGCAGACGCATTTTGCTTCAATTTACAATGATGATACCTTATAACATAAATAATGATGATTATTATCCATAGATCAAATGGTTTTTCACTCACCTTATAATAATGACAACAATAATATTATTAAGATACAAACGTAAACTGGTTCTGGTAGGAAGTTTGTTTGGGATTGATCACCACTCCGTCCACGTCTGCCATTTATTATCTGGAAGAGTTTGAGTCGCCGCGAAACCCTATATGTTGGCAAAGTTTTCAAGTGGGTCAGGTGAATGGGGAATGAAAGGAGGAATTAGACCTATGAAATAGTACAATGACACAACCAGAATGATTGGAGAAATTAAGATGGGTGGTCAATAGGTCTGTTTTTATATTGCAGACTGGGATTGAACTCAAGACATCAGATGTTGAGTCCAAAATTCTATCAATAGAGCCACCCAACCTGCTGACACTGGTCCCTGACTCAACAACACACACACAAAAAATACACGCACACACTCCCCCACCATTCCACTTCTTTCCTGTTACTCCTACACTGAGTTTAGAATTCATGTGCAGGTACATACAGGCCTCCCAATGCCAAATGAAAACAATCTCCGAAAATGTAGGGGGGTCAGGGGTTTCCCCTGGAAAATATTTTTGAATATAGATGCAAAATAGTGCCACAGTGACTGAACAGACGACACATGAAAACAGAGTGGGTTTTACAGTCCCCAATAAGCTTTCTCTGCCACAGTCGCTAAACAGAAGACACTGGAGAACAGAATGGGTTTTACAGTTCCCAATAAGCTTTCAAGTTCTCCATGAGCTCTTAGTAAGACTGATGTGTTTGTTATGTGTCTGCCTCTCCCTCCTTCCCCTTCCACATCCTTTGATAAACATGTACGTTGACATGGCAAAAGCACTTGTCTGTTGATGGCGAGAAGTTCCAAGTTAATGTGTCGCTGGTCACACAGTAAACCATTATATGTGAGGGTGAGGGAGGTCCCACAAAGGAGCTCAACAGTAATAAAGGGTGATTACAGCAGACTGAGTGATTATGTTCATAGATCATTTATGTATAGCGTTTTTCTCTAAATTCACTTAGATATGCAGGTTACTGGTGCGTAGCATATGTCAGGTGAGGGTTTCCCTGCTCCTGGCAAAATGTAACCCAGTACAACCTGCCGCATTGGGTAGATGGGGCTCATAGCTTTGGATGGCAGCTCATCTAGGAGAAGGAAAACTCCAACTTCAAACCTCTGCTGCCTTGCGGCATATCTGGTCATGAGCAAGACTTCGGGAGTAAACCCTGAAGAAAATCCGGAGCTGGAGTCCCTAAGGCGATCGATCTGCTGCTGTTTTCAGCAACGTTCCAGCAACGTCCGCAACACTGTTGGTGCCAAACTGTACAGGCCTCCACCGTTCCTTTGGTCCCATCAATAGTGAGGAGAGGGAGGACCTTCCGCATGGGCATCAACTTGTCCTCCATGTCACTCCACCCTGACTTGCGCCCTGAAGAGATCACTCCAGTTTTGCTTCATGGTGTCGAAACAACACAGAAAGCAGCAGTCTACTGGCTATAAGCCACAAATCAGCTGGCACAAACTGTCAAGGAGACACACTCGATAAAACATTGGCACCAGTTGGACATGGTCATTGTCAGACAAACCAGCCCCAAGTTTGTGATTTTCACCCACACATACCACAGTGCACACTGTGACACTCACCACTCACTAGCGTGTT
>JAPXFY010000032.1:25189355-25201855 GCA_030674185.1 Monoplex corrugatus
CAGGTACATCACACAACCACAGGTACATCACACAACCACAGGTACATCACACAACCACAGGTACATCCACAACCACAGGCACATCACACAACCACAGGTGCATCACACAACCACAGGTACATCACAAAACCACAGGTACATAAAAACCACAGGTACATCACACAACCACAGGTATTTCACACAGCCACAGGTACATCACACATCCACAGGTACATCACAAAACCACAGGTACGTCACACATCCACAGGTACATCACAAAACCACAGGTACATCACACATCCACAGGTACATCACAAAACCACAGGTACATCACAAAACCACAGGTACGTCACACAACCACAAGTACGTCAAACTGCACATACAGACCGTGACAGTTGCTTTCCCTGTTGATGCTTGTAAGTATGCCAGCACACCATAGCTTTCAATTTTAAAAAAAAGAAGTTATCCTATCAGTGCTTAATAGCGCAGATTAAAAGATACAGGTACCTGGAAATGACCTAGTTATGGCTGTGTCAGGAATGTGGTCCCGGGGTACACTTGTGTAGAGATTGGTTGGTCTGCAAAGCCATGGACAGATCAAGGAGAAATCAAAAGCTCAAACCAAGACCTCGACTCTTGCAAGGCCAACATTATGAAAGCGTCGCAAATCGTTTCTTTTTGAAAAAGAACTCTGTGAATCAAGACTGTACAAGTTGGAAGTTGTACCCCTACCATCCAAACGAAGTGAACCTGCTCACCTTAGTTGGAACCCCATCTACCGTTTTCTGTGTGACAATGCCGGTGCGGATTGTAGTCACCATCCCCTCTACAATGCCGAAATTGTCGTTGATGACTTTGGCAAGTGGAGCCAGACAGTGGGTGGTAGAGGACGCGCTGCTGACCACATGCATGTCTGATGTGTATGAGTCCTCATTCACCCCCATCACAAACATAGGGGCATCTGCGGAAGGGGCTGTGATCACTACTTTCTTGGCACCTCCCTTGAAGTGAGCCTGCAACACAGAAGGGGCTACTAACTCAGAAAGTCAAACCAAGACAGCAGAAGCTAAATGCTCTGACACTATGGTGCAGATTGTCCCCAAATCCTGAGATCATAAAGGAATAACTTGGCAGACAGCTAGTACAACACAAAATCCAAATGCGGAGGTAAAAAAAAATCCTGGCTTTGTGCAGGATCCCTGATCTGTGTTGCAGACAGGCCTTACGATGAAGATACAGCTTCAGCGGAGGAGCTTGCGACAGGAACAGGCGTTCCAGGAACCAAGGCTGGGCCAGTCATTGAGGGAGTACCGTTATGAGAGTGGCCTGGATTTTGTTGACCTTTCTCAGCATCTGGGACGACAAAAGGCAGCACTGCAGACACTACGAGACAGGACCAAGACACCAAAAGGGCATCAACATCTTTGGACACCAAGACACTGAAAGGGCATCAACATCTTTGGACACCAAGACAACTGAAAGGGACATCAACATCTTTGGACACCAAGACACTGAAAGGACATCAACATCTTTGGACACCAAGACACTGAAAGGACATCAACATCTTTGGACACCAAGACACTGAAAGGACATCAACATCTTTGGACACCAAGACACTGAAAGGACATCAACATCTTTGTGCACCAAGACACAAAAGGCATCAACATCTTTGGACACCAAGACACCAAAAGGGCATCAACATCTTTGGACACCAAGACACGAAAGGACATCAACATCTTTGGACACCAAGACACTAAAAGGGCATCAACATCTTTGGACACCAAGACACTGAAAGGGCATCAACATCTTTGGACACCAAGACACTTGAAGAGGGCATCAACATCTTTGGACACCAAGACACTGAAAGGACATCAACATCTTTGGACACCAAGACACTGAAAGGACATCAACATCTTTGGACACCAAGACACCAAAAGGGCATCAACATCTTTGGACACCAAGACACTGAAAGGGCATCAACATCTTTGGATACCAAGACACTGAAAGGGCATCAACATCTTTGGACACCAAGACACTGAAAGGACATCAACATCTTTGGGCACCAAGACACTGAAAGGACATCAACATCTTTGGACACCAAGACACTGAAAGGACATCAACATCTTTGGACACCAAGACACCAAAAGGGCATCAACATCTTTGGACACCAAGACACCAAAAGGGCATCAACATCTTTGGACACCAAGACACTGAAAGGGCATCAAAAGCTTTGTGCACCATGACACTGAAAGGGCATCAAAAGCTTTGTGCACCAAGACACCTAAAGGACATCAAAAGCTTTGTGCACCAAGACACTGAAAGGGCATCAAAAGCTTTGTGCACCAAGACACTGAAAGGGCATCAAAAGCTTTGTGCACCAAGACACTGAAAGGGCATCAAAAGCTTTGTGCACCAAGACACTGAAAGGGCATCAAAAGCTTTGTGCACCAAGACACTGAAAGGGCATCAAAAGCTTTGTGCACCAAGACACTGAAAGGGCATCAAAAGCTTTGTGCACCAAGACACTGAAAGGGCATCAAAAGCTTTGTGCACCAAGACACTGAAAGGACACCAAAAGCTTTGTGCACCAAGACAATGAAAGGGCATCAAAAGCTTTGTCCACCAAGACAATGAAAGAGCATCAACATCTTTGGACACCAAGACACTGAAAGGGCATCAACATCTTTGGACACCAAGACACTGAAAGGACATCAACATCTTTGTGCACCAAGACACTGAAAGGACATCAACAGCTTTGTGCACCAAGACTGTTCAAGGTGGAAGCTGTAGCCCTACAAGCCTGGAGGCCATTTTGAAGCAAAAGGAGACCACCCAAACCTACCCGTGGGACTCATCGGTTCAGGTAATTTACAACATGCAGAATCCAAATGTACCATCCAAATCAGTCTCTAATGAAAATTGTCAGAGGAAATGGGCTTCAAAGTCAACGACCTTATTCATTAATAATTATTTTCAACGGGCAGTTTCAGTAGGTTCGGATTGTCGAAAAACACTCTGATGATCAAAACTTACATCTTTGCATTCTATTCTATGATATTCCATCAAAGCAGCAAACTCTAAATGTTTCAGATTGTGGACCTATTAGACAGTCGTGGACCTAGTGGCCATTTTTGGAGGAAACAGCAACATCCCAAACCTACCAGTGTGCAACATCTGCTCAGGTAAATTAGAGCATGCTCAGTCCAAATTTACCGTCCAAATTAGTCTCTGATCGAAACTGACCAAGAAAATGGTCTCCAAACTTAGCATCATAAATTAATTGATAATGACTTTTATCAGGCAGTTACGGTATGTTCAGATGGTGAAAAAGCTCTGGGATGACCAGAAATTATATCTTGCATTTCATTACAAGAGTTTCCATCACAAAAAGAAGATTTTAAAGGTTTCAGATTTTGGAGCTATTTGACAACCGTGGACCTCATGGCCAATTTGGAGCAAATACCACCAACTGAGCCTACCTGACTGACACATCCAATCAGGTAACTTAGAGCACGCTGAGACCAAAGTTATTATCAGAAATAGTCTCTGATAAAAGTTGACCAAGCAAATGGTCTCCAAACTTAGCGTCATAATTAATTAGTAATGACTTATTGGACGGTTGGGTAGTTTAGGTAAGTTGGGATGGTCAAACACCATACAGAAGACCAGAAATCATATCTTTGTGTTATCTTTTATGACATTCCAACAAAAAGTGCAATCTCTAAATGTTTCTGTTTTTGACCTGTTTGACAGCTGCAGGCCTGGCAATCTACACGTTTGATACATTATCGAACATACCAAGTCCAAATTTACCACCCAAGTTAGTCTGTGATGAAAATTGCCAGAGAAAATGACCTGAAGTTACCTGTTACCTGTTACCTGTTGCTTGTTACCTGTTACCTGTTGTCTGTTGCCTGTTGGCAGAATCATTCTTGATGGTAGCCACTTATGCATGCCCCGTCAGCTGTCTACATGTACATCCCCTTTTGTTCACAGTCCTTCTGTAGATTTCACCTTTCGTTCTCTACATAGGAAGTCGGCGGTCTTCCTTGTCGTCTCTCGCCCTCCATTTTGCCCTGGGCCACAATCTTCATTATATGGCAGCTCTGATGTCTCATAGCATGTCCAAAGTATTTCATTTTCTCTTTCCTAGCCAGGCATAGAAGTTCAGGTTGTTTGTTCAGCTCTTCCAGAATGCTTTGGTTTGTTCGTCTTTCAGTCCAGCTTGTTCTTAGGAGTCTTCTGTAGAACCACATGTCTGCACTTTTGATTCTGTCTTCATCTGCAGCTTTAAGAGTCCATCCTTCACTTCCATATAACACAATTGACCAAATTAGTGTTCGCAGTACTTTAAGTTGAGCTCGTTTCCTAAATATGTTTTTTCAAATGTTGGTAAAATGGGCCATTTTTGTTTGGCTTGGGCAATTCTTGCTTTGATGTCTTTGCTACATGTGGCATCAGTTGACTTGTATGACCCAAGGTGTTTGAAATGTTGCACAACTTCGAGGGGTTCTCCATCGACTCCTCCAAAGTTAGCGACGTCATCAGTTAATAATCAATGTTAACAGGCAGTGTCTGTAGTTTTGGGTTGTCAAAAACCACTCAGATGACCAGAAATTATATCTTTGTATTCTAGTCTATGATTTCCCATCAGAAAATAAGAAGACTCTAAACAGATCACATTTTGGACTTGGGTCTGGAACTGGAGAGACAAGACCAGAAGCCAGTGATTGAATGTTGTTGTAAACAGATAGACAGGAGGGTGAAACCAAATTCCCCAGACCAGGACCAGCATAGCACTGTCGAGATTCCATTCCTTGTGGAGAATCATATCTGATATGCTGAGAGAATTTGCCATGATATACAGCTAGCCTGGCATGTGTTTGACTATCGGGGAGATGCTGTGATCCCTGAAAATCTGTTTGGCCATCTGGGAGATGGTGTGATCCCTATAATATTTGGCCATCAGGGAGATAATGTGATCACTGTATTGTTTGGCCATCAGGGAGATGTGATCCCTGTAATGTTTGGCCATCAGGGAGATGTGATCATTGTATTGTTTGGCCATCAGGGAGATGTCATCACTGTATTGTTTGGCCATCAGGGAGATGTCATCACTGTATTGTTTGGCCATCAGGGAGATGTGATCACTGTATTGTTTGGCCATCAGGGAGATGTGATCACTGTATTGTTTGGCCATCAGGGAGATGTGATCACTGTATTGTTTGGCCATCAGGGAGATGTGATCACTGTATTGTTTGGCCATCAGGAAGATGTGATCACTGTATTGTTTGGCCATCAGGGAGATGTGATCACTGTATTGTTTGGCCATCAGGGAGATGTGATCACTGTATTGTTTGGCCATCAGGGACATGTGATCACTGTATTGTTTGGCCATCAGGGAGATGTCATCACTGTATTGTTTGGCCATCAGGGACATGTGATCACTGTATTGTTTGGCCATCAGGGAGATGTGATCACTGTATTGTTTGGCCATCAGGGAGATGTGATCACTGTATTGTTTGGCCATCAGGGAGATGTGATCACTGTATTGTTTGGCCATCAGGGATATGTGATCACTGTATTGTTTGGCCATCAGGGAGATGTGATCATTGTATTGTTTGGCCATCAGGGAGATGTGATCACTGTATTGTTTGGCCATCAGGGAGATGTGATCACTGTATTGTTTGGCCATCAGGAAGATGTGATCACTGTATTGTTTGGCCATCAGGGATATCATCACTGTATTGTTTGGCCATCAGGGAGATGTCATCACTGTATTGTTTGGCCATCAGGGATATCATCACTGTATTGTTTGGCCATCAGGGAGATTGAATTGAAAATTGAATTGAATTGAAAAACTTTATTGTCCATATATGTTAACAAACATGGAAATTTTTCTTTGGCAGCACAGCAACGAGTAAAATCCACATGCATATAACACAATTAAAAGTCAGGCCAACTATCCAACGCGTGCACGCATGTACCACACACACACACACACACACACACTCACACACACACACACACACACACACACACACACACACACACACACACACACACACACACACACAGCTTCCGTTAGACCGACATATGCCGGTTTTTACCGGTGAACAGTAGGTTTGAACCGGCAAAAATGCACTGCTTCAGTATCCAGTACCGATAGACTCAAGAATTCGGCCCTAACCATTTGCTTACCCTATTTATCGCTATAGTATCGAGGCAGCATCGCTGATGCCTACAGTTAGACGGCGGTCTAGCCGCCTGTAGAAACCAGATTAATTTTCTCCCTTCCTTTCACACGCTGCTGGCCCACACGTTGTTATGTTATCGCCAGGCAGGCTAAAAGCTGACGTGATGCAATTTTCAACTGGCCAAGCTGCCACTTGACAGTCCACATCTGGTTATCGTTATATCCCTCCCCTCCCCTCTGCTGCTCCTGCTCTCGATCTAACTAAAATCTTGCTCGGGAACAGCCGTGTTACGAGAATGGGTTATTCATGGTAGGCTACCGGCAATTTTAGCCCTAGAACCGATACAAATTTTGGCTGCCGGTAACCGGTACTGGTAGATTCTGGATGCTAGCGGAAACTCTGACACACACACACACACACACACATTCACACACACACACACACGCACACGCACACCCACACACTCCTACGTTAACATAAAATGCCTAAAATATAAATCGTACATCAGCAGCCAACCCATTCTCGCATTCACACGAGGGAGCAGTTGAATGACCCTAGGGCCGCATCATAGGCCTACAACACGTCTGCATTAAGGATGGTGATAGCAGACGGGACAAAAGAAAAGCGGTAAAGATTTCTTTTCCAAGCTGGTACACGGAGTCTACGCCCCGAACGCAGAAACTGAAAGCAGTTCCGCAGTGGGTGCTTGTCATCAATCAAGATACTTTGGGCCTTCTTCTTGACTGTCTGATGGTGGATATCTGGCAAGGATTTCTGTTTTTTACCTATCACTTTACTAGCTGAATTTACAATGCCATTTAATCTGGTCTTCTCTTTCACACGCAGATTCCCATACCAGGTCACGATATTAAAGGCTAAAATGCTTTCCACTAAAGATCTGTAAACAAGTTGTAAAACAGCAGAATCAACATCAAAACTCTTCAGTTTTCGAATGAGGTACATCCTCTGGTTAGCCTTTTTACAAATAAAATCAACGTGTTCACTGAATTTCAAATCCCTGTCTAAAACTGTGCCCAAATATTTAAACGAGTCAACTTTTTCAACGTTTTCAGAATCAATTTGGACGGGGTGTAGCAGGGCGGGATCGCTCGCACGGTCTGTCCCAAAACAAATTTCTTTAGTCTTTTTGATATTCAGTTTTAGAAAACTTTCATCGAACCAGAGGGCAAGATTACTGATAAAATCAAAATACTGAGAAAGAGAATGTTCATCTTTCATTCTAGCAATAAGGGCCATATCATCTGCAAACTTCACAAGTGCAAGAATGTTAGTGTTGCACGTCATTTCGTTGGTATAAATTGAAAATAAAACCGGGGAGAGAACGCAGCCCTGCGGCGCACCTGTATTTAAAACGAGTTCCTTAGACATAATGCCATCAATGCTGACTCTCTGTGGCCGATCGCATAGAAAAGAACGGATCCAGAGCACAAGGCCTGGGCTGACCTCGATGTCAAGAAGACGCTTGATCAGCAAGTGGGGTTGAAGCGTATTAAACGCGGAACTAAAATCCATCATCAAGACCCGTACAAAGGTACCAGCTTTGTCAAGATGAGAGAACGCTAGATCAAGTAAGGTCAAGGTCGCATCTTCGACACCCCGCTTTGCCTTATAGGCAAACTGCAGGAGGTCCATGCGATCGGCCACAGAGGCTGTCAGCTGGTCACACACTATCCTTTCCATGCATTTACAGATCACAGATGTCAAGGCCACCGGCCTGTAATCATTCATGTCTTTTGCATTTGGCTTTTTGGCAACAGGAATGATGGTAGATGTACGCCAGATTCTAGGAACAAAATGAAAGTTCATAAACAACTGAAACAAACGACTAAAAACAACACAAAGCTGACTAGAACATTCTTTTAAGACTTTTCCCCCCACCCCATCTGGTCCACTAGCTTTCCTTGGATTCAAACGAGAGAAAACTTTCTTTACCATGGCTTCTGAAACAGTGACACTATTGGGGGTAGTAAATAGAGGCTGACACACACGTTCAATTTCACGAGAAAAGTCCTTGTTGTCAAAGCGTGCATAGAACGCATTTAGGTCATTGGAGAAAGAAACCGGGTCATCACACTTCACGCCTTGCTTTTTTACCTTCTTCCCCATCATCGTATTCAACCCATCCCATGCCGCCCTCCCATTCCCCTGTGTCAACTTTTCCTCCACTTTGTCCTTGTATTCCCTTTTAGCAACTTTCCTTTTCCTTCTAAACTCCCTGTTTAACTCTTTTTGTCTTTCTTTATCCCCCTGTAAATAAGCCTTCTTTTTCTCTAATAAAATCTGCTTCATTTCCTTATTAACCCAAGGCTTAGTGTTTGAATACACCTTTACTTCTTTTTTTGTGACAACATTCTCTTCACAAAAACGAACATACGATGTGACAGAGTCAGAAACAATGTCAAGATCATCCTCATCTTCGAAAAACACATTCCAGTCTGTGGTTTCAAAGCAACCCCTCAAAGTCTCTGCTGTCTCATAATCCCATTGACTAACAGAACGTGTCTTTAACCCCTCCCTCTTTATTAACTGTTTATATTTGGGAAGCAGGTGAATGACATTGTGGTCCGATTTACCAAGGGGTGGCGAGTAGCGGTCTGTGTAGGCATCGTGAATGTTTACGAAACACTTGTCAAGGATGTTACCCATGCGTGTCGGATTTGTTACACACTGCTGGAGTTGAGGTAAGTGTTTGGACACATCGCACGTGTTAAAGTCACCTAACAACAACACGGGCTGGTCGGCTGACCTGCTGAGCGCACGATTATAGCACTCGGCGATGCTCTCTGCCGCTGCGTCGTCGTTCGGGCCTGGCACGTACGCTAAAATAACTGAAACATGTGTGAATTCACGGTGACCACATCTCTGTATTGTTTGGCCATCAGGGAGATGTCATCACTGTATTGTTTGGCCATCTGGGGGATGGTGTGATCCCTATAATATTTGGCCATCAGGGAGATAATGTGATCCCTGTAATGTTTGGCCATCAGGGAGATGTGATCACTGTAATGGTTGGCCTTCAGCGAGATGTGATCACTAATGTTTGGCCATCAGGGAGATGTGGTCACTGTATTGTTTGGCCATCGGGGAGAATTTTTTATCTCTTGAAATGTTCGGCCATCAGCGAGATGTAATCCTGGAATGTGTTTGGCCATCAGAGAGATGATGTGATCCCTGTAATGTGTTTGGCCACCAGGGAGACTATGTGATCCCTGTAATGTGTTTGGCCATCAGGGAGATGATGTGATCCCTGTAATGTGTTTGGCCATCAGGGAGATGATGTGATCCCTGTAATGTGTTTGGCCATCAGGGAGACGATGTGAGCCCTGTAATGTGTTTGGCCATCAGGGAGACGATGTGATCCCTGTAATGTGTTTGGCCATCAGGGAGATGCTGTGAGCCCTGTAATGTGTTTGGCCATCAGGGAGATGCTGTGAGCCCAGTAATGTGTTTGGCCATCAGGGAGATGATGTGAGCCCTGTAATGTGTTTGGCCATCAGGGAGATGCTGTGAGCCCAGTAATGTGTTTGGCCATCAGGGAGATGATGTGAGCCCTGTAATGTGTTTGGCCATCAGGGAGATGCTGTGAGCCCTGTAATGTGTTTGGCCATCAGGGAGATGATGTGATCCCTGTAATGTGTTTGGCCATCAGGGAGATGATGTGAGCCCTGTAATGTGTTTGGCCACAGGGAGATGCTGTGATCCCTGTAATGTGTTTGGCCATCAGGGAGATGCTGTGAGCCCTGTAATGTGTTTGGCCATCAGGGAGATGATGTGATCCTGTAATGTGTTTGGCCATCAGGGAGATGATGTGATCCCTGTAATGTGTTTGGCCATCAGGGAGATGATGTGATCCCTGTAATGTGTTTGGCCATCAGGGAGATGATGTGATCCCTGTAATGTGTTTGGCCATCAGGGAGATGCTGTGAGCCCTGTAATGTGTTTGGCCATCAGGGAGATGCTGTGAGCCCTGTATTGTGTTTGGCCATCAGGGAGATGATGTGATCCCTGTAATGTGTTTGGCCATCAGGGAGATGATGTGATCCCTGTAATGTGTTTGGCCATCAGGGAGATGCTGTGAGCCCTGTAATGTGTTTGGCCATCAGGGAGATGCTGTGAGCCCAGTATTGTTTGACCGTCAGTGAGATGCTGTGTGGCTCAGGGCGACCTAGCCTTTCCTATGAGTTGTACTGGGGCGACGATCTGCTGATGTGATGAAGGACCTTCCTGATGTGTGGAAGATGGGACAGGACAGGAGACCAGGCGATTGGGGGCTGGCCATCAAGGCCAACATATAGCGGAGACCCCTCATGGCTATCCTGAAGGACGAGACAATGATGTCTCATTCTATGTCGTCCTGCAGATTGGAAGGCCTTCCAAAGAATTTGATTTCTTGGTGATCTTAAAGACAGCACTCAAGAGAAACACCATTTGTAGACCCCTACGGGAGATGTCCTCTCATTCAACAAGAGTCTTTGAAGAATTCTGTGTTCTTGAGAAGAGATCCTAAACTGATCCAGTAGGAAAAGTTCGGTTTGGAAACGGCTGAGGGCAACCTTGGGAAGTACCTCGAGCACAAAGGAGCGTTTACCCAGGAAGGGGAACTTCTTGGGCATCAACAAGTCATGTTGGGCTGGACCCCTGAACACCTCCACAGCTTGAAGCAAAGTCCTGGTCACATGTCAGACTCCTTGAGATCTGGAAGCAGGATGGGGCTGGGCTGTCAATGTCATCGGTACTGTCAGTAAACTCTGATCAGTGGCGAGTGCTGGCTGCTGAAGGACAGGCCAAGTGGAGTAGAGAGAAAAATAGAGAGGGCCTGTGTACATGGGATCTCCTGTTACTGAGAGGCTCATCATCGTCCTCCATCTCCTTGCCTGACACATACGTTTCCAGGACACTGGAGGTTGAGAAGGGGTGGGAGGGGTGAGTAAAGTGAAGACAATCCCCCTCACCAGTTCCCAAAGGCTGACAGTAATCCTAGGTGCCTGGAACCATGAAGGTGGAAAGGTCAACCAGCACCAAGAAATCACCCACCTCAGACAACGGTACAGCGTTTCTCAAGGGCGGTGCTGATGGAAACTCCAATATACCACCATGAGGCAGGCAAAGGGCCAGAAGTGGAGTGGGTTGAGGGGCACGGGTCCTGGTTTCTTACGTGTGGTGGCAAAGGACCAAGCAGTTGCTGCGCCACAAATTGAGAGAGGGGCTGAATGTCCCACACAGGAGCAGCCAATACTACCCCCATCAGAAGGTTCACAGTTGGCAAGGTGGGATGTCCACCCTGGGGTCAAGCAATCTTTGGAGGATTGTAAGTCACGTCCAATCCCAGTGCCAAAAGGGAGGCTGGATAAAGCACACCCAGCAATGAAGACAAGGTAAGAGGATGCAAGGGAAGCAATTGCGTTGGGAGACCGCGCTACTCTCGTCACAGTAGTTTCCCTTGAACTGCTTGGTCAGCTTGTGGGATCCAAGGCGGGATTGGTGAAGCTGTGTCATTTGGGATGCTGAGCTTACTGCAGAAGAAAGCATAACGGGCCCTTGACCCTCGGCAAAGGATTAGCCAACCGGGGAAGAGAGAAAACCCTGACTGGCCAGTGCTTGTACAAGTCATGTCAATTTTCAGACACCCGCTGGGCTCTGCCCAAACAGTTTCCATCACACGAGACTCGGATGGCATGTTTTGGTGGGAAGCAGACAAGGGAATAGGCAGAGCCTGGACAGGTTGAAAGGAAAATGATAAAGAAATAACTAAAGAAAGGAAGGGGCAGATAACTGGCTCTGGGCCAAAAACATCGACAATGAAGAGGACTACGAGCTGGAGATGAACTTACATTTTGTAAGCGAGCGATCATTAGACTTGCAAGGTTAGCCCTGAGCATAGTGTTTGACTGTCGTCTTTTATCTTAAACGGGTTGTCGTTTTCGACGTGGTGTTAGCCCTGATTTGGCTCTAGTAGTCGGCTGGGCTGTAAGCAATATGAACTTGAACTTGAGTGAACGATCTGAAATTAACTCTGCACAGACTCCAACAGCGTGAAGTGGGAAGTGTTTGGGTTTTTTTCTGAATGGGATTTTAAAGAAAATTTGAAGAATTAGGAAAGACAGTTGGATGGACAGTGAAGGTTGTGAATTTGTTTGTGTGTGTGTGTTATCAACTTTGTCATGGTCATTCTTTGTTTGTGTGTTGTTGTTGTCGTTGTTTGGTTTTGTTTGTTTTTATTTCTGCTTTGATTTGTTTCGTCTTTGTTTCGTTTTGTTTTGTTTAGTTGCTGGATTCTTTTTATGGCTATCTGGTGTCGTAATG
>JAPXFY010000032.1:25206855-25224355 GCA_030674185.1 Monoplex corrugatus
AAGAGTTGTCATGTGATGTATATGCTGGGTGGTAACAGTTGTCATGTAATGTATATGCTGGATGGTAATTGTTGTCATGTAATGTATATGCTGGATGGTAACAGTTGTCATGTAATTATATGCTGGATGGTAAGAGTTGTCATGTAATGTATATGCTGGAGGTAAGCGTTGTCATGTAATGTATATGCTGATGGTAAGTTTGTCATGTGATGTATATGCTGGTGGTAAAGTTGTCATTAATGTATATGCTGGACTGTAATCGTTGTCATGTAGATGAACGTCAGATGTCCATGTGGAAAAAACCTGAATTCCTTCCAACAAGACAACTCCGCCTGATGAGTGAAGAAATGTTTCTGATCTCTCAATCAACGTTACTGCAGGCCTCCCACTGCCCAAACCATCCTGGCATGTATACACATGCACATTACAGATCTTGTTACGTCCTGTCAGTGGCTTGGTTATGGAAATACAAAAACAGGCAACCCACATGCCTTCCAAAGACGCACACTGTCTGATAACACAGTGGAACGTAGTCAGCTCATATAACAGCTCCACTAAAACAGCAATGCACGATGAGAGCAAAAGAGCTTGGAGAATAACACCAAACAGGAGTGATTTATAATACTACGATAATCAAAATATTGCAACTCCACCAGCTGCTCAACAAGTATACAACATAAAGATGTCTAAATTTAGTCATGGGCAGGCCAAGGGAATCCTGGAAAGATGGAATGGAAGAGAGACCTTGACGTTAATGGCATTTATCCTTTACGCTGTATAATTAGCTCATCATCATCACCAACTGCCTTACCACATGGCTCGGCGATCATGGCCATCCATATGCATCTATCCCTTGTTGCCGCAAGCACATCTTCAACCCTCTCTGTCCTAAGCCACTCTGCAAATCCGTCCGATATTTTTCCCCTGGGTCTACCTGGTACTCTCTTTCTCTCCAGCTTTCCTGTTGTGACCAAGTGCTCCAATTCCCCTTTTCTCCTAGTCTTCCCTATGAATAATCTTATTGTGTCTGCCTCCATCAAGACTGTCTCGTTTTTTTTCTTTGCTGTCCATAGAACTCTCAACATTCTTCTTAGAAACCACATCTCGGCTGCTTCAATCTTGTTCTGACTTCGCTTGTTGACTGTTTACGCATCACAAGCGTATAACATTATCGGTTCTACATAACATTCAAGAACTCTCTTCCTGATGTTAATTGATAGGCATTTGTTGGTAAGAATGCTTTTCATCTCCTTGAATGCTGTTTTGGCTTGACCGATTCTGCTGGCTATTTCTGATGTGCATCTGCCATCTGGTGAAATGATCGTTCCCAGATATTTAAACTTATCAACCTGTCTCAAGGTGGTGCCGTCTGCTGTCATTTTGCATGACGGGATTACACATTTGTTTTTACTGATTACCATGACTTCAGTCTTCTTGCTTTTTAGCTCCAATGACTTACCTTTGCTTTCTATTTCTAGTATATTCACAAGGTTTTGTAGGTCCCTTTCATTTTCCGCAATTGGTACAGTGTCATCTCCGTATCGAATGTTGTTTATCATTTTTCCTTTAACCTTTAATCCAGGGTACTCTTCTAGGTTTCTCGTGAAGTTTTGACTGTAAAGTGAAAACAGATCTGGTGACAAAACACACCCTTGTCTGAGTCCCTTTTGATATTTTGGAAAGAGCTTATATCGTTTTCTATTCTCATTGCAGCTGTTTGTTCCCAATACATATTTCTGATTATTCGTACATCTTTTCCATCAATAACCGGTCTTTCTATTTGGTTGATCAATTCTTCATATCTTACCCGATCGAAAGCCTTGGTATAATCAACAAAGCATAAATATAAATCCTTGTTCATCTCGATTGACCTCTCTATGATAGTTCTTAGGATGTATATTAATAGTTCCTTTCCCTTTGACAAACCCACACTGTTCTTCTGCTATTTCTCTTTTGATTCTATTCCTTGTTCTCTTCATGATTATTCTTGATAGGATTTTTGTTACATGACTCATCAAACTGATTGTACGATGGAGTTTGCATTGTATAGCCCGTGTCTTCTCTGGAAGTGCAATGAAAATTAATTTTGACATATCTTTGGGGATTTTTCCAGTGTATTAAATCCCATTTAGGAGGTCTGTTATTTTTTCAATACTAAGTTCCTCCAGAGCTTCAATCATCTTCGTAGTAATATTGTCTGGTCTGGGGGCTTTTCCTGGTTTCATCTTTTTCAGTGCTGCTCTAACTTCATCTTTCATTATGGGTGGTCCTTTAATGTTCTTTCTTGTAATGAGTTCTTCGTTTCTGTTATCTTCAAAAAAGTCTTTAATATCCTCTCCTCATCTGTCTAATATTTTGTCTTTTTCCACGATAAGCGTACCATCTTTCGATTTTAAGCAACCAGTTGATGTGCATGTGTTTTTCCTGTGGATAGTTTCTTCAATTCTTCTGTACATACACCGAGGATCCGTTTTGAGTCGGTCTTCTATTTCTTTGCATTTTGTTTTCAGCCAAGCTTCCTTAGCTTCATTGCACCTATTCCTGATTTCTTTGTTTATCTTCCTGTATATGTCCTCATTTCTCTTTGCCTTCCTCCGTTCCTCCATCAAGCCTAGAATTTCTTTTGTCATCCAGTTCTTGTTTGCTTTTCTATCTACTCTAGGAATTTCTTCACAATATTCAGTTATCGATTGTCTCAACTTGGTCCATTGTTCCTCACTGTCACCAACGTCTTCCAGAGCACTGAATTTGTTTTGAACATGTACGTTAATTTTTTTACGTATCACTTCACCTGTCTTAAGAGTCCAAGATTTAGTTTGATGTTGCTATTGGTCTGTTTCCTTTTCCTTAAGTTCAGCCTAAATCTTCCCATTACAGGATTGTGGTCACTTTTGCAGTCTGCACCTGGTCGTGGTTTTGCTGTCTGCAAAGAATTTCTACATCTTTTATTGATCAGGATGCAGTTAATCTGATTTTTGGTATTATCTCCTGGACTAATCCTTATCCATTTTATTCTATTAGGCTGCTCAGACCAGGTGTTTCATAGTATGAACTCATTCATCTGTTTCCCTCCCCTTTCATTTTGTGTACCAAGCAAGGCCATGAGGTCCAATTATATCCTCCACCCTCTCCCGTCCCACTTTAGCATTAAAACCTCCCATGCATTATTGTAACTTCTTGTGATTTACATTTGGCCTTGGTCATCTCTAATACTTCGTACAAGTTGTCAATTTCGTCCTGAGTACTTGCGAATGTTGGTGTAGATGCCTGAATGATGTTGGTATCACTGGCTGCTTACTATCAACTCTTTCTCTCTGTAACACCGAAACTGGTACAGACAGAGAAACGAAGATTAAATGGTGACCAGGATCGCGTTTTTTTTATTTTATCAATATATTTGCATAAAAGCACACGTGTTACTATGTTTTATTCCTAACAATTACAGTGGGTGGATTTATCGTAAACGTTTGTCAATATACAATCTTCTTATATCCTGTGGGTTCTCTCATCTGTTGGCAGCTACAAACTATTTAGTTGCTGTGGGTTTCCTGACATGTTACCAGCTGTAATTTCTTTACCAGATGCTGTGGATTATTTTTGATATGTTCCCAGCTACAAGCTCTTTAGTTACTGTTTGCTGTTTAACATGTTTCCAGCTACAAACTCTTGAATTGCTGTGTGTTTTTAACATGTAATCAGCTACAAACACTTCCATGCTGTGTGTTCTTTGACGTATTGCCAGCTACAAACACTTTAGCTGCTGTGGATTATTTGACATGTTGCCAGTTACAAACTCCTTAGTTGCTGTGTGTTCTTAAGCATGTTGCCAGTTACAAACGCTTCAGTTGCTGTATTCTTACATATATATAATAATAATAATAATAATAATATATTTTATTTATATAGCGCAAAATCTTGACAAAATCAAATCTAAGCCAGTTACAAACACTTCAGTTACTGTGTTCTTACATATGTTGCCAGTTACAAACACTTCAGTTGCTGTGTTCTTACATATGTTGCCAGTTACAAACACTTCAGTTGCTGTGTTCTTTAACATGTTGCCAGTTGCAAACACATTATCTGTTGTCGGTTCTTTAACATGTTGTCAGCAACGTTCTCTATAACTTTTGTGGGTTCTTTAATATTTTACCAGCTGCCTTCTGTATAGCTGCTGTGTGTTCCTTAACACGTTGCTGTGGGCTATTTGACATGTTGCCAGCTACAATCTCTTTACTTGCTGTGGACTATTTGACATGTTGCCAAATACATCCTCTTTACTTGCTGTGGGCTATTTGACATGTTGCCAGCTACATCCTCTTTACTTGCTGTGGGCTATTTGACATGTTGCCAGCTACATCCTCTTTACTTGCTGTGGGCTATTTGACATGTTGCCAGCTACATCCTCTTTACTTGCTGTGGGTTATTGAACATGTTGCCACCTACATCCTCTTTACTTGCTGTGGGCTATTTGACATGTTGCCAAATACATCCTCTTTATTTGGTGTGGACTATTTGACATGTTGCCAAATACATCCTCTTTACTTGCTGTGGGCTATTTGACATGTTCCCAGCTACATCCTCTTTACTTGCTGTGGGCTATTTGACATGTTGCCAGCTACATCCTCTTTACTTGCTGTGGGCTATTTGACATGTTGCCAGCTACAATCTCATTACTTGCTGTGGGCTATTTGACATGTTGCCAGCTGCATCCTCTTTACTTGCTGTGGGCTATTTGACATTTTGCCAGCTACATCCTCTTTACTTGCTGTGGGCTATTTGACATGTTGCCAGCTACAATCTCATTACTTGCTGTGGGCTATTTGACATGTTGCCAGCTACAAACACTTTACTTGCTGTGGGCTACTTGACATGTTGCCAGCTGCATCCTCTTTACTTGCTGTGGGCTACTTGACATGTTGCCAGCTACAAACTACTTACTGTGGGCTATTTGACATGTTGCCAGCTACATCCTCTTTACTTGCTGTGGGCTACTTGACATGTTGCCAGCTGCATCCTCTTTACTTGCTGTGGGCTACTTGACATGTTGCCAGCTACAAAAACTACTTACTGTGGGATATTTTACATGTTGCCAGCTGCATCCTCTTTACTTGCTGTGGGCTACTTGACATGTTGCCAGCTACAATCTACTTACTGTGGGATATTTTACATGTTGCCAGCTGCATCCTCTTTACTTGCTGTGGGCTACTTGACATGTTGCCAGCTACAAACTACTTACTGTGGGATATTTTACATGTTGCCAGCTGCATCCTCTTTACTTGCTGTGGGCTACTTGACATGTTGCCAGCTACAAACTACTTACTGTGGGATATTTTACATGTTGCCAGCTGCATCCTCTTTACTTGCTGTGGGCTACTTGACATGTTGCCAGCTACAAACACTTTACTTGCTGTGGTTATTTGACATGTTGCCAGCTACAAACACTTTACTTGCTGTGTGTTATTTGACATGTTGCCAGCTACAAACACTTTACTTGCTGTGGTTATTTGACATGTTGCCAGCTACAAACACTTTACTTGCTGTGGTTATTTGACATGTTGCCAGCTACAAACACTTTACTTGCTGTGGTTATTTGACATGTTGCCAGCTACAAACACTTTACTTGCTGTGTGTTATTTGACATGTTGCCAGCTACAAACACTTACTTCTCTATTGCTGTGGGTTATTTGACATGTTGCCAGCTACAAACACTTTACTTGCTGTGGTTATTTGACATGTTGCCAGCTACAAACACTTTACTTGCTGTGTGTTATTTGACATGTTGCCAGCTACAAACACTTTACTTCTCTATTGCTGTGGGTTATTTGACATGTTGCCAGCTACATCCTCTTTACTTGCTGTGGGCTATTTGACATGTTGCCAGCTACATCCTCTTTACTTGCTGTGGGCTATTTGACATGTTGCCAGCTACATCCTCTGTACTTGCTGTGGGCTATTTGACATGTTGCCAGTTACATCCTCTTTACTTGCTGTGGGCTATTTGACATGTTGCCAGCTACATCCTTTTTACTTGCTATGGGCTATTTGACATGTTGCCAGCTACATCCTCTTTAGTTGCTGTGGGCTATTTGACATGTTGCCAGCTACATCCTCTTTACTTGCTGTGGGATATTTGACATGTTGCCAGCTACATCCTCTTTACTTGCTGTGGGATATTTGACATGTTGCCAGCTACAATCTCTTTAGTTGCTGTGGGCTATTTGACATATTGCCAGCTACGTCCTCTTTAGTTGCTGTGGGCTATTTGACATGTTGCCAGCTACAATTTCATTACTTGCTGTGGGCTATTTGACATATTGCCAGCTGCACCCTCTTTAGTTGCTGTGGGCTCTTTGATATGTTGCCAGCTACAATCTCTTTACTTGCTGTGGGCTATTTGACATGTTGCCAGCTACAATCTCATTACTTGCTGTGGGCTATTTGACATGTTGCCAGCTACATCCTCTTTAGTTGCTGTGGGCTACTTGACATATTGCCAGCTACATCCTCTTTACTTGCTGTGTGTTATTTGACATGTTGCCAGCTACAAACTCTTTACATGCTGTGGGCTCCTTGACGTGTTGCCAGCTACATCCTCTTTACTTGCTGTGGGCTATTTGACATGTTGCCAGCTACAAACACTTTACTTGCTTTGTGTTATTTGACATGTTGCCAGCTACAAACACTTTACTTGCTGTGTGTTATTTGACATGTTGCCAGCTACAGACCCTTTACTTGCTGTTTGGTCATTTAACATGTTGCCAACTACAAACACTTTAGCTCTGTGGGTTATTTAACATGTTGCCAGCTACAATCTCTTTACTTGCCATGGGTTATTTGACATATTGCCAGCTACAAACTCTTTAGCTACTGTGGGTTATTTAACATGCTGTCAGCTGCAATCTCTTTACTTGTTGTGGGTTATTTATCATGTTGCCAGCTACAAACTCTTTAGTTGCCGTGGGTTATTTGACATGTTGCCAGCTACAAACGCTTTACTTTCTGTTGGTTATATGACATGTTGCCAGCTACAATCTTTTTAGTTGCTGTTGGTTATTTGACATGTTGCCAGCTACAATCTCTTTACTTGCTGTGGGTTATTTGATATGTTGCCAGCTACAATCTCTTTACTTGCTGTGGGTTATTTGACATGTTGCCAGCTACAAACACTTTACTTGCTGTGGGCTACTTGACATGTTGCCAGCTAAAAACAGTTTAGCTGCTGTGGGTTATTTGACATGTTGCCAATTACAAACTCTTTAGCTGCTGTGGGTTATTTGACATGTTGGCAACTACAAACTCTTTAGCTGCTGTGGGTTATTTGACATGTTGCCACCTACAAACACTTTAGCCGTTGTGTGTTATTTGACATGCACTGACCGCATGATGTGTATAGGATTTCAATTTATCAGATTATCTGAAAGGCGTGCATCCTGACCACCAGTGAAGGTCTTCTATGTGTGAAACAAACGTCCATATCCAATGGACAATCAAATCCAAGCCCTCCCATATTCCCAGCAGACCCTTTAACACAGGCCATCACTCCACTAATGTGGAGTCCAAAATGGCGAGCCATGTGATGGGCCTGAACTATGAGTGTACCTGTTCTACGATCTGTTTTACATGTGGCAACTGATTTACCAAATGTACTCATTTAACGTTCACAGTTCCAGACACATGTAATTGGGGTTGTGTGGGTTAAGTTGGTGAAATGTGTGTTTTGATTCCACTCACCATGTAATCCACATCAATGAAGGGATCATTAATAGCCACCACAGTCATGCTATCCTTTTCCAGGGCTGTTCTCAGTACACGGTGACCGATTCGGCCAAAACTACAACACAGGAACAACATTAATATGAAATATAGGCATACCAATATTATTATGACAAATCGTCGCTGCTTACTAACCTCTGACAGAGATACTAAAGGAAAATCGTTATGCAGTACCACTAATCAGAATAGAAGTTTCTCACTTCAGATGATTTGATTTCTGGGTTGTTTTTAATTCCCATTGACATTGCTATTACTTGATGGTTCTAATATTTTAAAGGCACATATGTAGTTACTCACAGTGTAAGTCTGTAATGGTACTAATCAGTTTAAGACACATATGTAGTTGTTCACAGCGCAAGTCTGTAATGGTACTAATCAGTTTAAGACACATATGTAGTGTTCACAGGAAGTCTGTAATGGTACTAATCAGTTTAAGACACATATGTAGTTGTTCACATGCAATCTAAGGTTCTGTAAAATGGTTGTTACTAATCAATTTAAGTACATATATGTAGTTACTCAAGTGCAAGTCTGTAATGGTACTAATCAGTTTAAGACACATATGTAGTTGTTCACAATCGTACTAATCAGTTTAACACATATATGCAGATGCTCACAGTGCCAAACTCTATAGGTATTAATTACTTAAAGGCACACAAGGACCATGTATATGTAGTCGTTGAAAAAAGCTCTATGAACGAACTGAATATCAAGAGTGGGGATACTAATGTACAAATCAAGAGGACAATGATCTTACCCGTTGATTCCAACCTTGATAGTCATGGTGAACTGTGACTGAAACAATGAACAGCAAAACAGTATCTAATAGATGGAGGATGACAAATGTCTTCCACATCGTTTTGATTTTCGTAAAACACTAAACATGAGTGTCAAAATCAAACACTATGATGCCAAGATACTTTGTGTTTTACCCAGTTGCACATAGAGTGGCACAATTGCACCCTGTACTGTTCAAAAGAGAATACAACGCATTATCCTCATGACATGTATTTCTTTTTATTTCTGCAATTTCTTAGCTATTTAAAAGTATCCGGAAGTATCTAATAATACACACTGTGCACTCTACATTATATAAACAACACAAGGCAGGGCATATTGGATGCGATTGATAACAAACAAATAGTTCTCTGAGTAAGGCTTTAATTTCTACTTTTCCAAGTGACGCGAAAATGACCATTTCAATCCCTGGCCAAATTTTGCTTTGAATTTTGTTTATTTTGTGTCCTGGCAAAGCGTTGGACCACAACAATTAGTCTGTATAATAAAGCTCAGAACTGATTGCCACTTGCTTAAAAGGTCCGATCGTGAGGAAGAAAATTCACATGGTGGACACGTAAACTGGGCGGTCAGTCACAGAATGTGTAATTAATTCGACTATCACATGTCTGTGTCAGTGAACATCAGACCACAAGGGACCCAGTCAGGCTGATGGATGGTGATGTCATATCTGTGTTGGTTCCTTTTGAATGGACAACGTTGTACGACTGCTGTAAGACATCATAACTGGTCAGCCAATATCCTAAAAACCATTGACATCGATAAGACCTGAGTCAGGTCATGTCTGAATGTTTCACATGACAGATTGTTATTAGTTCAGTTAATTAAAAGAAATTTTAGGCCAGATTAAACTGTGGACCACCTAAACTACAACTTAACATGCTCAATATGACATATAATATATATATATAATATAAAAGTGGGAAAAAATACATTCACATCAACTGGTTGCTTAAAATCGAAAGATGGTACGCTTATCATGGAAAAAGACAAAACATTAGACAGATGGGGATAGTATATTAAAGATCTTTTTGAAGATGAAGAAACGAAGACACATTATAAGAAAGAACGTTGAAGGACCAACCATGATGAAAGATGAAGTTAGAGCAGCACTGAAAAAGATGAAACCAGGAAAAGCCCCAGGACCAGCAACATTACTACAGAGATGATTGAAGCCCTTGAGGAATTTGGTATTGAAAAAAATAGCAGCCCTGATAAATGAAATTTATGACACTGGAAAAATCCCCAAAGATATGTCAAAATCAATTTTCATTGCACTTCCAAAGAGACAGGGGCTATAGAATTCGAAACCCATCGCACAATCAGCTTGATGAATCATGTAACAAAAATCCTATTAAGAATAATCATGAAGAGTAAAGGAATAGAATCAAAAGAGAAATAGCAGAAGAACAATGTGGATTTGTGGAAGGGAAAGCAACTATCAATGCCATATACATCCTAAGAACTATCATTGAGAGGTCAATCGAGATGAATAAGGATTTATTTATGCTTTGTTGATTATACCAAGGCTTTCGATCGGGTGAGACATGAAGAATAGATCAACCAACTAGAAAGACTCAATATTGATAGAAAAGATCTACAAATAATCAGAAATATGTTTCGGAAGAAATAGCTGGAGTGAGAATAGAAAACGATATAAGCTTCTTTCCAAAACATCAAAAGAGGAGTCACACAGGGTTCTGTTTTGTCACCAGATCTGTTTTCACTTACAGCGAAAACATCATGAGAAACCTAGAGGTAGACCCTGGAATTAAAGGTTGGAGGAAAATGATAAACAACATTCGATGCAGATGACACCGCTAATTGCAGAAATGAAAGGAACTACAAAACATTGTGAATATACTAGAAATAGAAAGCAAAGGGAAGGGGTTGAAACTAACAGCAGGAAGATGAAGTCATGGTGATCAGTAAAAAACATGAAACCCCTCATGCAAAATGACAACAAACAGCACAACCTTGAGACAGGTTGATAAGTTTAAATACCTGGGAACGATCATTTCACCAGACGGCAGATGCACATCAGAAATAGCCAGCAGAATCTGCCAAGCCAAAACAGCATTCAAGAAGACGAAAAGCGTTCTTACACAACAAATTAACATCAGGAAGAGAGTTATTGAATGTTATTAGAACCAATAATGTTATACGGTTGTGAGGCGTGGACAGTCAACAAGCAAAGCAGAACAAGATTGAGGCAGCCAAGATGTGGTTTCTAAGAAGAATGTTGAGAGTTCCGTGGACAGCAAAGAAACCAAACGAGACAGTCTTGATGGAGGCAGACACAAGAAGATCATTCATAAGGAAGATTAGGAAAAAAACAGGCAACATTATGGCCATTTTATGAGTGAAGGAGAATTGGAGCACCTGGTCACATCGGGAAAGCTGGAGGGAAAGAGAGCACCAGTAGACCCGGGGAGAAGATATTGGACGGACTTGCGGAGTGACTGAAGACAGAGAGGGTGGAAGAGGTGCTTGAGGCAACAAGAGATAGAAACAGATGGAAGTCCATGATCACCAACGCCATGTGGCAAGGCACCTGATTATGATGATGACAGTGGAAAGTTTAATGGAAATCACTATCCTCATACGTGTATACGCGTGCGCGCGAGCGTGTGTACGTGTGTGTGTGTGTGTGTGTGTGTGTGTGTGTGTGTGTGTGTGTGTGTGTGTGTGGTGTGTGTGAGAACCACCCACCCAACCAACCAACCAACCAACCAACCAACCAACCAACCAACCAACCAACCAACTAACACCCATCCAAACAGGGAAAGGACTGAGAGATATTACTGATCTTTTACCGAAGTGTTGCTTCTTTTGTTCTCCATTGTAGAGTTGTTGATGATACACACGGCGCGCAAATCGATTTACAGCTCATGCTGATCGCTACATTGCTTCAATTATATGTGTGATGTTCACATGTATACATGTGCTAGTATGCACTCTATTAGTTTCATGTGTGTTTTTGTGTTAGCAGAAGCATACGTTCCTGCGACATCTATAGGCACAGTGTAAGGCCACTGTTTTCTATCCCCACTCTGTGTATCGTTTTGAAATGTGTGATGATGTTTTACATAACTGCGTCAAACTCTGCTCTTGAAAAGGAGGTCTGAGGAAAATGCAGAGAACGGGCCTTTGAAACATAAAGTTGGAGAAACACTGTCAAGAGATGATGCACAGAAATATGTTCTTAATTAACTCTTTGACTCCCTCACCTTATCCACCAACTTCCTGCAACTTAACCCTTTGACTCTCTCACCCTATCCACCAGCTTCCTGCAAAGGAAGCTGGTGGATAGGATGAGGGAGTCAAAGGGTTAATTTTTTTCCTTTGCTAGTATGGGTGGCAATGTAGGATGCTGATGCTGGTGGACAGACTGCGGGAGTCAAAGGGTTAAGTAAAAGAACAGAAGTATTTTTTTTAAAGAATGTCGTCTCAAACAAAATTGTCTGAAAACGGGGTACAGTACTAGGTGTTTACGTTAGTATATGGTAGGCTGACACTCACACACACACACATACATCCACAAGCACGTACACATACAAACACCTACGTGCTACACGCGTGCGCGCGCGCGGGCGCGCGCGCACACACACACACACACACACACACACACACACACACACACACACACACACACACACACACACACACACACACACACACACATACACACACACACATCGACAAACACACACAAACACACACACACATATACAGTGACATACACAACACACATACAGACGCATACACACACTCATACGCACACACACACACGCACACATGCGCGCAGACACACACACACACACACACACACATACACACACACACATGCACGCACGCACAGAGAGAGAGAGAGAGAGAGAGAGAGAGAGACAGAGACAGAGACAGAGACAGAGACAGACAGAGACAGACAGAGAGACAGAGAGACAGAAACAGAGACAGAGGCAGAGATACAGACAGAGATACAGACAGAGAAAGAGACAGACAGAGACAGAGACAAGAAGGAGAAGACGAAGTGGAAATACGTTGTAAATGCAGACCAAAAATGAAAGTATCAAACACAATAGCCCATAATTCCCCACCATACAAAACAGACACACAACAATATATTCACTTCATCGAAGACTGTCAAGCATAAAGCATAATACTTCATGCGAAATAGACGCGCAACAATAAATTCACTTTTCTACTAAGTGCCAATACATTATTCAGAAATCGATAGAAGCATATCACATATTGATAACAACGTGTTCACCTGCCTACACAAAAGAGGAAAACACAACAAACAGCCAACTATCCAATTAACAACCACAGAAACCAATAGATAAACTTAACTATGATCCACAGTCTTCCTGTTCCAAAAAACAGTGTCTACAAACACACTGCTGAATCGAGTATTACAGTAGAAATATCCCGAAGGGTGGAAGTTTTGTCGGGATTGTACGTAAGATATAGCTCTCTTATGTTGTTGTCATTATCTGTGTTTTAACAATCTTTCTTATGTTCTTGTCTTTATCTGTGTTTTAACAAATCTTTTGGGGGAATTGTTTCGTATCAACCAGAGAGCTGTGTCTGTTTTTGTCTGTCTGTCTGTCTGTGACAAAAATGTGTACACAAGACTTTCTAAGCAATGTTCAAAGTGGATTTTCGCCGACTGTTGGTCCAGTTCTAGTTCCAGTTTCTCATGATGACGTCTCTGCGCTCGGAACGAATTCCATAAGCACTAACGTCACAGGTGCCACGTGTATGGTGACCGTGGCACAAGTTTTAAGCCTGCACATAAACCCATGAGCTGGCCAGGTCCTGAGGCCCTACATAGACTATGTTTTACCTAGTCTATGTTTTATACTGGTATTTTATCAGCCTACCACTGGAATAATCTTGGTTACATGTAAATGACATGTGTGTGTGTGTATCTTACCTTCAAAAAGGAACATATATATAAAGTAAATAAACAAATAATTAAAGGTCTGAATCACAACACAATTAACTATTCTGTATAACCTCGTCTCACATGACAGACACACACACGCTCAAGTCAAAGCCCAAATGCTCAGCTGTCTATCAACTAGGTGAAGACAATATTTTCTTAATCATAGATAGGTAAGTAAGCAAGCAAGCAAATAAGTAAATAAGCAAGCAAGCAAGCAAGCAAATAAGCAAGCAAACAAACAAGTAAGTAAATAAGTAATAAGTGAGTAAGTAAGTAAATAAGTGAGTGAGTGAGTGAGTGAGTAAGTGAGTGAATGAGTGACTAAGTGAATAAGAAGTAAGTAAGTAGGTGATAGATAAACACAACATAAAGGAGTATGTAGATACATAAACAGGTAAGAGATGAAAATAACAAATAACAGTAAATACATGCATATAGCCAATTGCTCGCACACAGACATACACACATACATTCATACATACCACACCCATATCGACATAGCAATATGGCCGACAACAATATGCTGGTCCAACATATGGACTGTTGAGAAGTCACAAAAGCATACATTTAGAAAAACAGCTCCAATGTCATGACACACTGATATCGAAAAGAATGTCTTAAATCAGTACTCCTTAAGGTTACTGTGTAAACAGCAGTTTTATATGAACTGCTGGGAATCTTGAATTCTATTTTCATTCTCGTAACAGTTTATCATGGCTCTCGAAGCATCATCATCATCATCAGGTGCCTTGCCGCATGGCGTTGGCGATCATGGACTTCCATCTGTCTCTCTCTTTCTTGTTGTCTCAAGCATCTCTTCCACCCTCTTTGTCTTCAGCCACTCTTCAAGTCCGTCCAGTATCTTCTCCCTGGGTCTACCTGGTGCTCTATTTCCCTCCAGCTTTCCCGTATGTCAAGGTAATTTCCAACGAAGCATCTTGAAGACGACAGTTAGATTGGGCAGTATAAAAACCAAGATTTTCTTAAATACATTTTTAGAAAAAAAAAGATATAATAACGGCTTGACTATCTTGTTTATGTTACGGGGAAATTGACTAACCCGGGGCTGCAGGGACATCATGGTAGATTATTCACAATATCTTCAGACCAGCCAGCCAAGACTTGATCCCTCCAGATGTTACCTGAATTCTTGCATGGTGCAGTGTTGGATTGTTCTTGTTCACTCTGTTTCTGATAGTACTTTGTTTTTTCATCATATAAAACAAACATGCTCATGTTGTTATCCTTGCTGTCAAGAGAAATAAATCTGCCGGTGTAACACGCGGAATTTACTCCCCAAGATAAATTTACTCCGGAGTAAAAACCGCGTAACGCCAGAATTACTCCCGTGAGAGATTTTACTCCCCTCCATCACGCCCAGACAGAGCCAGCGAACCGACCTCGTTCAACTGCACTGGCACACGCGCTGTGTGTGTGGGTCTGTTTACCTGTCACGGTAAGACGATACGAATTTCTTCCTGACTGTGATAGAAGTAGTGGGTGTGATCTTCCACACAGTGAGATGAGAGGCATGGAAGGAGAGAGAGGAAGAGCACACCCAGAATGCACAAACCGACACAGACACAAATGCATGTACACCCGTCTGCACACATACACACACGCGCGTGAGCATGCACATACACATACACACACGCACTCACGCATCTTTCACAGATTGCACATAGGCTTCAAGTGGCAATGGAAGCACGGAATTTATTTATATTTTTTATAAGTACCTCTAAAACCATCAAAACCTTCAAGCATCCCAAAGCTACCCACAGACACGCTAAAACAGCCCAAAAATTACCTCTCCAGGCATTTATGCTTCAAGTATGCACTGACAAACGCAGTGACAAATACCTCTAAACCCATCCAAGATACCATAAAACATCCCCAGAATACTCCAAGATGCCAGAAAACACTCCCAAATACCCGTCCAGCCATTTATGCATCAAGTACACACTGACGAACGCATAGACAAATACTTCTAAACCTATCTAAGATAGGCCTACCCTAAAATGCCCCTAGAATGCTTGCAGGTGCCTGAAACACCACCACTATCAAAAAAAATAAAAAATTCCAGGCATCTTTGCATGACGTACACACTGACGAACGCACTGACAAACCCTAGAAAACTCCCAGACATTCTAAAATACTCAAAAAATGCCATTCCAAGCATTTATGCATCAGGTACACACTGACAAACGCACTGACAAACACCTCCAAAACAGTCCAAGACACCCAAAACCATCCCTACGACATTACAACACACTAAAAATATTTCCCAGGACACCATTTTAGGCAGCTATGCATGGGTACACACTGACAAACGCGCTAACAAACACCTCAAAAACCATCTAAGGCACTTCAAGCATCCCTAAGCTACCCCAGATACTCTAAAACACCCCCAAAATTACCTCTCCAGGCATTTATGCATCAGGTACGCACTAACAAACGCAGTGACAAATGCCTCTGTACCCATCCAAGATACCATAAAACACCCCTAGAATACTCCAAGATGCCAGAAAACACTCCTAAATACCCGTCCAGCCATTTATGCATCAGGTTCACACTGACGAACGCACAGACAAATACCTCTAAACCTAAGATACCCTAACACACACCCTAGAATGCTCAGAGACGCTCGACCCCCCCCCCCCCCCCCTCAAAAAAAGAGAAAAGGATGGAAGAAGCAGAGGCGGAGGGGAGTAAATTTGGCGTACATGCAATTTACTCCCAGTAAAATTCTGCAGGCCAACTTTTTCGTGGAGGGAGTACTTTCGGCTTGGTCAGGGGAGTACATTTCTCGTACGCCGTTTTTATTACCAGTAAAAATTGGCACACGCGGTTTTTACTCTGGAGTAAATTCCGCGGGAAGTAAATTCCGCTTGTTACACCGGAAGCCAGTTTTAATTTCATTTTGTGAAATACTGAGGAAATAATGACAGATTCATTCATAATCTTTGGGTTTTTTTTAAAACTAATTTTCAAATCTTGTTTTATGAGTAGAACGTTGTTCCCCTTACCCTACAAATCAAACATGAACACTCACTGTCATCACTCAAGTGGTCTCGTTGAATATACATGTAATGTATTCATTGTTTAGTGAATAGAAAATGACAGATTCCAGCATATCAAGTTTCCTTTTCTATTGTTGTCATCCTCTTCCCTGTTCCCCTCCTCAACCCCTCCCCACTCCAGTGAATAGGATTTAAAATTATATCTTACATCATATCATATATCATTATATCTTTACACCACTGTGATTTTTCCATATAACATTCTATCTTACATCATATCTTATATCATTATATCTTTACACCACTGTGATTTTTCCATATAACATTCTATCTTACATCACCTCCGCTTATGATCTCATGAAACAACTCGCCATTTCTGGGAAGAAGAGGACTAGAGCCCTTAAAGCGATGGCAGAGGCAGCAGAAAGGAGCTCAAGCTGGATCTGGGCAAGGAGGAACGAAAAAAGTGAACTTCATAAGGATTAAATTCCCTACAGATGATGTGTGACCCGTTAGCACATTGGTAAAACCGCGTACCGCAGTTCTGAAGCGCAGAATCGCCCAGGTTCGATCCCCGGCGTGGGAAAAAAAAAAAAAAAATAGACAACAGCAGAAGGGCATCCAGGAGTCATGACCTGGATGTGGCCCGGCTCCCCGAGAGTGTAAGGAATTCAGGGCCGAAACACTTGTCTAAAGGGGGTTACTTCTCTGAAGACCTTCTGTTGTCTAGCTCTCCCTAGAGTTTCTTTCTACCATCATATCTTATATCATTTTATCTTTACACCACTGTGATTTTTCCATATAACATTCTATCTTACATCATATCTTATATCATTTTATCTTTACACCACTGTGATTTTTCCATATAACGTTCTATCTTACATCATATCTTATATCATTTTATCTTTACACCCCTGTGATTTTTCCATATAACATTCTATCTTACATCATATCTTAT
>JAPXFY010000032.1:25229355-25239355 GCA_030674185.1 Monoplex corrugatus
TGGTGTGTGTTTAACTCTGTGGTGTGTTTTAACTCTAAATGGTGTGTTTTAACTCTGTGGTGTGTGTTTAACTCTGTTGTGTGTGTTTTAACTCTGTGTGTGTGTTTAACTCTGTGGTGTGTGTTTAACTCTGTTGTGTGTGTTTCAACTCTGTTGTGTGTGTTTAACTCTGTTGTGTGTGTTTTAACTCTGTGGTGTGTTTTAACTCTGTGGTGTGTGTTTAACTCTGTGGTGTGTGTTTAACTCTGTTGTGTGTGTTTTAACTCTGTTGTGTGTGTTTTAACTCTGTGGTGTGTGTTTAACTCCATAGTGTGTGTTTAACGCTGCGGTGTGTGTGTGTGTGTGTGTGTGTGTGTGTGTGTGTGTGTGTGTGTGTGTGTGTGTGTGTGTGTGTTGTGTGTGTGTGTGTGTGTGTGTGTGGTGTGTGTGTGTGTGTGTGTGTGTGTGTGTGTGTGTGTGTGTGTGTGTTTAACTTTGTGGTGTGTTTTAACTCTGTGGTGTGTGTTTAAGTCTGCGGTGTGTTTAACTCTGTGTACATATCATCATTATGGATGCTGTTTATATAATTGTGTTAACAATATGAACAACAAGTCTCGGTAGAGCTGATAACTGCATTTGTGTTAACGCACACAACAGGTCTATATATAGCTGATGACCGTCTATAGCTGTGTTAACATCACACAACAGGTCGATATAGAGCTGATAACTGTCTATAGCTGTGTTAACATCACACAACAGGTCTATATAGAGCTGATAACTGTCTATAGCTGTGTTAACATACACACAACATGTCTATATAGAGCTGATAACTGTCTATAGCTGTGTTAACATCACACAACAGGTCTATATAGAGCTGATAACTGTCTATAGCTGTGTTAACATCACACAGACAACAGGTCTATATAGAGCTGATAACTGTCTATAGCTATGTTAACATCACACAACATGTCTATATAGAGCTGATAACTGTCTATAGCTGTGTTAACATCACACAACAGGTCTATATAGAGCTGATAACTGTCTATAGCTGTGTTAACATCACACAGACAACAGGTCTGTATAGAGCTGATAACTGTCTATAGCTGTGTTAACATCACACAACATGTCTATATAGAGCTGATAACTGTCTATAGCTGTGTTAACATCACACAGACAACAGGTCTATATAGAGCTGATAACTGTCTATAGCTGTGTTAACATCACACAACAGGTCTATATAGAGCTGATAACTGTCTATAGCTGTGTTAACATCACACAACAGGTCTATATAGAGCTGATAACTGTCTATAGCTGTGTTAACATCACACAACAGGTCTATATAAAGCTGATAACTGTCTATAGCAGTGTTAAAACACACAACAGGTCTATATGAGCTGATAACTGTCTATAGCTGTGTTAACTCACACAGACAACAGGTCTATATAGAGCTATAACTGTCTATAGCTGTGTTAAATCACACACACAGGTCTATATAGAGCTGATAACTGTCTATAGCTGTGTTAACATCACACAACAGGTCGATATAGAGCTGATAACTGTCTATAGCTGTGTTAACATCACACACAACAGGTCGATATAGAGTTGATAACTGTCTATAGCTGTTAACATCACACAACAGGTCTATATAGAGCTGATAACTGTCTATAGCTGTGTTAACATCACACACCAGGTCTATATAGAGCTGATAACTGTCTATAGCTGTGTTAACATCACACAGACACACAACAGGTCTATATAGAGCTGATAACTGTCTATAGCTGTGTTAACATCAGACAATATGTCTATATAGACTTGATAACTGTCTATAGCTGTGTTAACATACACACAACAGGTCTACATAGAGCTGATAACTGTCTATAGCTGTGTTAACATCACACACAACATGTTTATATAGACCTGATAACTGTCTATAGCTCTGTTAACATCACACACCAGGTCTATATAGAGCTGATAACTGTCTATAGCTATGTTAACATAACACAACAGGTCTATATAGAGCTGATAATGTCTATAGCTGTGTTAACATCACACAGACAACAGGTCTATATAGAGCTGATAACTGTCTATAGCTGTGTTAACATCACACAACAGGTCTATATAGAGCTGATAACTGTCTATAGCTGTGTTAACATCACACAACAGGTCTATATAGAGCTGATAACTGTCTATAGCTGTGTTACCATCACACAACAGGTCTATATAGAGCTGATAACTGTCTATAGCTGTGTTAACATCACACAACAAGTCTATATAGAGGTGATAACTGTCTATAGCTTAGTTAACATCACACAACAGGTCTATATAGAGGTGATAACTGTCTATAGCTGTGTTAACATCACACAACAGGTCTATATAGAGGTGATAACTGTCTATAGCTGTGTTAACATCACACAACAGGTCGATATAGAGCTAATAACTGTCTATAGCTGTGTTAACATCACACAACATGTCTATATAAAGCTGATAACTGTCTATAGCTGTGTTAACATCACACAACAGGTCGATATAGAGCTGATAACTGTCTATAGCTGTGTTAACATCACACAACAGGTCGATATAGAGCTGATAACTGTCTATAGCTGTGTTAACATCACACACCAGGTCTATATATAGCTGATAACTGTCTATAGCTGTGTCAACATCACACAACAGGTCTATATAGAGCTGATAACTGTCTATAGCTGTGTTAACATCACACAACATGTCTATATAGAGCTGATAACTGTCTATAGCTGTGTTAACATCACACAACAGGTCTATATAGAGCTGATAACTGTCTATAGCTGTGTGAACATCACACAACAATTCTATATAGAGCTGATAACTGTCTATAGCTGTGTTAACATCACACACCAGGTCGATATAGAGCTGATAACTGTCTATAGCTGTGTTAACATCACACACCAGGTCGATATAGAGCTGATAACTGTCTATAGCTGTGTTAACATCACACACCAGGTCTATACAGAGCTGATAACTGTCTATAGCTGTGTTAACATCACACAACAGGTCTATATAGAGCTGATAACTGTCTATAGCTGTGTTAACATCACACAACAGGTCTATATAGAGCTGATAACTGTCTATAGCTGTGTTAACATCACACAACAGGTCTATATAAAGCTGATAACTGTCTATAGCTGTGTTAACATCACACACCATGTCTATATAAAGCTGATAACTGTCTATAGCTGTGTTAACATCACACAACAGGTCTATATAGAACTGATAACTGTCTATAGCTGTGTTAACATCACACAACAGGTCTATATAGAGCTGATAACTGTCTATAGCTGTGTTAACATCACATACAACAGGTCTATATAGAGCTGATAACTGTCTATAGCTGTGTTAACATCACACAACAGGTCGATATAGAGCTGATAACTGTCTATAGCTGTGTTAACATCACACAACAGGTCTATATAGTGCTGATAGCTGTCTATAGCTGTGTTAACATCACACAACATGTCTATATAAAGCTGATAACTGTCTATAGCTGTGTTAACATCACACAACAGGTCTATATAGTGCTGATAACTGTCTACAGCTGTGTTAACATCACACAACAGGTCGATATAGAGCTGATAACTGTCTATAGCTGTGTTAACATCACACAACATGTCTATATAAAGCTGATAACTGTCTATAGCTGTGTTAACATCACACAACAGGTCTATATAGAGCTGATAACTGTCTATAGCTGTGTTAACATCACACAACAGGTCTATATAAAGCTGATAACTGTCTATAGCTGTGTTAACATCACACACACAACAGGTCGATATAGAGCTGATAACTGTCTATAGCTGTTAACATCACACAACAGGTCTATATAGAGCTGATAACTGTCTATAGCTGTGTTAACATCACACAACATGTCTATATAAAGCTGATAACTGTCTATAGCTGTGTTAACATCACACAACAGGTCTATATAGAGCTGATAACTGTCTATAGCTGTGTTAACATCACACACAACAGGTCTATATAGAGCTGATAACTGTCTATAGCTGTGTAAACATCACACACAACAGGTCGATATAGAGCTGATAACTGTCTATAGCTGTGTTAACATCACACAACAGGTCTATATAAAGCTGATAACTGTCTATAGCTGTGTTAACATCACACAACAGGTCTGTATAGAGCTGATAACTGTCTATAGCTGTGTTAACATCATACAACAGGTCTATATAGTGCTGATAACTGTCTATAGCTGTGTTAACATCAACACAACAGGTCTATATGAGCTGATAACTGTCTATAGCTGTGTTAACATCACACAACAGGTCCGATATAGAGCTGATAACTGTCTATAGCGTGTTAACATCACACAGACAACAGGTCTATATAGGAGCTGATAACTGTCTATAGCTATGTTAACATCACACAGACAACAGGTCTATATAGAGCTGATAACTGTCTATATCTATGTTAACATCACACAACTGTCGATATAGAGCTGATAACTGTCATTGTGATCTATTAATAACCCAGAGTGTGGGAGTTATTGTGATCTATTAATAACCCAGAGTGTGGGAGTTATTGTGATCTATGAATAAATCAAAGTGAGTTATTGTGATCTATCATAAATCAAAGTGAGTCACTGTTGTCTAATAATAACCCAAAGTTAATGGGTCACTGAGGTCTGTTAATAACCAAAAGTGTGGGAGTCACTTTAGTTTATAAATTGCGCAAAGTGATGGAATCACTGTGACTATTAATAACATTAAGTGAGGGAGTCGTTCATCATCATCATCATCAGGTGTCCTGCCGCATGGCGTTGGCGACCATGGACTTCCAACCATCTCTATCTCTCGTTGCCCCCAGCATCTCCCCCACCCTCCTCAGCCCCAGCCAATCTGCAAGTCCGTCCAGCATTCTCTCCCTGGGTCTACCTGGTGTTCTCTTTCCCTCCAGATTTCCCGTTGTGACCAGGTGCTCCAAATCTCCCTTCCTCATAAAATGGCCTATACATGTTGCTTGTCTTTTCCTAATCTTCCATATGAGTGATCTACTTGTGTCTGCCTCCATCAAGACTGTCTCGTTTGTTTTCTTTGCTGTCCATGGAACTCTCAACATTCTTCTTAGAAACCACATCTCGGCTGCCTCAATCTTGCTCTGGCTTTATTTGCTGACTGTCCACGCCTCGCATCCGTACAACAGTATTGGTTCTATATAACATTCAAGGACTCTCTTTATGATGTTAATTGATAGGCATTTGTTGGTAAAAATGCTTGTCATCTTCTTGAATGCTGTTTTGGCTTGGCCGATTCTGCCAGCTATTTCCGATGTGCATCTGCCGTCTGATTAAAAGACCGTTCCCAGGTATTTGAACTTATTAACCTGTGTCAAGGTTGTGCCATTTGCTGTTATTTTGCATGAGGGGATTTCATGTTTTTTACTGATCACCATGACTTCAGTCTTCCTGCTGTTTAGTTCCAACCCCTTACCTTTGCTTTCTATTTCTAGTATATTCACAAGGTTTTGTGGGTCCCTTTCATTTTCTGCAATTAGCACGGTGTCATCTGCATACCGAATGTTGTTTATCATTTTCCCTCCAACCTTTAATCCAGGGTCTTCTTCTAGGTTTCTCATGATGTTTTCGCTATATAGTGAAAACAGATCTGGTGACAAAACACAACCCTGTCTGACTCATCTTTTGATGTTTTGGAAAGAGCTTATATTGTTTTCTATTCTCATTGCAGCTGTTTGTTCCCAGTACATATTCCTGATTATTCGTAGATCTTTTACATCAACATTGAGTCTCTCCAGTTGGTTGATCAATTCTTCATGTTGTACCCGATCGAAAGCCTTGGTATAGTCAACAAAGCATAAATACAAATCCTTATTCATCTCAATTGACCTCTCTATGATAGTTCTTAGGATGTATATGGCATTAATAGTTCCTTTCCCTTCCACAAATCCACACTGTTCTTCTGCTATTTGTCTTTTGATTCTATTCCTTGTCCTCACCATGATTATTCTTAACATGATTTTTGTTACATGACTCATCAAACTGATTGTGCGATGGAGTTCGCATTCTACAGCCCCTGTCTTCTTTGAAAGTGCAATGAAAATTGATTTTGACATATCTTTGGGAATTTTTCCAGTGTCATAAATTTCATTTAGGGAGTCACTATGATTGCTCAGAGTGTGTGACTACCGTTTGATCTTATCTGTTAACAGGAGTAAGGGAGGCAACTATCACAGGGTTCACGTGCAGTAGGTTTCACGCGCAGTAGGTTTCACGTGCAGTGGGTTTCACGTGCAGTGACTAGAACAACGCATGCCTCAGTGAAGTGCGCAATTACTCGGTATGTATATAAGTGTATATGTTTGCCTTTTCGTCTTTTTGCCCCCCCCTCTCTCTCCCTTCCCTCTCTCTCTCTCCCCTTCCCTCTCTCTCTCCCTTCCCTCTCTCTCTCCCTTCCCTCTCTCTTTCACTCTCTCTTTCTCTGTCACAGTTTCTTTCAAATTATGAAAAAAAAGACTTTTTGCCAAGATTTTTTCCCTCACCAGAAACTGAACTATTTTTGCTCTCCCAAGCACACAGAAACAGACAGAGAAACCGACAGAAAGACAGACTCACAGGCACATGTACATAGAAAGACAGACAAATAGACACGCAAACACACACACACACACGCGCGCGCGCGCACACACACACACACACACACACATACAAACACAAACACTGGCGTATGCACACACACTCACAAGCACACACACATACATACACATGTACAAACACACATACTCACTGACATACAAACATATAAACAGGCATGTAAATGCCCATGGGAGTGACAGGTTAGGAAGGCAGACGACAGAACAAATCTTACACCAACTGTCAATGTTTACCTGTATCATCATCATCATCATCATCATCATCATCATCATCATCATCATCATCATCATCATCATCATCATCATCAGGTGCCCTGCCGCATGGCGTTGGCGACCATGGACTTCCAACCATCTCTATCTCTCGTTGCCCCTAGCATCTTCCCCACCCTCCTCGTCCCCAGCCAATCTGCAAGTCCGTCCAGCATTCTCTCCCTGGGTCTACCTGGTGTTCTCTTTCCCTCCAGCTTTCCCGTTGTGACCAGGTGCTCCAAATCTCCCTTCCTCATAAAATGGCCTATAAATGTTGCTGTCTTTTCCAGATCTTCCTTATGAATGATCTTTTTGTGTCTGTCTCCATCAAGACTGTCTCGTTTGTTTTCTTTGCTGTCCATGGAACTCTCAACGTTCTTCTTAGAAACCACATCTCGGCTGCCTCAATCTTGCACTGGCTTTGCTTGCTGACTGTCCACGCCTCGCATCCGTACAACAGTATTGGTTCTATATAACATTCAAGGACTCTCTTTCTGATGTTAATTGATAGGCATTTGTTGGTAAGAATGTTTGTCATCTTCTTGAATGCTGTTTTGGCTTGGCCGATTCAGCCAGTTATTTCCGATGTGCATCTGCCGTCTGTTGAAACGACCGTTCCCAGGTATTTGAACTTATTAATCTGTTCACCTGTAATCTGTTAAAATTGACAGTGATAGATTGTGATGAGTAAAGACAGATGGTATGGGGAGAAACACAGATGGTAGGGAGAGAGTGACAGATGGTAGGTAGAGAGTGAGAGATGGTAAGGAGAGAGTGACAGATTGTAGGGAGAGAGAGTGACAGATGGTAGGGGAGAGAGACAGATGGTAGGGAGAGAGACAGATTGTAGGGGAGAGTGACAGATGGTAGGGGGAGAGTGACAGATGGTAGGGGAGAGAGACAGATGGTAGGGGAGAGAGACAGATGTTAGGGAGAGAGAGAGACAGATGGTAGGAGAGAGAGAGAGACAGATGGTAGGGAGAGAGACAGATGGTAGGGAGAGAGACAGATGGTATGGAGAGAGACAGATGGTAGGGAGAGAGACAGATGGTATGGAGAGAGACAGATGGTAGGGGAGAGAGAAGACAGATGGTAGGGGAGAGAGAGACAGATGGTAGGGGAGAGAGAGACAGATGGTAGGGGAGAGAGAGACAGATGGTAGGGGAGAGAGAGACAGATGGTAGGGGAGAGAGAGACAGATGGTAAGGGAGAGAGAGACAGATGGTAGGGGAGAGAGAGACAGATGGTAGGGAGAGAGAGACAGATGGTAGGGGAGAGAGAGACAGATGGTAGGGGAGAGGAGTAGGAGAGAGAATGGTAGGGGAGAGAGAGACAGATGGTAGGGGAGAGAGAGACAGATGGTAGGGGAGAGAGAGACAGATGGTAGGGAGAGAGAGACAGATGGTAGGGAGAGAGAGACAGATGGTAGGGAGAAAGAGACAGATGGTAGGGAGAGAGACAGATGGTATGGAGAGAGACAGAGTGGTAGGGGAGAGAGAGACAGATGGTAGGGAGAGAGAGACAGATGGTAGGGAGAAAGAGACAGATGGTAGGGGAGAGAGAGACAGATGGTATGGGAGAGAGACAGATGGTAGGGGAGAGAGAGACAGATGGTAGGGAGAGAGAGACAGATGGTAGGGGAGAGAGAGACAGATGGTAGGGGAGAGAGACAGATGTTAGGGAGAGAGAGAGACAGATGGTATGGAGAGAGAGAGACAGATGGTATGGAGAGAGAGAGACAGATGGTATGGAGAGAGAGAGACAGATGGTATGGAGAGAGAGAGACAGATGGTATGGAGAGAGAGAGACAGATGGTATGGAGAGAGAGAGACAGATGGTAGGGGAGAGAGACAGATGGTATGGAGAGAGAGAGACAGATGGTATGGAGAGAGAGAGACAGATGGTATGGAGAGAGAGAGACAGATGGTAGGGGGAGAGAGACAGATGGTAGAGAGAGAGAGACAGATGGTAGAGAGAGAGAGACAGATGGTAGAGAGAGAGAGACAGATGGTAGGGGGAGAGAGACAGATGGTAGAGAGAGAGAGACAGATGGTAGGGAGAGAGAGACAGATGGTAGGGGGAGAGAGACAGATGGTAGAGAGAGAGAGACAGATGGTAGGGGAGAGAGAGACAGATGGTAGGGGAGAGAGACAGATGGTAGAGAGAGAGAGACAGATGGTAGGGGAGAGAGAGACAGATGGTAGGGGAGAGAGAGACAGATGGTAGGGGGAGAGAGAGACAGATGGTAGGGGGAGAGAGACAGATGGTAGGGGGAGGAGAGAGAGACAGATGGTAAGGAGAGAGAGACAGATGGTAGGAGAGAGAGAGACAGATGGTAAGGAGAGAGGACAGATGGTAGGGGAGAGAGAGACAGATGGTAAGGAAGAGAGAGACAGATGGTAGGGGGAGAGAGAGACAGATGGTAGGGGAGAGAGAGACAGATGGTAGGGAGGAGAGAGAGAGACAGATGGTAAGGAGAGAGAGACAGATGGTAGGGGGAGAGAGAGACAGATGGTAAGGAGAGAGAGACAGATGGTAGGGAGAGAGAGACAGATGGTAGGGGGAGAGAGAGACAGATGGTAGAGGAGAGAGAGACAGATGGTAGGAGGGGAGAGAGAGAGACAGATGGTAAGGAGAGAGAGACAGATGGTAGGGAGAGAGAGAGACAGATGGTAGGGGAGAGAGAGACAGATGGTAGAGGGAGAGAGAGACAGATGGTAGGGGGAGAGAGAGACAGATGGTAAGGAGAGAGAGACAGATGTAGGGGAGAGAGAGACAGATTGTAGGGAGAGAGAGAGACAGATGGTGAGAGAGAGAGATGAGGAGAGAGAGACAGATGGTAGGGAGAGAGAGAGACAGATGGTAGGAGAGAGAGAGACAGATGGTAGGGGGAGAGAGAGAGACAGATGGTAAGGAGAGAGAGAGACAGATGGTAGGAAGGAGAGACAGATGTAAGGAGGAGAGAGACAGATGGTAGGGGGAGAGAGAGACAGATGGTAGGAGAGAGAGAGACAGATGGTAGGGAGAGAGACGATGGAGGAGAGAGAGACAGATGGTAAGGAGAGGAGAGACAGATGTAGGGTAGGAGAGACAGATGGTAGGAGAGACAGATGGTAGG